>CM065715.1:73701556-73831556 GCA_033310375.1 Conus canariensis | reverse complement strand
GAGCGGGTAGTGTCTCTATCGTAGAGCTGGATTCAACTTCAGTGATGTAGGAAACGGTGGGTACGGCGATGGTCTTCAGGCTGGACTGAGGTCTTCGTGGGCTTGGCCGAGAGCCCAGTTTGATCCTCTGCTTGGCTTGAAGGGGCTGATACTCCTGAATGTCCATTCTGCCGGCCAGCCAGCCAACGATAAAATGCAAAGGAAGAAAAAAAGTTATGTTGTTTCGGACTGGTTTGGTTCGTGATGTCTCCATCAAGTCTGTCTTAAGTCGTGGGAGGTGCTGGGTTGGGCAAATATGTAAAACCATTTCTTATCAAACTAAACTAGATCAGATCAAATACGATTTTACTGACTGAGTGACATGGACTGTATTACTCATGGAAGTGCCTTGATAAACATATTAGGTAAGTTTTAAAATCAAGTTTACTGAGGTAAAATGAACAGAACAAAATTTGTACAGTTGAGTGGCCTAGGTTGTGCTGGTTATCACTGTGCTATGAAAAGAACGTTGGGTAGGTTACAAAACAACAATCAAATTAAAGTGGATTACATACAGTAAATGTTGTCTGGTCACTCAGTCAGTAAAATCGTATTTGATCTAATCTAGTTTAGTTTGATAAGAAATGGTTTTACATATTTGCCCAACCCAGCACCTCCCACGACTTAAGACAGACTTGATGGAGACATCACGAACCAAACCAGTTCGAAGAAGTAGCGCAGGGAAAGACAGGTGGAAAAGCAGAATAATGGAATGAAGGGGATGGGGAAAAAATGAGTACCCAGGAAAAGGTCAGTCGTTTTGCCTGACCACCATTTGAATACTTAAATAAATTCATTGACACCAATCTGTCTGAAGTGCTGGTATCATGTGTAACTTTTCGCACTCTTCACACTGGCAATTGCACTCTATTAAGTTTTCCGAAGTATCAAGCAAAATCTGCTGGTCAAAGATTTTTTTCTATCTGCCATCACGCTCCGGAGATGTGAATTTTTTTTCACTATGTTGAAAAAACCCCATGATTTTGTATCCGTTTGAATAATAACCTGTTGTCCTTGTATTTTGTAGAGGAGCACACCTCTCGCTGCTCTCCGGAGTTCGTGTTTTAAGCGCTCCATTGAAGCTAACTTTTGCTTCTAAAGGAGACGTTCTTTTTCTTCTTGTTTCTCATGTGGGAATTTCAGCCACCATTCCCGCAAATATCGTTCTATCACTGCCTTTCTTCAACATCGGCTTCGTCGTCACACGTCTTGGCATCTTCCTCGTCGTAGTCTATACCATCTGATACATTGACGGCCTCAGGCGTCTGTTCCGTCTTGCCACAAATGGTGCTTTCCGCTGATACACATGAGAAATGCATCTCCAGTACTATTACCAAAATCCTTTCACTTCCAGACTTAACATGGGAGACCTTCGCGTTGGGCCGTTAGTAGCCACTACAGCCGGGTTGTAAGCTTGGGAGACTGTACAGTTCATTCTTTTCTAGAATCAATGCACAAGGCATGGAGGTGAGGTTACCTCCCTTTCTGTCAGGGGGTGAGGGGAGGGGCTGACATCCAACATTTCCGTGTTTATACCTGTGTGTCCCATGCCTGCATGTATTTCTGAACAATGAACCTGTATGGATGACTGAAGAAGATTTTATAGCGAAAAACATCAGGAAGATAAACAAGGAAACACAGCATGATGGGATAGAGACGAAAAAAGGGAGAAAACAGCGAGAAGTAGCGCAGGGAAAGACAGGTGGAAAAGAAGAATAATGGAATGAAGGGGATGGGAAAAAAATGAGTACCAGGAAAAGGATGCGCAGGAGGTGGAGGAGAAAAAGAAGAAGAAATAACAGACGACAACAATGAATCAAGACAAGGAGTAGAGGGGACGACAACAGAATAAATAATAAGGGCTCGGGTAATTGGGAAAGAAACAGATTGCAAGACAGAAAGACCGAGAGAGAAGCGACACCAGAACATGAGTTATTACTCTTCTGCATCCGTCGCTTGCCCTGTTCTTGTCGACGTACTTGGAGACGGTGAGGCCTGGGTGGAATGTGGACAACAAATAGCATTTTTAAAGTGATGAATTTCACAACCTCAGCCTACACGCAATTATCTCCTTACATTATACTTATAATGCGCACAAAGGAAAACTTCAACGTTTTGTTCGTTTGTTTGTTTTCTTTTCTTTTCTTTCAACCAGATTTCATCCATGTGACTATTATAATTCGTCCACAACTCTTCCGAACGTTTCCACCATGATAAAGTGTGGTAGCTGTATATTATCAGACTACTGAAATGTTTATCATGGGTGCATGCCTTCTTGCTGAACAGAATCACACACACACACACACATACACACACACACGGATACGCATTGCACGCGCGTGCACGCGCGCGCGCGCACACACACACACACACACACGCACACACACGTACATATACATGTATACTTTAATTGTTCAGTCAATCGATAATTATTACACTGTTTATTCTGTTAATATGAAAGTATTGAAAATCAGGCATTTAATACGTAGTCTGGCTGATCAATCAGTCTTCGGCCAAAGTAAGAAAAATATCAAAGCATGAATCAAAAATACAGCTATACTGGCCTGTCGTTTTCAGTCCTGGTGAAATAAGAATAATCATTCAATATCTAATGGGAAATTTTATATATCTTCAAATTTTACTGAACTGTGAAATATCTCATAGTGAACTTAACTGGTGAACAGTGAAACATGTCACAGCAAACTTTATTGGTGAATTGTGAAAGATCTCAAGGTGAACTTTCCTGGTGACCAGTGAAACATCTCATGGTGAATTTTTGGTGACCAGTGAAACATCTCACAGCGAACTTTCCTGGTGACCAGTGAAACATCTCATGGTGAACTTTCCTGGTGACCAGTGAAACATTTCACAGCGAACTTTCCTGGTGACCAGTGAAACATCTCATGGGAACTTTCCTGGTGACCAGTGAAACATCTCACGGTGAACTTTCCTGGTGGCCAGTGAAACATCTCATGGTGAACTTTCCTGGTAACCTGTGAAACATCTCATGGTGAACTTTCCTGGTGACCAGTGAAACATCTCACAACGAACTTTCCTGGTGGCCAGTGAAATATTTCACAGCGAACTTTCCTGGTGACCAGTGAAACATCTCACGGCGAACTTTCCTGCTGGCCAGTGAAACATCTCACGGCGAACTTTCCTGCTGGCCAGTGAAACATCTCACGGCGAACTTTCCTGCTGGCCAGTGAAACATCTCACGGCAAACTTTCCTGCTGACCAATGAAACATCTCACAGCCAACTTTCCTGGTGACCAGTGAAACATCTCATGGCGAACTTTCCTGCTGGCCAGTGAAACATCTCACGGCGAACTTTCCTGGTGGCCAGTGAAACATCTCACAGCGAACTTTTCTGCTGACCAGTGAAACATCTCACGGCGAACTTTCCCGGTGGCCAGTGAAACATCTCACAGCGAACTTTCCTGCTGGCCAGTGAAACATCTCACGGCGAACTTTCCTGGTGGCCAGTGAAACATCTCACAGCGAACTTTCCTGGTGGTCAGTGAAACATCTCACAACGAACTGTCCTGGTGACAAAAGAAACATCTCACAGCGAACTTTCCTGGCGAACAGTGAGACATTTCATGGCGACGAGCAGACATGACCTCAAGGACGGAGACCCCCAAACTGATACGACTACTTAGGTTCCCTACACTCCATGCCACGAACATACTTTAACCTCGTCAAGGCCAACTTTATTCCCGTGGAAACGTGTCACTTGGTTAGTCATGCGCAGATGTGGCACACTACGCTAGGATTTTCTGTATCTAGCCCGCACGTGGTTTCTGGTCACACCCGTCAGTTACTGTGTTCAACACTCTACGTGTCTTGAACAAATCAGAAACCTTATGAAACTGAATTCATCACTGAACAGTCAGTGAACACATACGCTTTTTTTTTTTTTAGGAAATGTGAAATGGCCACATAAAATAGAAATTCTAGGGAAGAGAACAGGTTGTAATCTCTCAATACTTTGGTCTGAATTGTACGGACAGATTTCAGACAGATCATGCATGACGACACTCTGAATATACAGCTTCCAGTCTGTGAAACTTTTCTCTCTGAACCCTCAACCTACCACAGAGACAGCCAGTCTGTGCATTGATTCTAAAGTGATCAAGTGAGCTGGTACGGCAGGGACAACTACCTGCCTGCCAAAGCGGTTGTAGGAAAACTGTCGGAAAACAGCGTAAGTCTTGCTCGTAATGTGAGAAATTGCGTGTGGTTGATGAAAATGTGGGAAAACTACATATGGTTTGCTCACAACACTAGAAAACGGCACATGGTTTGCTCACAATACTGGAAAACTGCATATGGTTTGTTCACAACACTGGAAAACAGCATATGGTTTGCTCGCAACGCTGGAAAATAGCACATGGTTTGTTCACAACACTGGAAAATTGTAGATGGTTTGCTCACCGCTGGAAAACAGCATATGGTTTGCTCACAACGCTGGAAAATAGCATACGGTTTGCTCACAACACTGGAAAATTGCATATGGTTTGCTCACAACACTGGAAAACAGCATATGGTTTGCTCACAACACTGGAAAATTGCATATGGCTTGCTCACCACACGGAAAACAGCATGTGGTTGTCACAACATGAAAACAGCATGTGTTTGCTACAACACGAAAACAGCTTGGTTTGTTCCCACGAAAACACAGTTTGCTCACCGGGAAAAACAGCATGTGGTTTGCTCACAACGCTGGAAACAGCTATGGTTGCTCACACACTGAAAACAGCATATGGTTTGTTCACCACGCGGAAAAACAGCATATGGTTTGCTCACCACGCGGAAAAAACAGCATGTGGTTTGCTCACAACGCTGGAAAACAGCATATGGTTTGCTCACCACGCGAAAAAAAACAGCATATGGTTTGCTCACCACGCGGAAAAAACAGCATGTGGTTTGCTCACAATGCGGGGAAACAGGTAATGGTTTGCTCACAACATTGGGGGAAACGGCTTACAGCTTTTTCGCTGAATGTACAATGCTGCGAGCCTACGGAAGTACTTATATGGCAGGCTAACATCAGGCATCCAGGTTGGCAGCAAAGTTACCACAGCACTGACACCTGCAAATTTGACATGAAGGCTTACAACGTCGACGTACTAAAATTGTGGCATGGAGGTTTACGAACTGGCCTGGGATCACGTGGAGTAATGAAACAATTACTCAGAGACGCCATAATACACAGTCTGCTTCACAAGCTGCAGGTCTGTTCACCAGCACAGCCCATACGCGGCACTAGTGACACCTCAACATCTCTTTACTAGCGCTGTATCAAATGAAAATCCAGCTGTCTGAAACCAAAGCAACCTCTGCAGCTCAACCGGTTGATGACGCTCACCAGTAGCTTACTGTACAACGTTGTCCCTCAAGACAAATACGATTAAAAAGTGGTACGTTGTTGGTTTCATCTGTCGTCCCCTCTCGATGGCGTTACGCTCATACACAGCCACTGCCACGTTCGTTCTATCACAGTCTCAGCATCGGCAGTCTTCGGGAAGCAGTCTATCAAGGATCGCCATCAGCCCCTGACCAAAGGAAGGACTGCACAACTGCTGAGTCATTTCAGTGATGTTTTGAGGTGCTTGTTCTCACCCAAAACATGCAGGACACAAAATGACAATTTCTTAATTGTGAAGCGAGCACAAACAGGCACTCCCTCAAAAATTTGCCACCACGTCCTATTCACGAACAATGCCCATCTTCTTGCCACCAGACGCTCTAACGCAAATTCGTCTTAGGCTTCACTCTACAGTGAAAAATGAACTGCAAAAATGGCCTCAGAATCCGAGTTAAATTGAAGGTTACATCGACGATGAAGATTGAGAAAGGGCCACAAAATTTGAGTTACAGTGAAGATTACCAGGATGATGAAGATGACATCATCTTTTGCCTGACGCTGCATGACAGGATCGTACTCTACGCTTCCTTTGATAGCATACCCATGAAAAAGACGCGAGAAATCCAGACATTTTCACTGCTGATCGGAAAACTTAAGCAATACTTTAGAAGCGGACCACAGAAGAGATAAACTACGATTGTGTCATTCCAGTCTTCCTGCTGAGCCCATACTTAACTCAAAAACCCTTGGGAGGGAGTCGGCAGGGGGCAAAAAATCCCACAGATACACTGCACATCTCTGGAACTCGAACTCATGACCTCTAACCCCGCAGCACTAATCTGTTCACAACGGCAGCTGGTCAGTGATGCTCCTGTACATCGCCAGACGTCCGTCATTTCTCGTGCATTCTTCACTCTTCTTCAAAGTGCCCTGATCTGACAATTTCGCTATTCACGAATATAAAATATATAGCTGACAGGCCTAGATAAACTCTAGCTCCTAACAATAAAGAACACATTCACACATCAGCTTTATCCATACATCAGGTGACATATAGCTGCATTAGCTCCAAGCAAACGAACCTTGACCGTGTCTCGGGCTTCCATGTTCCTCTGTCTGGAAGTCAGCAGGTCTTTCCTTGCCGTTGGTTTGACGGGTTGGAATCGAGGGACACCTTGTACTTTGCCACGCGCCCGTACCCTCTCCCTGGCTGTTGGGGGGATACCCTGTATACTGGCAGACGCCCGTAACCTCTTGAACAGTTCTCTCCCAGCGAGCACTCTGGGGAAATGACTGGAGGAAGATGACGTGACGAGAAATTCTTCTGGGGGCTGAAAGTCGGTTGTGTCTTTCACGTCTGGTTCCGAAGTTATGGACACGGGAATGGCGACTGGTGTGTCTGCTTCTTCCAAGTCTTCTTCTGCTTCTTGTTCTTCTTCTTCCAAGGCCTCTGTCGGAGGAGGAGGGGGAGGAGGCTGGGGTCTGCGTAGGCCTGAACAGATGGACGAATGTTTTATGTCTTGACATAGCGAATGTATGGGTTCAGCAGTTCATTGATCAGAGGCTGATAATCTGATTCACACGACTCTGCACAAATGTAATTACAGAACAAAGGTCACATTAATCAACAAAGGAAAACTCCTGACATTACATTCTGGTCCATATGCTAAAAAAAAATGCTGGCAACAATACATTATGAAAAAAATCTTTATAATGTAAATGTACAACTGATAGGCTCACAGCAGCTTCACATAGGTAGTTAACTATTATGATTTTAAGTACCATTTGAAAAAAATACTGCTGTCTCATTAAGCATGTTACAGGATACATTCACAAAAGCTTGGTCAGTAAGGGATACTGAATAGTTCATTTCAGGCAGAAAAAAAATCACGTGCCGTTGAAAAAAAAATGAAGCCATAAACAGACACACACAAAAATCAGTCGTTCAGTATACGGGTATTGGTCACTAACTAAATAAAGAGCATGTACATAACATCTTATATATGCACAATCACAGACGATAGACATATGCCTTAAAACACACACACACACACACACACACACACACACACACGCACACACGCAGACACACGTACACATATGCACACACTTACATACACAGACACATACGCACGCGCACACACAAACACACGCACGCACACACACACACAAACACACACACACACGCACGCGTGGGTTCACCTCCTATATTTGCACAGGAACTCATGCACAAAACGACATGCACTTAAGTTCAAAGACATGCACACTGACATTAATACTCAATAACAATTTGTGTAAATCTGAACACGTAGCGGGAAGAGGATATGCGGTAAACAATAAGGAACACGTGTGAGGTACGTCGGTTATGGTTGCTTGACAGTTTGGTTGATTTCGGAATAAGCCGACTCTTGCTTCCAAACCTGAAGGTAAGACTTCATGAGCTCTAGCGAGAGGTGGGGGTGGAGGGGGGGGGGGGGGGGGGGGGGGGGCTGCTATCGTTTAAAATATGAATAGCTCTCAGATCGTGCAATTCATACACACTGTGCCAGTCTACAAGCACACTTTTGATGCATACGTTTACCATTCTGTTCTCTCTAGGTTTTCTTCTTGCACTTATGCTTCCCTACGACAAATTATCATTGTATCATTACTATTATTACTCCTGTTCTTCTTCTTATTCCTTTCTTATTTTTTCTTTCTTCTTCTTCTTTTTCTTGTTGTTGTTGTCGTACCCTGGCTAAAAGACTCCAGGGATCATCCAAACAGCTGAAGCACTTGAACATATAGTACAAATGCATCAACTAGGGATGAGAGAATTACGTGTGTGACCGTTTTTGATTACCCTGCCACGTTGGCAGCCACACTCCGACTTCGTGGGATTTTGGAGACTGATGGTGTTAGGCTAGGAGCTTGTCACGACTGAAGACAATCGGGCATTACTATGCTGAGCATAACAACATTTTGATGTAGCCTTGGTGTTCTGGCCTATGTCAATTGGTCTGACACAGCCTTAAGCCATTTTCTTTGTCTTCTTCTTCTCCTTCTTTTTGATATTGTTACTACCAATCGGTAGAATGTGCAAAGCAATGTAGTCAGTGGATCATGTGCTTAGCTTTGTGACCGAGTGCCCATCGGGCTGTTTCAGTAAGCAACGAAGGAATGTCTGGCGAGGCCAGTCTTCTCTCCCTAAAGGTGAAGAGGGTGAGCTTTCAACCCAGAATCCGCGATCTTTCACTTCTGCCCATCGCTTCTAAGGCAAGCGTAGCACCACCTGGTCCCTGGTCCCTCTTCACAGTACCATAATAAATCAATGTATTCCTTGTTACGTACTATGACTTTAGATCTATGAAAGTGATGCATGTCCACAATGTGTGTACTTCTAGTCTGTCATGCTTCTTTATAGAGAAACTCTTCACACCACACGGCACCCCCCCCCCCTCCCCCCCGTCATAGAATCATCCTTAAAATTCAGCTTCACTGTTAGATCTTGCTTGATATGTTCTTAAAAAAATGTAACAGTTTAATAACATACTCAAGCAAGATCTAACTTACTTAAGTAAGTTAGATCTCGCTTGAGTATGTTATTAAACAGTTACATTTTTTTTTATCAATATAGCCCAGCTGACTACACAGAACATTTTCACACCTGTCTTAAAGAAATGTTAGCGAACCGCCAAAAAAAGCGTGGACAAACTAATCACAAGACAAAACACGACGCGTTTCGACCTCTTAGGTCCAAACCTGTCGGTGAACAGCGTAAGTCTTGCTCGTAATGATTCAACGCCTATCTTGCGCTGAAGTGATTGAAGATAAGTGATTGCTTGTTCATTTTTGTTGTCCTAATTGTTTTGTATCTTGCCTGAAGAAGATCTAAGAGGTCGAAACGCGTCGTGTTTTGTCTTGTAATTTGTCTGAACACGTTTTGTTTTTGTTTGTTTGTTTTTTTTGCTTGTTTGTTTGTTTGTTTTTGCGGTTCGCTAAAATTTATTTAAGATTTGTTTAGATTTCCGCCTGCAGTCGTCTCACTTTGCAACTAGATCTTTTTCAAATCTGTTAAACTCACACGGGAAAAAAGGTCACACACTGAAAACAAAACAACCAAAACAATTTATGACATGGTGGCTGAACTGCATAGACCATAAGTTGGTAAAGCACTGACTATACCGGTCTAAGTGCACAATACCATCATCGAGATTTAAAATATCAAGTAGAAAGAAGTCACCTTAATACGAATTGTGTCTGACTTCTCTCATATATTACTTAGCACCAGATGGAGATCTGTTTGTGTTTTCAGTAGCCTTAGTAGAATAAGCTTACATATGCGTACGGTTGTGTGTTTTGTTCGACTATAGAACGCATTGTCAAACAGCAACTGTTGCAAAGCTTTCTCATTAATGCATTTCATGAACATGAAAACGGGAAACTATTCAATAAAATAAAACACACAGTTACATACGCATTGTTGCATATTTGAACTATCTGTATACACACCGCACACAAAGATGCATGCAAAGGCTATCAAATCAGATTAATCATCCAATGAATGACAGCGCTTAATCAACAGTCGCAAACACGTCACCAAACAAATAAAAGAAGTGGGAAAAAACGAAATAAACTGATACACAAATCATGAACACACACACACACACACACACACCACCACACACACACACAAAAACACACACACATGCGCGCGCGTACACACATGGCCAGCCAGTCATTCATCCATCCACAAATAACTTTCCATGACTACAACGTCAGTTATAAGTGAATTGCAAACGCCTACAAACACTGCACACCCATCAACACATACACACACGAAAAGAAAAGGAAAAAAAAAACGTGGGTCCATTTGTGCATGTATGAAACTTTGTTCTCAACAGACGTGCTCTGGCAAACCTTGGAAATGAGAAGTGTGACAATATCCAGTATTTCACCTACTTCTCTGGGGCATGTCTCAATTCCTGGTGAATCCCCCCCCCCCTCCTCCCACACACACACACACACACACACACACACACACACACACACACACACACCTCCAAATGACTGAGCGCTATTAGAAAGCATTTCTTCTTTGACTTCCGACCCTTAAAGACCAGGTTTAATTTGTTTGTATCGCAGATTATGAGGATTTTACACGGCAAGAGGCTAAATGATAAAGTAGACAGTTAAATTTGGTCTTTGTTTGTTTGTTTTTTTTTTGTTTTGATCACTGTCTGCTATTCATTGCATTACCGGGCCTATAAGTGTCGGGCTACATGATTTGCCGAATTCTGTAAACTGTTGTTTCTAATATCCGAAGAACAGTGTCTATTATGCACGTGTGTGTGTGTGCGCGTGTATGTGTGTGTGTGTGTGGTGTGTGTGTGTGTGCATATATGTATGTATATATGTATGCACACACACATACACATGCGCGCGCGCACACACACACCACATGCACGCATGCACATAGAGATAGATAGATAGATAGACAGACATCTGCGCCTTTGTGTGTGTGTGTGTGTGTGTGTGTGTGTGTGTGTGTGTGTATGCGTATGCGTATATACAAATGTATGAGTCTCTGCTACAACACATGGTGCATATGACAGTATGTAAAACTGTGAGTTATTAGGAACTCTTCGAAATCCTTAAAGATTAAGCGCAAGGAATGAAGAAGTATAAGGATCAAAGCAAAAACACTCCAAAGATTAACCCATGAATGAAAGCCAAGTATGATGACCAAACAGACAACATCTAAAAAAGCTGTCAACCTTCAGCTCCTGCGCAAACCGTCCTAATTTCACCAGCTCCTGGTCCAGCAGGTTTGTCCACTTCTGTTAGAATCAACCATCAGCAATGAAATCACCCGCAAGTTGGTACAGTCTCTCTCTCTCTCTACCCCCTCCCCCAAATGTAGCTTATCGTTCTTTATTTTTGTCCCTGCTTTCATTTCGTTTTCTCCGTCACACAGTCAATTATCCAACGTATTGAGTTTTTTTTCCCTTTTTTTTTGTTTTTTAAACACACCCCCCCCCCCCCCCCCCTCTCTCCCAGACTCACCTTCCACCATCCGTCTCTCATCTCTGCCTCTCCCGTGCCCCTCTCCCCTCCCAGCTCTTCCCCTCCCTCTCCCCTTTCCTTCCACCCACCTTCACAAAATGTATGCTACTTTGTGAAAAGCCTCTCAAGTCTTTGTGAATGAGACAGACAGAGACAGACAATTAGACAACCAGGCAGACAGACAGACAGAGATAGGGAGAGAGACAGACAGACAGACAAACAAAGAGACAGAGAGAGACAGAGAGAGAGAGAGAGGGACGGAGACCACTTACATTTGTGTGTACATGTGTTGCGACACACAAAATATGTATTATCTATACCTGCAGATGCTTATGCATTTCTAGATACACACACCTCTGTGCGCGCGCTTGCATGCGTGCGTGCGTGCGTGCGTGCGTGTGTGTGTGTGTGGTGTGTGCGAGAGCGCGCTGGCTGATGCATGCAAATAACGTTTTGGCAAGGATGCAAATATAAAACGTGTATTACTACAAAACATGACGACTTTAAACTGTTTTTAAATAGTTGTAGCACAGCCAACCACAGATAGCCTTTCCACAGCTGCCAAACTCATACGTCGGTTTTTCTCGCATGCTCAGACTGTTCCACTGAAAAACTGGAGTCATATCTCTCTGGTGCCTACCTTGCACTCTTCAAGTTCCTTGTTCAGCGACTCGTCTTTAGGCCTGGTGTCTTCGGGCTGACGATCTGCAAAAGGCTATTGACTTGTGAATAGTTATCTTATTACAACCTGATCATGTTGGTATATTATTTTTTTCGTTCCAAACAACAACAAAAGCGTTCTCTCTCTCTCTCTCTCTCTTTTCTTTGCAGAAAAAGTATGTGTGGTCAACCTTCTTTCCAAAGTTGAGTCGCTCTGGTATGTTTGCGTGTATACCTGTTTTCTCATTTACTTGTTCACACACTCACTCAAACACTTTGTGCTCGCATTAATAAGCGTTTTCTTACGTCTTCGTTCACTAATTTAAACAGTTATATGTCTACTGAGCTCGTACTGTGTGCTAATCACCTTCAAGAAGAGATCAGAAGGACGTGTTGAAATGAACGCAAAATGTCACGTGCCACAAAATCAAAACAATCCTGCTTCAGCATAGCGAGAGACATTGTCATCATCATCTCAAAACATTGTTTCAGAATAGCACTTAAGTGAAGCAGTAAGACCTGGGAACATTTAAAACGTTTTGCCTTCAGGACTGCCTGCAGAGACGTGGCTGGCTGGAACTATTACTTTAGTTCCCACAGCACTTATTTTCGTCTTTCGTTTCAAGGATGGTTTCCTGAATATGTCCGAACCTATCTGTCTTTCTTCTTTATTTTTTCTTTTCTCTTTTATATTTTTGTCACATACAGAGAGAAAGTGTCACGACACCAAACATTAGTACATAAATAAACCCCGACGCTTTGTATCAAACGCAAAAACATTTGAGTCAGCAAGAAAATGTCCATTAGTAGCTAGACAACATACAGACTTGCATGGTGCGTGCGAGTTGTAATACAAAAAGGGAGAAAAAAAGAGGAGGATGGAGGCCCCACAAAAAACAAACAAAATCGGAGATTAGAGGATGGGGGGGGGGGGGGAGTTCCCATAACAAAAGAACGGACGTCACTTCCAACCAGTGCTGGTCGCCAACGATTCTTTCAGCAAGAGTTTTTTTTTCCTTATTTTTGGGTCCCTGAAGAAGGCCCAAACCAGCTGAACGTACTTCAATGATTTATTTTTTGAGTATGCAAAATACTATGCCTAGCAACACTGTAGTCACGTTGTGCTTCCAAAAGACCCATCCCCGTTAGATTATTCCAAATACCGTTCTTGTCCTTCATCTCTTGATTTTGACTTTAGTATTTGAACCAGGACGGGAAGAGATTAGCTGAGAGAGTAGTTCACTGAGCTTCGACTCTGAGGGCTGCCACCATACTGCCGAAATGAATGATTATTCAGAGCTTTCAGTTCGTTCAGTGTTTTTAGTTCGGACTCTAGATGGGTTCAGTCATAAAAAGCACATACACGGGGAAAAAAAAAGGTTGGATGCCAGCCGCCATGGCGAAGTGGTTAGTGTCGCGGACTCCCGGCTGGGAGGTCGTGGGTTCGATTCCCGTCAGTTATGTGGGATTTTTCTGCCCCGACCGGCTCCTACCCACAGTTGAGTCTAATCCATGTAATGGATGCGTCTCTAAGAGTGCTACTCAAATTTCCTGACCAACACCACAGGTGTCTGCATCTCTCAGGCCTGGTTGACGCCGGGATATATTACGAAAGGAAGTGTAGAGTACAGCCCTGTCATGCAGAAATCCGAAGCATCATCTTCATCATCCTCATTCTCATCGATCAGCATAAAAAAGTCTCAAATTCTGTGGCCCTTCATGCCCTGCTGTCATGATGACCTCAGTTTTGATGTCCTTTCCACGTCTGTGGCCTTGGTTTGGTTCCGTCGGGGTCACAGGTATTCAAAGCAATTATTGTCGTCAGTAAGGAGCTTAGTAGGTGGTATCCTACGTATGTTGGATCAGAACAGGCGCCACTGAACATCACTGAAGTGACTCGGCAACAGTGCAGTGTCTCCTCCGATGAGTTGCTTCTTGACGACCTGACATTGACTGCTCCATGTGGATCGCTTGTGCTGGGGCTGCAGCGGAACAGTCCGGGCTGTGGCTGTGGACGGGGTGTCGGAATGAGCGGCGTGGGTGCAGTGCCACTGAGGTGGCAGAGAATATGAGACAGCCAAAAAATTTTTTAAATGTTAATTAAAAAAATTTAAAAAAGGATGGATGTATGAAGAGTTGCAAGAGGCACCTCTGCTTTAATTTCAAAGATAATGTCCCTCGACTAATTTTCTTGACGGAGTACATTAACTGCACCTCAGGTTTAATTCAAAAGGTAATGTCTCTTGACTGACTTTCAGGACTGTGTACATTCGACGCAAAGGGTTGCAACAACCACTGAGTTGCCCGAACTAACAAGGAATCTGATATCTTCCGTCAAGTCCTTGAGGTTGACGCTGCCAAAGTTGGACAGGGGCTTCCATCCATCTGCATGGACAGGGGCTTCCATCCATCTGCATGGACAGGGCTTCCATTCATCTGCATGGACAGGGGCTGCCATCCATCTGCATGGACAGGGCTTCCACTCATCTGCATGGACAGGGCTTCCATTCATCTGCATGGACAGGGGCTTCCATCCATCTACATGGACAGGGGCTTCCATCCATCTGCATGGACAGGGCTTCCCTTCCAACAGCGTGGGCAGGGTCCACTTTGGCTTCACTCTTGCAGGGTGCAGAGCTGGCGAATAAAGCCCGGCTTCATGTGCTCTAAAGGACTCTTTGTAGGGAACTAGTCTTTTGCAAAACATTTGTGCCTGACTGACCACTGTCCAAGTACTTCTTATGTCCTGAGCACCACTGCATTTCTCGGGGTTTGTAACAACATTGCTCTAAAGATCCCAGTTCTGTCCGCTCTAAATGCATCCTACAAGGCTCACAGGGCAATTGACTTGAACCATCTCCTAGCGTCCCAGTGCAAGAGGGCTTTTGAGGTGCCACTGGAGGGCAAAGATAGCATCAAAGGTCTCAGCTGGACCTTGCTGCTCTTTGCTGGAAATGCTAGGAAGGTAGAAAGCAGTCAGGTTTCCAAACATAGAGACAGTGAACCTTCAAAAGAGCTTTTATTTCTCTGGCTCTGCATGCCAAGATCAGAGTCGGGAGATGAAAAAAAAATGTGTTAAATGTCTCGTCTAAAGATTCAGATTCTTTGATACTAACGTGCAAGAACAAGCGGGAGAATCCACGGCTCCTGTAAGACCTTAAATGGCAGATCCAAACCATGTATGTTAAAGGCGACTGTCTGGTCAGGTTAGAGTGATAAAAAAAGAAATTAAGATTAAGAAGAAATGAGAGAGAAGTGGTGCCAGAAGAAAGAGAAAGAGACTTGTCTCCATTTCAACTTCTGTCTGTCTTTCTTTTCCTTTTTCAACTTAATCCTTGAAGCGAAATGAAAGGGTCTTTTTGTTTTTCTTTTTGCGAGTAGTCGGTGGCTGGAGGATGGTGCTGATGGTTGCTATCAAACCAGTGGAACAACTCCTCCGCTACTCATTCTGGTTCTCCCACACACAGCCACATTCAGACTGTCCTGTCACAACCCCCACACAGCAGTGCATTAGAGGCATTCAGCGTCAAATCGTCACAAGGCATCTCAGTAGAGAAGCCAGTACACTGTTGCCAAGACTGCACTGTCCTGAAGGCAGAGGCTAGCAGGTACTTCACTCTCTTTCTGGAACATTATGCGTAAAACACAAACAAAACAGGTACTTCGCTCTCTTCTTGGTACATTACACATAAAACACAAACAAAACAATCGCTCCAGTTGGGTCTGGCTTACAAGGCTGTGCAACATCACGTAACTGGTGGACACTATTTTCACTACTGCTGACGCTAAGCATCACCCATGGGTGGTTCACTTCATCTGACCTCACTGCAGAGTTCCTTTCTAGTCAAGGACACAGCTCACAACCTTACTTACCCACTGTTTCCACAGTGGAACTCTTCTTCACATCTGCTATGACACTCTCTCTCTGTCTGGTCTGCAGCTTCAAGCTGTCCTGTGCTGCCGTCGCTTCTGTCTGAGGTACATAGTAAGTTTCATTTGAATGCGAACTTTTTTGATGTTTTTGTTTTCACTAAGTGTTTGAATGTTTGTTTCTCTCATCTTTTGCAAATGTGCGTGGAAATACGAAAGGCTGGATGCGTGTATAAGTGTGAGTGATTGAACGGTAGAACTAGCGACTTGTTTCATTTCAGTGGAGTACCATAACTCATTCGGGCTTTCAGTTTTTTAGCATGCCATTATTTTTCAGCTGATATAATACATGTTTTGCACATAGGTCTGTTTTTCATCCTTTTCATGGTAATGCATGACCTATTTCTTCTTTCTTAAGATCATGACCTGCCTTTTTAGTGATATTGGTGTATGTGTTCATTTGATTTCATTCTCACCTCTCAACACTTTTTTTGGGAAACATGTCTTCTTAGCAAAACGTTAATAAATGCATAGAGTTACCAAATGCACAACAGGTCCTAGGAGAGCCACTTTTCGAGAAAAAAAAATTTAGAGTAGGTAACAATCTTTTTTTTGCTTTAAAAACTCAATTGGCAAACAGTTATTTTTGGTAAAAGATATCACTGACGAAAAGGGTGATTTCTTGAAATATAAAAGATTTTGCTATAAATATGGCATTGACGTAAGTTATCCTGAATATACAGGATGCGTACGGTCAATAAAATGTTATTTAAAAAAAAAACCTTATTATAACAAAGAGTATAGAATGTGACCAAATGACAAAAGCACACAAATTATAGCACACAAGCTCTTGGGTGCGTTAATGATATTTGATGTTAACTCATTTGCTCTATGGAAGTACAAACTAGGATTTGCGATACATTGGGAAATGACCTTAAAACAAACTTGCAAAATTACAGAAATTAAACTCAGATGTTTCAGATTAGAAGACACCATAACACTCTTGTTGCGAATAGTGTTCTGAAGAAAATGGGTATAAGTAATAGCGATAAATGTTCATTTTGTGAGACAGAGAAAGATTCAATACAACACTACTTATGGCTTTGCAGTTATGTTCACAGTTTCTGGAGCAAACTAGAGAGACTAATGACAGAAATATGTAAAATCTGTTCAAGGATCAAGCTTAATATAGAACTGCTGTTGTTTGGTAATGATGTATAGATAAAAACAAACAAAGGGTTTAACCAAAGTATCCTCTTTGCTACATATGTTGTACATAAATATAAAATCAATATGATCAAACTTAAATCCCAACACTTTTTGAACGAGTTAATGAACAAAGGTAAGATCGAAAAATATATGCACTGCATGGAAATGCAATTCACATAATTTCGTAAAATGGTATCCCTATCAAAATCTTGTGGAAAGTTAAGAGATGAAAATAGCACTTACAGGAATATAGATATTTTCTACTATTTTTCCACAGATTGTTGTACACACACTTGTAATAATGGGCTGCCTTTATTTTTATTTGTGTCAAAACAAAAAAAAGAAAAAAGATATTTAAAAATGTAAAAAAAGAAAAGTATTTATACAATTCAGTTGCCTGTGCACAAAACTTATTCCAAAATCAATTCAACTACTCTGTGTGTGTGCCTGGCGCGTGTGCGCGCGCACATGCGTGAGTGTGTGCATGCGTGCGTGCGTGCATGCGTGTGTGTGTGTGTGTGTGCATATATTTGAGTTTCTGTTGTGCACTCAACTGTGTGAGATATGTGTGTGTGAGCATACCTGTGTGTGTGTGTGTGTGTGTGTGTGTGTGTGTGTGTGTGTGTGTGTGTGTGTGTGTGTGTGTGTGTGCGTGCGTGCGTGTGTGGTGTGGTGTGTGAGTTTGCGTGCGTGCGTGTGCACGTGTGTGTGTGTGAGTGAGTGAGTTGGTGAGTGAGTGAGTAAGTGAGTGTGTGTGTGTGTGTGTGTGTGTGTGTGTGTGTGTGTGTGTGTGTTGTGTGTGTGTGTGTGTGTGTGTGTGTGTGTGTGTGTGTGTGTGTGTGTGTGTGTGTGTGTGTGTGCGTGCGTGCGTGCGTGTAGTAGTAGCAGTAGTAGTTCAGTTTTACGTCTTTTCACATATGTGATATTAGAAGAAGAAGAAGAAGAAAGAGAGAGAGAGAGAGAGACAGAAAGACAGACAGACAGACAGACAGAGAACAGAGACACAGACAGAGAGAGAGAGAGAGAGAGAGATGCATAAATGTCTGTGACTATGTAAGTGTATGCAGAATGTGGTTATCTAAGTGCATATATCTGTCCCTCTAAGCATCCCTACAATATACCTGCAAATAATCTTAAAGTAAATGCTTAACTGGACTACAAATTGAAGAGAAAACAACACTGAAGGCAAGCTTTAAATCTGAAAAGACATCACACAAAGACATGCCTGATAATGGTGGTAAATGAGATTGAAGAGGTAAACAGTCAAACAGCAGATGCTTGCTGGTTATTCTTCGTTCTCCACAAATACATTTTGCTTCGTTTGTATATTTAGTTTTTAAGGCTTCAAGTTTTAATTTATAAAATGTTGAAATGAAATTTCTGTACTGGTGTATATTTTTCACTTGTAAATGAGGAATGCTGTTTAAAAGTTCATAATTAATTAAATGAGTGTTTTTTTATCAGCCACACCAAGCAACGTATTTTTGTAGTGTTTTCTGAATTGGCACCAGACGGTTTGCTTTAATAATTGATTGACTTCAGGTAAAGAAAAGGATACATTAAATACCGTGGCGCACTTTTCATTTCTGGCTCCTCTCTTTGCACATATATCAGCTAGCTCATTACCCCAAATACCACAGTGCGATGGAATCCAACAGAAGGTGACATCAGTTCCTTTACATATGAAGACATGAATAAGATGACATATTTCATTTACAAGAAAGTTGTTCAAAACGGTATTTGAAAATTGTATGGTTTGCAGAACAGACATTCAATCCACACAAATAACTACTTTAAAATATTGATTGTGGCAAGTCAATTAAATGTGGCAATGCCATAATAATAGCTATCATTTCGGCGACAAATATTGATCTGCCTTCTCTGATGAAGTATATTTTTTCAACCTTTTGTGATGATATAACAAAAGCAGAACCTGACTGATTATTAGACAATACTGAACCATCTGTGTGAACTTTAAGATGTTGAGGATATTTCTCTTGTAAATGCGTCTTTACAGAATAAGACAAAATATTTGGCTGGTCAGTTTTGCTCACATCAGTGTGAACAAGATCAAAATGTGCCCTGTTTCTTTCCCAAGCTGGAGGAGAAATCATGTGCATGCGGTGTGTGTGTGTGTGTGTGTGTGTGTGTGTGTGTGTGTGTGTGTGTGTGTGTGTGTGTGTGTGTGTGTGTGTGTGTGTGTGTGTGTATGTGTGTGTGAGCGAGCGAGTGTGCATGCGTGCGTACTGTAAATACTTCATTCCATGTGTGGGCTTGTTAATATGTGGTCGCTCAAATGAAAGCGAATTGGTGAACCGTATAACATGCACTGCACCAGTCTCATGTCAGTAACATACCACTTGAGTAGCAAGAAAAGAAACTGAAAATGCTTGACACTAAATGAAAGACGCTAAGAAAGACAGAAATTTGAACTTGTTACGAATAGATAAACTGAAACTTATGCTCTTAGAGTAAATAGACCAAAACTGACACTGATGACTATATTCACCATTAAATAAGAAAAACAATAGTGACATAAAATCACATTCACTGTTTGATAATAATATTAAGAAAATATATGTGAAAGATACCTGAATCAAATGTAACAATTTGGATGTGTGTGTGTGTGTGTGTGTGTGTGTGGGGGGGGGGGGGGTCTACTTATAAGCGAAATGTCACAAAGACACACACATACATACATACATTCACAAACACACTTAACACTCACGCACGCATGTACACACACACGCAAGCATGCACACACATGCACGCAAGTACACATACACACACACACACACACACGCACACACACACATACATACACACGCACACTTACACACACACATGCTCGCACGCGTGCGAGCTGGCACGCACGCACGCACGCACACACGCACGCACTTAAAGAATGGGAAGGGAGGAAAGCTGAACACATGCACGCAAGCATTTTCACACACACACACCACACACACACACACACACACACACACCATCACTGAAAGAAAGGGAGGGGAGGGAGACTGAACAGGTCAGAGACAGAAAACCACTGAAGACACAGACAGAACCTATGGTGAACCATCAGCAGAAACGCATGGCTTACAAGTCAACAATCAATACGTACCAACCCTGAAGTTAGCATGGGTATCAGGTTCTCCTTAAGGTCCTGAACGTCTCCTGATATTTTCAGGAAATCAAGTTCGTTGTTCTGTTGTTGCTGCTGGTATTCTATGGATTTCTAACAACAAAAACACATGCACAAACTCTTAACATTGTTTTTAGCCCAATTGACCAGTACACTCCAAAATAACGCTTACTCTAAAATGTCACTGCATCCTGCTGCAAAAACTTGGTCAAACATGATAAAAAATGAAAATAAAACACAAACTTACTTGAGATGATTCGCTATGCTTCCACACTCCTGGTGATGGAAGCAGCAGCCATTCCGCGGAAGTTCTCAGCTCCAGATTGAAGAAAAATCAAACTAAGGCTGGTAGGTTGCGGGTTTGAATCTCACTAGTCCCATGTTTGTGAAATTGTCCTGCCCCACAGTGCTTCTGCCCACAGTTGTTTCTATGCTATGGGCTCTGATGGGAAGACCAGAACCACACAGTCGCGGTTATCCTAACCACCTAACTGATGCATCTCTCAGAGTGCTGCGTACATTTCCTGACCAATGTCGTTATGTTGATTTCGTTCAGTAGGAAATGTATATTACAGCCCTGCAATGTATTTGTCACCAGAATGTAAACTCCATGGCATCATCTTAAATGACCATCGTTAGACCATCTAAAGTGGTGCTCTCTCCGATATAGTAGAAGATTTGCGATGCTGGCAACCTTTCTTTTTTTCAAATTCCACCGTGGAGAAGTTTCAGTTGACACACACCACGGAAAAATACCAAACCCACCAAAAGACAAATGAGACAATCACACCAGGAAAGATGCTTCTTCCTTGCCTGAAAAGCTAACCATGGGTGGTTTTTCTTCATCCCAAAGACAACCGAAAACCGGAACTGTCTTCCATCCCATTTAATGCCATCAACCTCGGTAGAAGACTTCAAAACCCGATCTAACTGCCCCGTTCCCACCTCTTTCCCCTTCAATCCCACATCCCAGGGACACTCCCCTGTCCATGCTCATGGTGCTGATCATCAGGGCAGCTGGTATCTGCCCAGTACAGGAAACCTCCCCGTTACACAGCGGCTAGAACTAGGCAGAGGTGTGTCAAAAGGTTTCAAATTCCCTGCTCCTCCATGTCCTGCTCTCACATAGATCTCATTTTTGACTCCCCCGATAAACTCAAGCTTGTGATCAGTTCACATGGAAGTTGAAGGTTCGGGAGCACTCTCATACTTTCTCTGAAGAAGGTTCGGGAGCACTCTCATACTTTCTCTGAAGAGGAATCGCTCATGCGCGCTAACTCTGCCGCTAATTGATTATCGTTCTCAGTTCCAGATTCATTCTGTGCATGCTGAATAACAAAAAGGCACCACTGAACACCAATCAGATCACAGAAGTGACTCAACAGAGATGCAGGGCCTCCACTGGTGGGTTTACCAACAGCAGCAGGGCACTGACAGCTCCTGGTAGCCTGGTGATGCTTTGACAGCTGTGAGCTAAGCTAGGTGCGACTGCGTCTGTGGTGAGTAACTGTGCGGCAGCTGAGTGAGCACACTGTGAGGAAGCATGGATGAGACAGAGGAAAGGTAACAGTATGATCCAAAGAACGTGCCGAACATTAGAAAGCCCAAACAGCAAAAACACCACAACGAACGAAAAGCCGGTGTCTATTATTCTGCCAAACCTGTTCCACTGCCTAGTTGACAAAGCGGGCTAGTTTAGAAACAATCTCAAAGCTGAGAAATCGAGGCTTATTACAACAGTTCTGGGAATGCAGAGAGAGAGAAGAAAGCAAATGGAATAGGCAGGCATACAGGGTGACTGAAAAGAGGGGATTTCATAGCTCGTGTCTAAGCAAAGGAATGATACTTTTTTAAGCTGTCAGATTCTCCCAGCATGTAATGCGCGGGCAAAAAAAAGTAAGAGATAGAGAGGGGAAGGGGGAGGGGGTTCGCGGAGGTGAAAGCTTGGTTGGGGGGGGGGGGGGGGGGGTAGGGGGGGGGGACAGGAAGTGAGTGAAATGTCAGTCACAGATCATGTGCGTGCGAATGCATGAATGTATGTATGCATGTGTGTGTCTGTGTGTGTGTGTGTGTCTGTCTGTGCTCGCGCACGTGTGTGTGTGTGTGTGTGTGTGTGTGTATAAAAACACTCGCCCATCCAACTACAAACCCATCCACACATCCATTGATACATCTACCAGTTATCCACCCACCAATCCACATGAGTACCTATCACCATCCATACACATAACGTCCATCCACTTGCCTATACATCTACCACGCATCCATCCACCAGTTTACGGACCATTCCACCCTCGCTACCCCATTCATCCAGTTCCACATTCAAGACTGTAGATCAGCAGATGCATCAACAACAAAGCTTTTGCTCTGACCAGATGCTAAAGATGGACATTACGTATGTAGCCGGGTGCTAAAAGTGTATATTTCTTGGTCACCCGTCGTAAACGAGAGATTTTGTTCATGAGTTATCTTCCCCTTACCTCCCTTGATCGATTGATCTCATTTTTATTGTGTAAATTCTGTAAATCATGAATACCTCAGAACCTACATAGTTGTGTATACGTTGCTGAAGTCACAAAAATTAATGTATCCTATTCACTACAATCGTGTTGGACTGAGAAGCCCATATTTTCGCTAGAACTGGTATTTCGACCAAATTAATCTTGGCACCATTTTAAATTGTCCGAACAAACTGTAAATAATTCCTGATTTCACAAAAAGTATGAGAGAAGCCAAAGAATCCATGAATGCGCATTGAAAGTAAAGTCCATAAGCTCTCATTTCGTATATCGCATGCCTATGATCTTTTCTGTACAAGCTTGCGACTATACGAAATGACTGACGGCGCCGGTCGCTTGAGCAAGTCGCCTTCTTTGTTTATTGTCGGAGTTTTGATCTAAATTGTCATTTTATGAAATTCGGACTTCCCAATCGAAATCTTTTTAATTACTCCATTTCTATGATGGAAGCAACTGAAAATATATAAAAACTATCATCCGATGGACCATTTCAACGGAATAACGCTTTATCGAAGATCGTGTTCGAAGCACATGGCGCCGGCCGAAAGGGCACCGGAAAAAACGGCAACGGAAAAAATGGCACCGGAAAAAATGGCACCCGGAAATAACAGGCACCCAAAAATAATAGAAATATGAGAAAGTGGAAAAAATGGCACCGTTAAATTCTGATTTGTGATGTATTATATCCTATATGGATTTATGTTGAGTAATTTGTAAAGGATGTTTATTTTACTTTCTACGTTTAAAAGTGCAAGTTTCTTGGTTAGCATTATAACATAAAACAAGTAAGTAAAAGTAAGTAAAAAACATGTAAGTAAAACAAATGTGACAAAAACAAACATATCACATTTCAGTGAATGTCATTTCCCGGCCACGGCTTCCATCGAATGTTGTGTCCTGCTCCTCGGAGAAATTCTTCCACAGACTTGGATCCATCCTGTCGATCACAACAGAGTTGCGGAGACGCGCCTGTAGTCGACAGTAGACGCGTTTGATGCATCTGCGTGGAGATCTCTGCGTGAATTGCTGAGGATGTGGGTGCTGGAAAGTGCTGCATCTCGCTTCAGCCACCAGATCAGCTTCCATATAGATGGGTGCTGCACACCGCATAACTGTTCAATCCTGTGATTCCACGCCTCACATAGGTTGTTTGTCCGCTGTTCACCCTCTAGTGTGACTTGGTGGACATTCCACATGGCAGGGGGAAATAGTGGAGGAGTGCGGCGGATAATGACATTCTCTCCGTTTGGAGCCGCACGCTCAACTCTTCGAAATGTTCCTCTACAGTAGGTTCTTTTGAAGTAGTCGAGGAGGGGTTCCATTCCCTCTGGGGTACTGTTTTCTAGAAAGTCCAGTGCTTCCGGTAGATCCCCGATAGGGAGCAGAGCTAAAGCGTCTACCATTCCACAGAAAAGTTTTACCTCTTCTGAGTCTCTATAACGGTTGGTCATACCGAGCTCTTGAATCTTTCTCCAGGTTGATTGGGTGAGGTGATAAAAGCAGCCCTGCACTGTGATGTGGTCCCCAAGTACAGCTGATATGGCACGCATCATGGCCTGCTCAAAGTCGATGACTATTGTACTTGGGTCTGGTTCCATATGGAGTAATCTGCACTTGTCCACGATGGCTTGAAGGAGGAGCTCATAGCTTGCTTGCGACTTCCTCTGAAGCAAAGCGTACACAGTGGACACAGCACTATTGCCTAAAGGACAACGTACCACGTATAACTGGCAGAAGTGTTCTGGAGCAACAGCGTGATTGCCATCCATGTACCATGTGTCAGCTGTACAGAGTTGCTGAAGGGCCTCACTGGTACCAAGACAATGACCCGAGTGTCTGTGTCTGGCCCGTTGTCATTGATAAGGAACTGCTGGGGATCTGGTCCTGATGTCTGAGCCCACTCTCCATCTATGATGAGGTTCTGCAGAGAGTCAGGTACGGCAGGGAAACGACCAAGGCGCTGGTTGCGGAGAGAGCGTTTCACTGAGTCCTCACGGCCCAATTCCGTCCTGGCTTCCACGCCAATCTCAGCAGCAGCTTGACTAAAGATTTGACATGGTTTGTCGAAGCTGTTCTTAGCTTGTTCTTTCATCCTCAGACGACTTTTGGCAGCTGATGCTTTAGCCTCTGATGCATCATGGTTATGACGATTGCCTATTTGAGGATTACGAAGATTGAGAGTTGTTACTAAGGTACCCTTGCAGTCCGTGCCACGTTGTACACACCTCCATTGAATGTTGTTAGGCTTGGTAACCTGTTTGGTGTAAATAAAACCGTCCAAGATCACTTTTTGTCCACCCTTATTACTAGATATGACTTCCATGGCTGGCTCCTTGTATCTGAAATGAACCGATCACATTTCCTGAACGCTTGTCAGTAAAGCAAACGCTATTTTTAACAGTGCGAGTTTAAAGCGCGCCAATACTGCTGAGCGCGGCAGAACTGTGGAAAAGCATGTGCATTATTGACAGAAAAAGCACGTGCATTATTGACATCCCATGCCATGCTCCAATTACGCAGGTGTGTGTGTGTGTGTGTGGGGGTGTGTGTGTGTGTGAAATGGGGTGAAATGGGGTGATAATGTAAAGGGTGAGCTTGTTTATGTGTTCTGGTGTGTGTGTGTGTGTGTGTGTGTGTGTGTGTGTGTGTGTGTGGGCGCGTGTGTGTACACCATTAGGCCCTATTACCGGGTGCCATTTATTCCGGGTGCCATTTATTCCAGGTGCCATATTTTCCCGGTGCCATTCTTTCCGGTGCCATTTTTACCGGTGCCGTTTTTTCCGGTGCCGTTTTTTCCCGACCCCCGCCGGCCATGTGACGATAAAGCAAGTTGTGTTTTCTATCAAACTTTAAACGCAAAGTTCTCCGCTTGGACGGCATCTTGGGTAATGAAATTTATATGTATAAAAAGAGCGAAATTCAAGCTTTTTATTCATTACAAAATTATTTCATGCTGTTCAGTATTTTTTATCGAAATAAAGGAAAATATGACGTAAGCTCGTTAAAAGTGGGTTCATTCTTGGACTTTAATCGCCAATAACTTTACACAGCCACAGAATTGTCAAATACGACTTATTGCATTTTATTCTTTGGGTTCTGAGGTTTTCATCGATATCAAATATGTTTGGATACTTTGAACGGACGGCGAGCTAGACAACGCAGAAGCTGCGGCAGATAGCACAAATTTTGTCATTTGCCGTCTCGCGAAGCTCATTTTGCACGCGGCGCTGCATTGTCTTCTTTGCGGTCCGGGCAAGCTGTATATATTTGGGGCGCGGCAGAGTGTTGTCGATCAGTGTAGCCGAGAGTGTAGCCCAGAGTGTTGCCTAGAGCGTTCGCTAGAGGGAGAGAGAGAGAGGTGCTCAGTGCGCTGAGTGCTGAGAGAGAGAGTTCCCAGGCAGTGTTCCTGGTTTGAGCTCCTTGCCATGGAAGAGAAATAAAAGAAGGAAAACTCCACGTCGTCCTGTGTGTCTTCTTGACTGGCTGCTGTCCCTTGGTTCCTGCACCTATCACCATCTGCCTGTCTTCACCTGCACACCCCTTACCCCTCCACACCATCACACGTAGTTGCATTGTTTTTGTTTTTTTTTTTCTCTTGAAAAAGGCCACATGGTCGAAAATTAGAAGAGTGGCATTGTGATCTTGCGTACTGTTTTATTCCCTTTGGAGGACTATTGCTTTTGTTTCTGATAATCCATTCGTCCATCGCCCATCTCTCTTATCATCATCACCCTATCTTATTATCATCATCACCCAATCAACCATATCCAGCCAGCCGCACCTAGCCATCCAGAACAATTTTCCATACCTTTTTCAACTCTAATTCGATGCTGCTGTCGTGAAGTTTCGTCCTCTGGTCTTCGTACAAGCACGCCAAATTTTCAAATAGTTTTACGCCGTTCTCCAATACTGAAAGAAACACAGTCAGACGTGACATCTAAACGAAAGACTGCATGACACTGGTATGTACTATGGTTGGAGGTCTAGGGGCAGACCAGCAGTGTGTTTTCACACAAACTACATATGAACAAGGTTTCATCCAGGCGTGCTCAAATGCACACACACACACACACACACACACACACACACACACACACAAGTGCACGCGCACAAACACACACACAAGCAAACGCGCACACGCAAGCCACACACACACACACACACACACACACATGCTCACACACGTCTACACATTCACTAGATACACATAGATTCACTAAACAGACCTGAATGAATTCGACTTTAGAATACGACAGACTAATGTGCAATTTTCAGCCAGATCGGTTAAATGAATAATAAATAAGTACAGTAACTCTGGTTCCCACGGTGAAACAGATACATCATTCCCAAACCAGCTCTGCTTATATTTCCCAGTCAGCTAACAGACCGATCAAAAAAAGGCACATGTAACAAAACAGGAAATTCATCTCTCTCTCTCTCTCTCCTCTCTCTCCTCTCTCTCTCTCTATCTATCTATCTATCTCCATGCAAAGAAAAGAGAAAAACGAATAAAAAAACTGATTCACATAATAAGTAAATAAATAAATAGATAAATGAACAGAACGAATGAGCAAATAAATCAAACAAAACAAAATGAATTAAAAAGGTCTTTCCAAGCTTGCTTATACGCCTTTCCTTCATGTTTGTGCTAAGTGATAAGGCAGCATAAGTTGCACTGCGTTGACTTCATACTAGTACTGACGACAAGACTCGTTTACCTCGTTGCAGGATGGTGGTTTTGGAGGCCGCGCTCAAGCACTCGGCACCACTGATCACCGCCAACGTGCACCACACGCTCTTGTTCCACAGATCGATGTCTTCTTGCAGATCTTCCACTGCAACGCCACGAGCATGGGGGAAAACAATGTCAGAGTAGCAGAATCTCCCGAGTGCAGTGACCCACAGCAGAACAAGTCATAGTATCCGGCTACACGTGACGTCACTGTGTTGTTTATTCTCACATGTGCCTCACCTCTCTACCTACCGTGTGTTTTTTCCTCACTCAACCTGGTTTAAGCTTGATGAGCATACGTATGGGTTTGTGCATGCATGTCAATTTTTTTCTGTACTAAACTCACTCGCTGACGTGTGTGTGTGTGTGTGTGTGTGTGTGTGTGTGTGTGTGTGTGTGTGTGTGTCTGTGTGTCTCCTGTGATCACGAACGTGTCTGTCTGAAAAGATCTAAAGTATCATGCAAAATTCCCAGCATGTATATCTGACATAAAAATCGACAGAGTCTTGAAAGATTATCAATTGGCAATGCATGATTTCTGAATCATGTAACTGAAAAGAATGTTGTTACTAATAACTTTCTCTTTGGAAAAAAAAAGGGTACCGAATGGGGGTCAGTGTGCGTCTCATGTGTATCGGGTACTGGGGTGGGGTATAACATAAAGCAAAGCGGCGTGTTCTGTAAAGTATTGAGAGCATGAAAACCATTTGTGTGTGTGTGTGTGTGTGCGTGTGTGTGTGTGTGCATGTGTACGTGCGTGTGTGCATGCGTGCGTGCGTGCGTGCGTGTGTGTGTGTTAGTGTGTGTTAGTGTGTGTGTGTGTTAGTGTGTGTGTGTGTGTTAGTGTGTGTGTGTGTGTGTGTGTGTGTGTGTGGTGTGTGTGTCTGTGTGTGCGCTGAAGGAGAGGGAGTTTAGCACAGGACAACAATAGCACCGAACATTTAACCTTAGGTTCATTTGACCCCTTTGAGGTGCTCACACGAGTTGTTTTTTTTTTTTTCTTAAATACAGACGATCTGATCCAGTTCCACACAACAATTCAAAGACATCCAAGAGAAAAGAAGTGCCGTCGGAAAGCAAGGCTGAAGCTGACATACCTTCATGAACTGGAATTGTCAAGGAACTCAGGATTTTCTGGTCCTCATTCCATCCTGGCTCTTTACGCAACCTGAAAGATCATACAGATCACACATGAAAGTATGTTGACGTCATGGTGCTGAAAATGACATAGACATAAATCATCAAGGCGAGAGGGGATGAGAGGGGGGCAGAGGGTGAGGGCTCGTCATAAACAACACACTGAAGCTCGCATTCGTCGTGATCTCAGATACAATCTCTTCCCTATGTCTTGTCCGACGGCGAGTTCAAAGCTGACAAATTCATGCGGACTGTCGTTGGAGGAGCATGGTGAGCCCCCTGCTCTGGACGGGGAAGTCTATTTACGATGGTTTGGTGACTAATACACTACTGCCATGGGCATGGAGGCTGTGGAGTCCTACCATGGAACACGACCAAACTTAGCGGCTGAGCGGTATCTCCTGTGGTTTGTTGACCCAGTGGACTGCCGATACAAGGGCTTCCACAGGAGATGTGTATGCCCTCTCTCTCAGCATGTGCATAAGTGTGTGTGTTTGTTTGTGTGTGTGTGTGTGTGTGTGTGTGTGTGTGTGTGTGTGTGTGTGTGTGTGTGGTGGATGTGTGTGTGTGTGTGTGTGGAGAGAGAGAGAGAGAGAGAGAGAGAGAGAGAGAGAGAGAGAGAGAACTAGCGATTACTGTGTGTTGGTGTTTAGTTATTGTAGTATGTAAATGTATGTATATATGCGCACATGCGTGCGGGTGTGTCAATGTGTGAGCATGCCACTGTCTCAAGCAAACACATACACACAAGCAAGTGCACCCATGCACGACCACACACACACACACACACACACAATTGCAGTACATATAGATAGCCCAATTGTCAACAAAATAAACAGAATTATATTCAGACACATGTATGTGTACACAGATGTGGTTAGATTCCGCATGATATACACATTTCCATACGCTCAAACACACACACACACACACACACACACACACACACACACACTCACTCACTCACTGACACTGTGAGACACAAAATTTACATTCATATTCCCTAGGTCCAGTAATACTGCTCTGCTGTGAGAAGTGAAAATAAATATTGCTTGCAACAAAGAGCGATGAGGAATGTGTCGCCGCTGAGGTTTCTGTCGCCGGTTTTGTTTTGGTCAAAAGCACTTTGCACTCACTCACTTTCATCATTTCATACATACTCTCTCGACATGTTTATGTCTCATAGTCTGGTGCATGTGTGTGTGTGTGTGTGTGTGTGTGTGTGTGTGTGTGTGTGTGTGTGTGTGTGTGTGTGTGTGTGCGTGCGTGTGTGTGTGTGTGTGTGTATGCGTGCGTGACCATGTGCATCTTTTTCTCTCTTAGGTTCGGTCTTTGTCCCCCACCCTCACCACTTTCCTCCGACCCAACACTGAAACATACCCTACCCGATCAATCTGTCTCTTACAATTAGTCTGCCTCTCTGCAACAAATGCTTGCATACACGCCTGCATGTCTACACAATGAGAGAGAGAGAGAGAGAGAGAGAGAGAGAGAGAGCAAAAACCACATTCTACTCACGTAGCAACGTAAGCTCTCATAACTCCGAGAATCTGCAGCCCCAGCTGGGCCAATCTTTTGCATGCGTTTTTAAGGTCCATGCACATTTGACTGCAACACCATGATTAGATAAGTGTTTTTTCTTTCCTTTATGTCTCTGTCTTTTGTGCCCGCTCTATAAATCAAGCCATACTCTCACCCGCTTATTCAAGTCGCCTGCCAGTCAATATGAGTATACAAGATGGCTATTTTCTCTTTGCTTGTTTGTCTCTTGCGCTGATCGATTTTTTTCTTTCTTTCTAAATTCTCCACAGTCCTACCCTGACTGGTCTAACTGCAAACTCTGAAAAAAAAAAAAAAAACAGCAGTCCAGAAACAACGGTTCATTTCAGGCTCTACATCAGCGCTGATCGCAAGGGAACTAACTCTACACGGTTACTGAGGTACTAGAAGTGTTCACGATTGTTCTCACTGTAGGACACAACAACTGTGCACCCTAGCTCGACAAAAAGAGTAAACGGTGCAGGATTCAGTATGCACTAACTGTAATAGCAACTGTCTTGCAAAAAACGCCATCTCACTCCAGAACGTGGGGGTCCAATAGCGGGCGAGCATATTTTCAGTTGTATCTTTGTGTAGCATTGATCTCATACTTCAGAAATTGCAGTCATGGTTTTGCTTGTTTGTTTGTTTGTTTGTTTGTTTGTGTTGTTGTTGTCCGTTGCTGTTTATCATTTTTATAAATGATCTGCCGGACAGTATTAAAAGTTACTGTAAAATTTTTGCCGATGACACAAAGATATTTGGTAAACCAGGTATTCAACTACAAGAGGATCTTGGAAAAGCTGTGGAATGGTAAAAAAAGTGGCAAATGAGTTTTAATGCACAAAAATGTAAGGTATTACATATGGGAAGTAAAAACCCAAAAGTGACATATAATATAAGAGATAATAAAGGTGACTTGGTTGATGTGACAGAGACTGATGCTGAAAAGGACATCGGTGTGACATTCAATTCGGACTTAAAGTTTGATACCCATATACAAAACATTGCCCAAAAAGCAAACATGATGATTGGACTAATAAAATCTTTTTCATATATGGATGAGGGTATGTTTAGAACATTATATGCAACATTGGTCAGACCAATACTGGAATATGCACAAATAATCTGGGCACCATGGTTAAAGAAACATATAACAACCCTAGAGGCAGTACAGAGAAGAGCGACAAGGCTAGTGTCATACATAAAGGACTTAACATATGAAGACAGACTGAAACACTTGAATTTGTTTTCACTAAGCTACCGACGAAGAAGAGGGGACCTGATTCAGATGTACAGACTTATCAAGGGAAAGGACAATATTGACATAAACGAATTAGTGACCTTTAATAAAGGTAACAGAACACTTGGACACACCTTTAAGTTAAAAAAATTAAATGGAATAAAAGATTGTAGAAAGTATCATTTCTCTAGAAGAGTCTTTCAAGACTGGAATAGGCTTAGTGATGATATAGTCCTGAGTACCAGCTTGGATGATTTCAAAGGCAAAATAGACACATTTTTTTCAAGCACACATTGGTGCACAAAATAGACCACATTTGCCAACGACTGGAAGCATGTGAGGGAGCCCATAATAAGCCGCAAGGCTTAGGGCCCATACCTGATACCTGATTGTTGTTTTAACTGTTTGCCGTCTCTCTTTCATGCCTCGCGTCTATTTCAGTCATGATCAGTGTTGCTAGTTCTGGTCCTAAATACGCAGGACATCGCCTACCTCATCTCCACACTGATGACAAAAGTGTTCAGTCGCAGAGTCAATGTAAGTGTGCATCCCTACCTGTGAGGGCGCCACCATGTCTTTCCATCAAAACTCTCCATGAATCAGGTGCAGGCCCTACCAACGACCTTCATACGAACTCTCCAACAGTAAGATCTGGACAAGAAATTGAAGCTGAGATCAGCAGGACAGCTACAGCATGAACAGTCACAGTGTTTGAACATAATGCGTTTTCCTGTCATAACTCAATCCTGGGTATCTGACGGTAGTTTTGTTTTTAATCCTTTCATATCAGTGATCCTGACTTTCAGCTTTGATTGTTGTTTCATTTGATGACATGAAACCGTTACTATTTCCGGTCTCACTTTAAATCCAGCTCCTGCCTTGCTTGGTGTTCTACAAGATTATGTGCTTGGACTTTTCCTACACTTGTATACCCTCTGAAATATCTTTATGCTGGTGTTGCGGATGATATTCAGCCATACGATTTGCAACATCTGAATGTCTCACTTTCTTATTTGATCAGAGGCAAGCATCAGGGCCTATGGATGTGAAAGTGGCTAACGTGAAACAAGCAGCAATAACGGGAAACCCGACTCTAAAAACAGAGCGGATCCATCTCTTTCCGTTGCAGTCTGTCAGTATCAAATTCCATTTTCTCTCTTATTTCGTAGATGCATCCAGATGGCCGTGAACAAATAAGTTACAAAAATCTCTCAAACTGCATGTTTTTCACTTCGCAAAATTGGAAATATGACTCACTATCTCACTCCTCTGCAAGCCGCGCACATCTTGTTATCTCTTATTGTGATTATTCCGCTATTACCGGTTGGCTTCCCTGATGATGAAAAAAAAATCTGACATGACTCAACATTGTGCAGCTAGGTAGACCAAAGCAAACCTCTCATCACTCTTTTTCTGATCAAATTCCACTGGCTTCTGATCTTCAGGAGAACAGAACGCAAATCAGCCTCCACCTGCTGCAGCATCATTATAGATTCTGTCCCATTCCATCTATCTGAGATTCTTCAAATCAACACGCCATGCATTTGTGCTCCCTTTGGACACGGCAATGTTTCTTTTGCTGGGCCCTTCACCTAGAACAAGTATCCTGCATGTCAAACTACTTTCAAATTTAAAGTTCCCTAAAATTTGTTTTGTTTTTAGGCAGCATATTCAAACCAGTGTCCATTCCATGGTACCAAAACGTGTGACATGTGTCCATGTTTCCTCCGCCACTCCCCATTCCCCTATATTAACTCACACACACACACACACACACACACACACACACACACACACACACACACACACATATTCGCTCAAGTATATACATTTGCAAGAACATTCGATTCAGTCACGTAGCAAAACTAAACATGCTTAAAAAGAAATATCATTAACACTGTGACTATGCACGTGTCTGTATGCATGCATACATTCCGGCACCATCTGTTATGTATATACATTGTGTGTGTGTGTGTGTGTGTGTGTGTGTGTGTGTGTGTGTGTGTGCGTGTGCGTGTTTGTGTGTGTGTGTGTGTGTTTGTGTGTGTGTGCGTGCGTGTGCGCGCACCCATGCATGTGTAAGTGTGTGTGTGTGTGTTTGTATACATGTATGTGTGTGCACGCCCACGCGACTGTGAGTGCATGCATGCGTGTGTGCATATGTGTGTGTTTTCTGTGTGCACACATGCCTGTGTGTGCACTAATATGGGTCCATGTATAAGTCTTTATGTATGAGTGAAATGTGTGCATGTGTATCAGTGTATACACATGTATGCACACGCTCATAAGCGCACAGCAGTAACTGGCTTTGTGCACAATGCTTGTGCACCTTGACCTTTAGTGACAGAGTAGCACAAACCTCACTGGTTTTCCGAGTTTCTTTTCGTTGCCATAGTTCCTGCAGGTCTGCTTGGACACTGTAGACACCTCTTTCAGTCTCTGCAACATTTTTTAAAGAGGTGGGGCAAACAGGCCTACAGTCTAAAAAAGAAAACGAGAAAAGAAAACCAAACATAGTTGTTAATTAAAAGGGACATTTCGACTTTGTGTAGTTTATATACCAAACCAATCAGTCATGAACTACTTCATTTGATAAAACAGCAGCATAAAGTATGGTTCCAATGCAATTTCATTTCAAAACATGACAAAGCAAGATTAACAGGGAAAGGAAAGATAGAGTCAAAGCAAGAAAGGGCCAAATAGAGAAGGAGACAGAGAGAGATAGACAGACTTACAAACACAGTGAAAGAAATGTATACAATGTCTCAAGGTGAGTAATGATACCTCTAACATCAGCGGCAGCAGCACTGAGCAGCAGCAGAAACAGTAGTAACAGCAACTACATTAGCAACAGTATGAAATAATTTTGTAATGAATGAAAAGCTTGAATTTCGCTCTTTTTATACATATAAATTTCGTTATCCAAGATGCCGTCCAAGCGGAGAACTTTGCGTTTAAAGTTTGATACAAAACACAACTTGCTTTATCGTCACATGGCCGGCGCCATGTGCTTCAAACACGATCTTCGATAAAGCGTTATTCCGTTGAAATGGTCCATCAGATGATACATTTTGTATATTTTCGCGTGCTTCTATCATAGAAATGGAGTTATTAAAAAGATTTCGATTGGGAAGTCCGAATTTCATAAAACGACAATTTAGATCAGAAGTCCGACAATAAACAAAGAAGGCGACTCGCTGAAAGCGACCGGCGCCGTCAGTCATTTCGTATAGTCGCAAGCTTGTACAGAAAAGATCATAGGCATGCGATATACGAAATGAGAGCTTATGGACTTTACTTTTAATGCGCATTCATGGATTCTTTGGCTTCTCTCATACTTTTTGTGAAATCAGGAATTATTTACAGTTTGTTCGTCGGACAATTCAAAATGGCGCCAAGATTAATTTGGTCGAAATACCAGTTCTAGCGAAAATATGGGCTTCTCAGTCCAACACGATTGTAGTGAATAGGATACATTAACTTTTGTGACTTCAGCGACGTATACAGAACTATGTAGGTTCTGAGGTATTCATGGTTTAAAGAATTTACACAATAAAAATGAGATCAATCGATCAAGGGAGGTAAGGGGAAGAATAACTCATGAACAAAATCTCTCGTTTATGACGGGTGACCAAGAAATATACACTTTTAGCACCCAGCTACATCCCCCCCTACTCTGTTATAACCAGCGTCCTCGCTGACACAAAAATGACAAAATGACAAAGTTATCAAGTAGCAATACAACAAATCAATCAATGAAAAAAATGAAGCTTCAGCTACCCAAGTTCTGACAGGCTTACTCCTAAAACAAAACCTTTACATCAAAGGAGCAAAACATCAAAGTATGAAAACATCTTCCACATTCATATTATTCCGACTACCAGGGGCTTTCTCTTTTAAACAAGGAGTCTGAGAGTCGGCCGATTCACATCGACTGAAATGAGCATATTGACTAAAATGGACATGTATTTTAAACCAAAAAATCCAAAAAGTCAAAACACAAGAATGACTACATGGGATCCGTTTCCTGAACAAAACCCGGACTTTGGGTACATAAAAAGTGACTAAAATGGACTTGTTATTTGACAAAAATTCCATCAAGTCGAATACAAAATGGCAAAAACAAAATTTGCTATAAAATCCTTAGTGTCAAGTCCCCAGGAAGATATGATTTAGCTGGGTTTTGTTGTTTTGAACAAAATTTCCCCCAAAGTCGTCACACTCAACCTAGTTTTCTTTTACAACTACTCTTGGCAAAAAACCAGGGGCATACATTATTATCTAACATGAAAAACAGTCACCATAGACTATAGCTTGTGCAAAAAAACAAACACAATGAAAAAATGACCTGTTATGGCAAACGGTCCGCAACACCTCTTCCTAAAAAGGTGTTCAACAATCAATTGGGGAATATATATACATCTGACAACTATCCTCCAGAATGCCTGACCGAGTCAGTTAACCAAGTCTAATCGCCCAGGTGGGCACTAAGGGTGTACCTTTTTGCAGGCTTTTCTGCCAAACGTGTAGACCGCCGTGGGGCTGGCATGGGTCGGTTGACAGCACATGCCGCAGATGGAACAGGAGGGGTGCAGGGTGACCAACTGTCCTTGGAGTCGGTTGGGGTGCCGTCTGTCTGGGCAGTACAGCATCGTATAGGACTGGCTCATCCTCGCTGTCCGATTCAGAGTCTGGTGGTGGTTCCAGCTTCCGTCTTCTCCAGTCAGGTGGTTCAGATGACGGCATGGCGTCACTTTTGCTGTCGGGTGGGGAAGTTGCCTGACAGGGCCAGACCCGTTGTCTGGGGGCCACAGCAGCCTGTGGTGGCCTGGGTTCTGGCGCATGGGGAGTGGAGGCACTGGCAGTCTGGTTGACCTTCATGCAGGGTCGACACCTGGCTAAGTGCTGCTCCAGATCCCGGTACATACCGGGCCAGTAGACCTGGGGCCACAGCATCTCTGCAGCATGCTGGTAGCCCTGGTGACCCTCGCGGTTGTAGACTGATGACAGCACCTTGGGGCGGAGCAATCCAGGAAGGAGAAGCTGCTCACACACCCCAAGTTTAGGGTCCACTATTTGCCAATACAGCATCCCCTGTCGGCAGATGAGTCGGCTGTGCTGCTGAATGAGGGCCTGCAGCTCCCCATTCTTGTCAGCTGCAGGCTTCTTTGGCCAGGAGGAGAGAACTGGCCCGATGGATGGGTCCTCCTGCTGCAGTCGGCGCGTCTCTCCTGGTGACAGCTGAGGCAAAATGGACTCAGCCTGTCGCCTGGGTGCTGCTGAGCCGTGTTGCTTGTCAGCATTCTGGCTGCTGACAGTGGCAGAGGACTGGGGTTTGTCCCCAGTTTTCATTGCAGCTGCAGTCTTCCGTCGCCTTCGTCTGGGCCGTTGTCCCAAGCGCTGTGTGTCCGTCACACAGCTGCGGACCTGCAGTGGTGGCCGTGCAGGTGGTGGCTGCTTGAATTCTTCCTTCAAGCTGGCGACTGTAGCTGTGAGTGCCTCTAGCTGAGTTTGAAGCGAGGCGACAGTAGCAGTGCCAGCTGTGTGGAGGATGTCGCTGTCGGCACTGCAGTCCTGCATCCACCTTTGGGCTTCCTTCCTAGCCTCTTCAAAGGTGGTGGTAGGATGGTTCCGGACGAAATACCGGACATCCTTGCGGAGTGCTGCTTGTCGTAGGCCACGGGTGAAGGCATCACGGAGTACGCTGGCTGGCAACATTCCATCCCCAGCCTGGTTGACTTTCCGCCAGAGGTACTGGAGATGGGAGCCATACTCCCAGATGGTCTCGTCCTGGCCCTGCTGCCTGGTGAAGAATGCTGTGGCCAGGGTGACCACATCACGCTGCTCTCCCCAGTTCTCCTCCAAGATGGTCAAGATCTTGGCTGGGGAGTCTACCTCCATCGCTGGCAGCCTGATCACCTCCTGGCGAGCTCGGCCATCTAGGGCGGCAATCAGCCAGAGGGCGGCTGTCCCGTCATCCAGGGGCTGCAGGTGTAGGGCAAGCCTGGCCTCCTGGATGAAGTTGTCCACTTCCCTGCTGCTCTCGGTACCCATGAATTTGGGAAGCTGATGCAGAGGGTGCAGAGGTAGGGGCAGTTGGCTGGCCATGGTGTCCGGTCTTCTTGGGCTGTGTCTTCTTGGTCCTTCTGTCTCCGATCCTGCTCGCAGCGCCAGTTGTGATGGTGTGGAGGGGTAAGGGGTGTGCAGGTGAAGACAGGCAGATAGTGCAGGAACCAAGGGACAGCAGCCAGTCAAGAAGACACACAGGACGACGTGGAGTTTTTCTTCTTTTATTCCTCTCCCATGGCAAGGAGCTCAACCAGGAACACTGCCTGGGAACTCTCTCTCTCTCTCTAGCGAACACTCCTCGGCAACACTCTAGGCTACACTGATCGACAACACTCTGCCGCGCCCCAAATATATACAGCTTGCCCGGACCGCAAAGAAGACAACGCAGCGCCGCGCGCAAAATGAGCCTCGCGAGATGGCAAATGACAAAGTTTGTGCTATCTGCCACAGCTTCTGCGTTGTCTAGCTCGCCGTCCGTTCAAAGTATCCAAACATATTTGATATCGATGAAAACCTCAGAACCCAAAGAATAAAATGCAATAAGTAGTATTTGACAGTTCTGTGGCTGTGTAAAGTTATTGGCGATTAAAGTCCAAGAATGAACCCACTTTTAACGAGCTTACGTCATATTTTCCTTTATTTCCATGAAAAATACTGAACAGCATGAAATAATTTTGTAATGAATGAAAAGCTTGAATTTCGCTCTTTTTATACATATAAATTTCGTTATCCAAGATGCCGTCCAAGCGGAGAACTTTGCGTTTAAAGTTTGATACAAAACACAACTTGCTTTATCGTCACATGGCCGGCGCCATGTGCTTCAAACACGATCTTCGATAAAGCGTTATTCCGTTGAAATGGTCCATCAGATGATACATTTTGTATATTTTCGCGTGCTTCTATCATAGAAATGGAGTTATTAAAAAGATTTCGATTGGGAAGTCCGAATTTCATAAAACGACAATTTAGATCAGAAGTCCGACAATAAACAAAGAAGGCGACTCGCTGAAAGCGACCGGCGCCGTCAGTCATTTCGTATAGTCGCAAGCTTGTACAGAAAAGATCATAGGCATGCGATATACGAAATGAGAGCTTATGGACTTTACTTTTAATGCGCATTCATGGATTCTTTGGCTTCTCTCATACTTTTTGTGAAATCAGGAATTATTTACAGTTTGTTCGTCGGACAATTCAAAATGGCGCCAAGATTAATTTGGTCGAAATACCAGTTCTAGCGAAAATATGGGCTTCTCAGTCCAACACGATTGTAGTGAATAGGATACATTAACTTTTGTGACTTCAGCGACGTATACAGAACTATGTAGGTTCTGAGGTATTCATGGTTTAAAGAATTTACACAATAAAAATGAGATCAATCGATCAAGGGAGGTAAGGGGAAGATAACTCATGAACAAAATCTCTCGTTTATGACGGGTGACCAAGAAATATACACTTTTAGCACCCAGCTACATCCCCCCCTACTCTGTTATAACCAGCGTCCTCGCTGACACAAAAATGACAAAATGACAAAGTTATCAAGTAGCAATACAACAAATCAATCAATGAAAAAAATGAAGCTTCAGCTACCCAAGTTCTGACAGGCTTACTCCTAAAACAAAACCTTTACATCAAAGGAGCAAAACATCAAAGTATGAAAACATCTTCCACATTCATATTATTCCGACTACCAGGGGCTTTCTCTTTTAAACAAGGAGTCTGAGAGTCGGCCGATTCACATCGACTGAAATGAGCATATTGACTAAAATGGACATGTATTTTAAACCAAAAAATCCAAAAAGTCAAAACACAAGAATGACTACATGGGATCCGTTTCCTGAACAAAACCCGGACTTTGGGTACATAAAAAGTGACTAAAATGGACTTGTTATTTGACAAAAATTCCATCAAGTCGAATACAAAATGGCAAAAACAAAATTTGCTATAAAATCCTTAGTGTCAAGTCCCCAGGAAGATATGATTTAGCTGGGTTTTGTTGTTTTGAACAAAATTTCCCCCAAAGTCGTCACACTCAACCTAGTTTTCTTTTACAACTACTCTTGGCAAAAAACCAGGGGCATACATTATTATCTAACATGAAAAACTGTCACTATAGACTATAGCTTGTGCAAAAAAACAAACACAATGAAAAAATGACCTGTTATGGCAAACGGTCCGCAACACCTCTTCCTAAAAAGGTGTTCAACAATCAATTGGGGAATATATATACATCTGACAACTATCCTCCAGAATGCCTGACCGAGTCAGTTAACCAAGTCTAATCGCCCAGGTGGGCACTAAGGGTGTACCTTTTTGCAGGCTTTTCTGCCAAACGTGTAGACCGCCGTGGGCTGGCATGGGTCGGTTGACAGCACATGCCGCAGATGGAACAGGAGGGGTGCAGGGTGACCAACTGTCCTTGGAGTCGGTTGGGGTGCCGTCTGTCTGGGCAGTACAGCATCGTATAGGACTGGCTCATCCTCGCTGTCCGATTCAGAGTCTGGTGGTGGTTCCAGCTTCCGTCTTCTCCAGTCAGGTGGTTCAGATGACGGCATGGCGTCACTTTTGCTGTCGGGTGGGGAAGTTGCCTGACAGGGCCAGACCCGTTGTCTGGGGGCCACAGCAGCCTGTGGTGGCCTGGGTTCTGGCGCATGGGGAGTGGAGGCACTGGCAGTCTGGTTGACCTTCATGCAGGGTCGACACCTGGCTAAGTGCTGCTCCAGATCCCGGTACATACCGGGCCAGTAGACCTGGGGCCGCAGCATCTCTGCAGCATGCTGGTAGCCCTGGTGACCCTCGCGGTTGTAGACTGATGACAGCACCTTGGGGCGGAGCAATCCAGGAAGGAGAAGCTGCTCACACACCCCAAGTTTAGGGTCCACTATTTGCCAATACAGCATCCCCTGTCGGCAGATGAGTCGGCTGTGCTGCTGAATGAGGGCCTGCAGCTCCCCATTCTTGTCAGCTGCAGGCTTCTTTGGCCAGGAGGAGAGAACTGGCCCGATGGATGGGTCCTCCTGCTGCAGTCGGCGCGTCTCTCCTGGTGACAGCTGAGGCAAAATGGACTCAGCCTGTCGCCTGGGTGCTGCTGAGCCATGTTGCTTGTCAGCATTCTGGCTGCTGACAGTGGCAGAGGACTGGGGTTTGTCCCCAGTTTTCATTGCAGCTGCAGTCTTCCGTCGCCTTCGTCTGGGCCGTTGTCCCAAGCGCTGTGTGTCCGTCACACAGCTGCGGACCTGCAGTGGTGGCCGTGCAGGTGGTGGCTGCTTGAATTCTTCCTTCAAGCTGGCGACTGTAGCTGTGAGTGCCTCTAGCTGAGTTTGAAGCGAGGCGACAGTAGCAGTGCCAGCTGTGTGGAGGATGTCGCTGTCGGCACTGCAGTCCTGCATCCACCTTTGGGCTTCCTTCCTAGCCTCTTCAAAGGTGGTGGTAGGATGGTTCCGGACGAAATACCGGACATCCTTGCGGAGTGCTGCTTGTCGTAGGCCACGGGTGAAGGCATCACGGAGTACGCTGGCTGGCAACATTCCATCCCCAGCCTGGTTGACTTTCCGCCAGAGGTACTGGAGATGGGAGCCATACTCCCAGATGGTCTCGTCCTGGCCCTGCTGCCTGGTGAAGAATGCTGTGGCCAGGGTGACCACATCACGCTGCTCTCCCCAGTTCTCCTCCAAGATGGTCAAGATCTTGGCTGGGGAGTCTACCTCCATCGCTGGCAGCCTGATCACCTCCTGGCGAGCTCGGCCATCTAGGGCGGCAATCAGCCAGAGGGCGGCTGTCCCGTCATCCAGGGCTGCAGGTGTAGGGCAAGCCTGGCCTCCTGGATGAAGTTGTCCACTTCCCTGCTGCTCTCGGTACCCATGAATTTGGGAAGCTGATGCAGAGGGTGCAGAGGTAGGGGCAGTTGGCTGGCCATGGTGTCCGGTCTTCTTGGGCTGTGTCTTCTTGGTCCTTCTGTCTCCGATCCTGCTCGCAGCGCCAGTTGTGATGGTGTGGAGGGGTAAGGGGTGTGCAGGTGAAGACAGGCAGATAGTGCAGGAACCAAGGGACAGCAGCCAGTCAAGAAGACACACAGGACGACGTGGAGTTTTTCTTCTTTTATTCCTCTCCCATGGCAAGGAGCTCAACCAGGAACACTGCCTGGGAACTCTCTCTCTCTCTCTAGCGAACACTCCTCGGCAACACTCTAGGCTACACTGATCGACAACACTCTGCCGCGCCCCAAATATATACAGCTTGCCCGGACCGCAAAGAAGACAACGCAGCGCCGCGCGCAAAATGAGCCTCGCGAGATGGCAAATGACAAAGTTTGTGCTATCTGCCACAGCTTCTGCGTTGTCTAGCTCGCCGTCCGTTCAAAGTATCCAAACATATTTGATATCGATGAAAACCTCAGAACCCAAAGAATAAAATGCAATAAGTAGTATTTGACAGTTCTGTGGCTGTGTAAAGTTATTGGCGATTAAAGTCCAAGAATGAACCCACTTTTAACGAGCTTACGTCATATTTTCCTTTATTTCCATGAAAAATACTGAACAGCATGAAATAATTTTGTAATGAATGAAAAGCTTGAATTTCGCTCTTTTTATACATATAAATTTCGTTATCCAAGATGCCGTCCAAGCGGAGAACTTTGCGTTTAAAGTTTGATACAAAACACAACTTGCTTTATCGTCACATGGCCGGCGCCATGTGCTTCAAACACGATCTTCGATAAAGCGTTATTCCGTTGAAATGGTCCATCAGATGATACATTTTGTATATTTTCGCGTGCTTCTATCACAGAAATGGAGTTATTAAAAAGATTTCGATTGGGAAGTCCGAATTTCATAAAACGACAATTTAGATCAGAAGTCCGACAATAAACAAAGAAGGCGACTCGCTGAAAGCGACCGGCGCCGTCAGTCATTTCGTATAGTCGCAAGCTTGTACAGAAAAGATCATAGGCATGCGATATACGAAATGAGAGCTTATGGACTTTACTTTTAATGCGCATTCATGGATTCTTTGGCTTCTCTCATACTTTTTGTGAAATCAGGAATTATTTACAGTTTGTTCGTCGGACAATTCAAAATGGCGCCAAGATTAATTTGGTCGAAATACCAGTTCTAGCGAAAATATGGGCTTCTCAGTCCAACACGATTGTAGTGAATAGGATACATTAACTTTTGTGACTTCAGCGACGTATACAGAACTATGTAGGTTCTGAGGTATTCATGGTTTAAAGAATTTACACAATAAAAATGAGATCAATCGATCAAGGGAGGTAAGGGGAAGATAACTCATGAACAAAATCTCTCGTTTATGACGGGTGACCAAGAAATATACACTTTTAGCACCCGGCTACACACACATCATCTGCAACAGCAGTAGCAAGTAGCATGAGAGTTAATTGTTGCAGCAGTAGTATTGGTACACAACAATATCACGGTGATACAATTGGAATTATAACAGTGAAGCATAGTTGGAGGAGGAAGAGAAGGAGGAGGAGTAGTAGTAGTAGTGGTAGTAGTAGTAGTAGCGGCAGCTGAAGTCCTGGCAGCAGTAGCTGTCATGGTGGTAACGGCAGCAACAAAAGTGCATTGTTACAGTTTAGCAGTAGTAACAGTAGTCGTTATGATGATGGCAGCAACAAAAGTGATGGTGCATTATCCTACATCGGCAGCAGCACTATCAGCAGAAGTGGTGCGAAGGGGAAAGAGTACAGCAGCACTTGCAGCAGAAGTGGTCTGAAGGGGAAGGAGTACAGAAGCACTAGCAGCAGAAGTGGTATGAAGAGGAAGGAGTGCAGAAGCACTAGCAGCAGAAGTGGTGTGAAGGGGAAAGAGAACACAACAGCAGCAGCACTAGCAGCAGAAGTGGTCTGAAAGGGGAAGAGTGCAGCAGCACTAGCAGCAGAAGTAGTATAAAGGGAAAAGAGTGCAGCAGCACTAGCAGCAGAAGTAGTATGATGGGGCAAGAGAACACAACAGCAGCAGCACTAGCAGCAAAAGTGGTATGATGGGGGAAAGAGAACACAACAGCAGCAGCACTAGCAGCAGAAGTGGTATGAAGGGGAAAGAGAACACACCAGCAGCAGCACTAGCAACAGAAGTGGTATGATGGGGGGCAAGAGAACAGAACAGCAGCAGCACTAGCAACAGAAGTGGTATGATGGGGGGCAAGAGAACACAACAGCAGCAGCACTAGCAGCAGAAGTGGTATGAAGGGGAAAGAGAACACAACAGCAGCAGCACTAGCAACAGAAGTGGTATGAAGGGGAAAGAGAACACAACAGCAGCAGCACTAGCAACAGAAGTGGTATGATGGGGGGCAAGAGAACACAACAGCAGCAGCACTAGCAGCAGAAGTGGTATGATGGGGGAAAGAGAACACAACAGCAACAGCACTAGCAGCAGAAGTGGTATGATGGGGGCAAGAGAACACAACAGCAGCAGCACTAGCAGCAGAAGTGGTATGATGGGGGAAAGAGAACACAACAGCAGCAGCACTAGCAGCAGAAGTGGTATGATGGGGGGCAAGAGAACACAACAGCAACAGCACTAGCAGCAGAAGTGGTATGATGGGGGGCAAGAGAACACAACAGCAGCAGCACTAGCAGCAGAAGTGGTATGATGGGGGGCAAGAGAACACAACAGCAACAGCACTAGCAGCAGAAGTGGTATGATGGGGGGCAAGAGAACACAACAGCAGCAGCACTAGCAGCAGAAGTGGTATGATGGGGGGCAAGAGAACACAACAGCAGCAGCACTAGCAGCAGAAGTGGTATGATGGGGGGCAAGAGAACACAACAGCAGCAGCACTAGCAGCAGAAGTGGTATGATGGGGGAAAGAGAACAGAACAGCAGCAGCACTAGCAGCAGAAGTGGTATGATGGGGGAAAGAGAACACAACAGCAGCAGCACTAGCAGCAGAAGTGGTATGACAGGGAAAGAGAACACAACAGCAGCAGCACTAGCAGCAGAAGTGGTATGATGGGGGAAAGAGAACACAACAGCAGCAGCACTAGCAGCAGAAGTGGTATGATGGGGCAAGAGAACACAACAGCAGCAGCACTAGCAGCAGAAGTGGTATGATGGGGGAAAGAGAACACAACAGCAGCAGCACTAGCAGCAGAAGTGGTATGATGGGGGAAAGAGAACACAACAGCAGCAGCACTAGCAGCAGAAGTGGTATGATGGGGGAAAGAGAACACAACAGCAGCAGCACTAGCAGCAGAAGTGGTATGATGGGGGAAAGAGAACACAACAGCAGCAGCACTAGCAGCAGAAGTGGTATGATGGGGGAAAGAGAACACAACAGCAGCAGCACTAGCAGCAGAAGTGGTATGATGAGGGAAAGAGAACACAACAGCAGCAGCACTAGCAGCAGAAGTGGTATGATGGGGGAAAGAGAACACAACAGCAGCAGCACTAGCAGCAGAAGTGGTATGATGGGGGAAAGAGAACACAACAGCAGCAGCACTAGCAGCAGAAGTGGTATGATGGGGGAAAGAGAACATAACAGCAGCAGCACTAGCAGCAGAAGTGGTATGACAGGGAAAGAGAACACAACAGCAGCAGCACTAGCAGCAGAAGTGGTATGATGGGGGAAAGAGAACACAACAGCAGCAGCACTAGCAGCAGAAGTGGTATGACAGGGAAAGAGAACAGAACAGCAGCAGCACTAGCAGCAGAAGTGGTATGATGGGGGAAAGAGAACACAACAGCAGCAGCACTAGCAGCAGAAGTGGTATGATGGGGGAAAGAGAACACAACAGCAGCAGCACTAGCAGCAGAAGTGGTATGATGGGGGAAAGAGAACACAACAGCAGCAGCACTAGCAGCAGAAGTGGTATGATGGGGCAAGAGAACAGAACAGCAGCAGCACTAGCAGCAGAAGTGGTATGATGGGGGAAAGAGAACACAACAGCAGCAGCACTAGCAGCAGAAGTGGTATGATGGGGGAAAGAGAACACAACAGCAGCAGCACTAGCAGCAGAAGTGGTATGATGGGGCAAGAGAACAGAACAGCAGCAGCACTAGCAACAGAAGTGGTATGACAGGGAAAGAGAACAGAACAGCAGCAGCACTAGCAGCAGAAGTGGTATGATGGGGCAAAGAGAACACAACAGCAGCAGCACTAGCAGCAGAAGTGGTATGAAGGGGCAAGAGAACAGAATAGCAGCAGCACTAGGAACAGAAGTGGTATGATGGGGCAAGAGAACACAACAGCAGCAGCACTAGCAGCAGAAGTGGTATGAAGGGGCAAGAGAACAGAATAGCAGCAGCACTAGCAGCAGAAGTGGTATGATGGGGCAAGAGAACACAACAGCAGCAGCACTAGCAGCAGAAGTGGTATGAAGGGGCAAGAGAACAGAGTAGCAGCAGCAGCTGTAACGAAACAGTTGCATAGAGAGGATGACAAGTAGTGGCAGAAGCAGCAAAAGCAACAGCAGCAACAGCCGCATGGTGATAGCAGTAGTGGTAGACGTAGCAGTATTTGTTGTTGTTGTTGTAACAGCAGCAGCAGCAGCAGCAGCAGCAGAAGTAGTAGTAATCGAAGGAGGAGGAGAATGAGGTATAGGAGACTGATAGGCGGGGGAAGGAGAAAGTGGAAGAGGTAAAAAAGGAGGAGGAGGAGGAGGACAGGAGGAGGAGAAGGAGGAGAAGAAAGAGGAGGAAGAGGAAGAGGAGCACCTGCACCATTAGCAAATGTACAGAGAGCAAAAATGGTTGTAGCCGTGGAAGGATCAGGAACAAGATTTGATGATGGAAGAGTAGTAGCAGTATGGCTAAGCATCAATAACAATAGCAGTTGTGCAACTGTAGTAGTTACATCATCAATTGTAACAGTACACTGCTATGGTAGCACATGATAGCATTGTGGCCTCCTGCTCTTTTCCTACCTTGGCCATTCCTTCTCTAAACCAGCTGGCCACCTCTTGTACGAGGCTCAGACGGTGTGCAATGGCGATGGCAGCCTGCTTGTCAACGGCGGTCTCTTGGTGCTCAGTCGCTTCATGTAAAGGTTCAAGTGAAGGGAACTGTCCATTTTCCAGATCTGCATTCAAATAAACAAAGTTTTGTGCACAGCCCTCCACATCTCAGACCTGTGTAACCAATTGTGTATTCGCCTGACATGTTCCACACCGTGTGTAAGCCAACTGACTTTTTTATGTCACGGTCCATATTTCAGACCTGTTGGTGCTAAACTGATTTTGCCGAACATGTTCTTCATGTATGCATGTAGCAAAATAGCAGAGCTCCAAAGATGCACACTTTCTGCTTATTTCAAGCAGTGGAGCTCAAATTCGCTCCTTTCATTTTCAGTTTGCACAGGAGAATCACCCTTTCCAAGACTGATATGCCAGTATGATCATCCTTTGAAAGAGTGACATGAGCGTTCAGTTAACAAAACAAAAGTGAGCAGTGAAGGCAGAAGCTTCTGTCATCGGTCGGAGAGTTCGTGATACCGCTTGATACGACCAAACAACCCAAACAGCCCGTCTACGCTGGAGCTATACATAACTACACTGTGCACTGAAGCCGCTTTGCTGGGTATGCAGCACTCACTCATTTTTAATGGAAAGAACATATAGTCGAGAAATGTTTTTGCCTGTTTCATCCAACATGTTCATTTTTGCATGTTTCGTCCCCTTTAAGCTTTTCAAAAAACCATCGCCGACATCTGTGCAGAGAAAGCTTTAAACAATTTAAAAAAAAAAAAAAAAAGGAATGGAGGATAGGTCAAGTTGTTTGTCAAGAGAGATAAGCCAGCTGAAACGAAATCCAGAAGGGGAGGAACTCCATACCTTGCCCACGCTATGATCAGTGTGCAAGTAACACTTTTGTGTTCATTTTCTTCACATGTTCAGGAATTCAAATGGTTATGAAGATAGGTGTTTTTAACCGTGTAAATCTGTTCAACTCACTTGATGATTTATCAGTTCCATTTAAAACAGCCGAACATGTGTTGTGAGGTGTTTATTTTAGGAGTAGTATTCCAGGTCCAAATCTATTTCTTGCCATATGTACACGGATGGTTCACCGACAGATTTCTTGTCTGAATGTGTTATGAGGAGAATGAATTGTAGCTGTCTTGCTTCAGTGGATAACAACATATATAGCAAACAACACGGGCAGATCCAAAATGCCAGAGCAGCAAAGACTGTTACAACAGACTCATGCATTGTCCTGCAGTTAGTGTGGCAAACCTGAAGAAAATCAACATAAAATCTTCACTTGCACACAGATCATTGAATCATTGGCAAGGTGCTTTACCTTCACCCTTTAGAATTTCCAGTCGGGATGAAGATACCCCATGCAATCTGAAAGGTGAGAGTGGAGCAACCCTTTAAGCGTGAATGAAATTGGGAGCCCTCAAATAGGCTACATGTATAATTAACCATGTTCTGTATCATATCTGAATGTCGTAAACACATTTTGTCCATTATCAGCTCATAGAAAACATGCCTTATAGCCAATTCAAGGCTTCAAAGTGAGGATGCATCAAGGACTGACATCTGAAATCAAATACAGGAAAAGCATTGAAAGGTGTAAAGACACAATGACAAACAGGAAAAAAAAATCCACGTAGATGTGATTGGGATGGGGAGGGGTGTACACTGGAAACAAGTGCACCTCTCCAGCTCAAAACATAAGGAAGAGGGGCGGGGTCGAGAGAAGGGTGTGTATTTGGGGGTGGGGGAGAGTGGGGGTGGATGTTTACAAAATACATCTTAATTTGTCATTGAATCATCGCTAGATTGAAGAGAATTCCGCTATTAAAATGTTCTGCAGTGGACTGTTCTGGGATCCCTTTGATATTCTGGGCACTATGCACCTTCTACTTACGTTTAAAGTGCTCACTGACTTACAGACTTGTCTGTCCATGCAAAACAGATGGAAACGTACTGAATTTACAGCCGGGAGTAGTTTCAAGCTGATTGTAGGCTTACCACCTTTAATCTTTTCATAAGCAGAGAGAAAATGTATGCGTCTTGTCTGATGTCTCATTATCATTGTGTGTGTGTGTGTGTGTGTGTGTGTGTTGGAGGGGGGGGGGGGGTAGGAAGAAGGATAGAGGAAAGGGGAGAGGTGGAGAAGGGGGCAAAACTAAGCCAGTTTCAAGCAGTATATTGTTTGGCGTGCTGTGCGCTTGTAGTTGTAATTATGACAATAATAAAGCCAACACAGTCAAACACCTACCACTTCACAGAAGCAGCTTTGACAGCACAGTTTAAATTTCATTACCAAAATTCAAATATCTGCATCAATCAGGCCTGGTTTCAGTTGTATCAAGAAATGAAGCAAAGATTTTGTTTACCCCGTCTCTTTGTTTCAAACTAAAATGGAGACCCACAAAATCATCGCCATTGTTCCTGTCTTCATCGATCATCAGAATCGCAGATAAAATGCAGTAGGCTAGCTCCTAACGCAAGCCCTCAAGGTAACTTCAGTTCACTGTGTCTAGGACATAGCATGATGGAGGGCACAGCACGATGGAAGGCAGGGCCCATCCTTCTCCTTTTCCCACCTTAACTTCCCTGAAATCAAGCAGGTACCCATTTACTGCTGGATGGACAGAGACGGTTTGTTTGTTTTTTGGGGTGTTTTTTTTTAGGGGGTGGGGTGGGGGGTGGGGGGGGGGTGGAGGAGAGTGGTTTGAACTCACAACCATCAGCTACGCAGGCTTGTGCTATGAACATTGGACTATGGGCTCCTCTTTGTCTGAATTACTAAGACACGAACATCTGTGAGCTTGGGGGAATAATCAATGTGCAGGAGGTGGTAGAGGAATATATATCAACGGAACCATCCAGGAAGGCCTCGGCAACAACAACACGAAACCCTTCTGGCGTTACATCAGGTCTAGAAAGCAAGACTCCTCTGGGGTAGCCCCACTAAGAGAGGATGGCCAGCTCCACAGCGACAGTCATACCAAAGCAAACATCCTACTAAAACAGTTCAAATCTGTCTTCACCACAGCAGCAACGTCCACCCTACCAAATTTAAAGAAGCCTACAGCCCATATTAAATCCATCCATGTCGACACCCACGGTGTAGCCAAGCTGCTTCACCAGCTAAACCCCAACAAAGCCTCAGGACCGGACAACATCCCAAACCGGATACTTAAGAACTTGGCTGACAACATCGCCCCAATCCTGACCACAATCTTTCAGACTTCACTGGTCACCAGCCGCCTACCACAAGATTGGCTCGGAGCCAACATATCTTGTGCTTTCAAGAAAGGTGACTGGCATACCCCATCAAACTACCGCCCGATCTCACTGACATCTGTATATTGTAAACTCCTTGAACATACAGTCTGCCGCCATATCATGTCCCACCTAGAACAACAAAAAATACTCACAAATCTCAACCATGGCTTCCGTTCAGGCTTTTCCACCGAGACCCAATTGCTCACCACTACCAACGATCTCCTGATGTCCTTCAACAAAGGGAAGCAAGTGGATATGGCTATTTTGCACTTCTCAAAAGCCTTTGATACAGTACCCCATGACCGTCTCCTCCATATATTGACCAGTTATGGCATCACTGGCACCCTCCACACCTGGCTTACCTGCTTCTTAACAGAGCGAACCATGCAAGTGGTAGTAGAGGGCCTACATCCAACGCCACAACTGTCGACTCAGGAGTCCCACAAGGCACCGTGCTCGGCCCCCTCCTATTCCTATGCCATATAAATGACCTCCCAGAAGCAGTCAAATCCCAAGTACACCTGTTCACAGATGACTGCCTCATATACAGGGAGATCAACGACTTTAATGACCACCACACTCTACAAGAGGACCTCAAGTCACTAGAGTCATGGGCAGACAAATGGGGGATGCGGTTCAATGCCTCAAAATGCTACATCATGAGCATTGCAAAATCCTCTACCTCCTCCTACTTCTACTCCCTAAATAATACCATCCTGCAGCAAGTCCCTCATAACCCATACCTCGGCATCCAATTTGCCGCCAACCTCAAGTGGTCTCAACACATTACATCCATCACAAAGAAGGCCAATAGCACACTAGGATTAGGATTCCTCCGGCGGAATCTCAGACACAGCCCCACCTCCTGCTGAAGAAATGCCTACCTCGCACTCGTAAGCCCTGTCCTGGAGTATGCAGCAATCATTTGGGACCCGCAGTTGCAGCAAGAGATCAACATGCTGGAACGCGTACAAAGAAATGCAGTGCGCTTCATAGCAAAGGACTACCGCTCCACCACGCAAGGCTTCATAATGGGTCTGTTGGGAAAACATGAGCTCACTACATGCCAAGAACGGCAGCTCCAACTACGTCTAGGATTCTTTTACAGGGTGGTTGAGGGTCTGGTGCCAGTGATCACCCCCGAGTGACTTCATCACACCTCAGAAACCAGGACGACGCATCTGCTCCACCAGAGACAACAGTACGTACCTGTCACAAAACCTAGTGGAGAACTACATAAGGAACAATCATAGGTGCTACTGCATTCCTGAAACACACACCAATCAGTACCAAAACTCATACTTTCCAAAGACAATAACTGAGTGGAACCACCTCGACGATAACATCGTCCACAAAAGTCAGTCGACAGCTTCAAGTCAGCTCTGGCAAAAGCCAGAAGCTGATAATATCATCATGCTGCGCACCCCCACCGTCGCGCCTATGCCAGTAAATGGATGTTAGCGATGTACCAATCCAGATCCAGATCCAGGAAGCGGGTGGAGTGGGCGTGGGGAGAGAGAATTTCGTTCTACATGTACTAATACAGGGGCACATGATGTATATATGATGACCACACTCCCTCTCCCCTACTAAAACTGTTCGAAAGAACCAAAATTAAAAGTATATACACAAGTTATTATTATGCCATCTAATAGCAAAAGAGAGAGAGAGAACGAATAGACACACACACACACACACACACACACACACACACACACACATGCGCACGCGCATACACCGCCACAGACAGGGTAAACATATAGACAGACAAACAGACAGACAGACGCACCTGGAATGTATTAGGATCATGCTGTGTCCCATCTTTCGTTTCAATGCTATCCACAGTCAATGGTTCAAACTGTGAAGCAGTCTGTGACTCAGACTGTAAAGACGACTCTGCGCTTGTAGACGTGCCGTCACTCATGGTGACTTGTTAACAAACAAAATAAAAATGTAAATGACATTCTATGTATAATACCTCATATAAGGATTTTTTAAAATGAACAAGAAGAACAGAAAAAAAGAGGCAAATTTACAAGGAAGAAACAAAGAGTAAATAATAAGCACCAGCTGTCATATGCCTTCACTACCTGCATGAATGAATACATTCACACTTGCTTGCACACACAAACATTAAAAAATATATACATGTATTTTGCACTATTTAAAAGTTATGAATAACATTTAAGTTTAGCGTGTACACTTCAACACAAGAATGAAAAGGGGTACCAGTTTGAAGCTGCTACATGATATAAACGCGTCGAAGCATACAAAGACACTCGCAAATTTAAGCCTGGACAAATTCTATGGACCAAATAGTTGCCAAAGAACTGCTCTATTTGGAAAATAAATGATAAGACGTTTCCAACCTAGACCTCTTTGTGTAGATCTAAATGTGTTCTGACTTCATTATCTGTTAAATGAAAGACGAGAGAGACAGCGATTGGGGGGTGGGGGTTGATGAGTGGGGGTGTTGGTGGAGCGTGAGGAGGGGGGGGGGGTATGGAAAATATCATGACTGAACTTTTTAACTTTGACCTTTTCACACCAGCTGCCGTGGCGAAGTGGTTAGCGTCGCGGTCTCCCGGCTGGGAGGTCGTGGGTTCAAATCCCATCAGAGTCATGTGGGTTTTTCTGCCCCAACCGGCTCCTACCCAGAGTTGAGTTTGCTGCAGACTCAGTTGGGAAGACTGGGGACCACACAGTCGAGTTTCATCCACTTAATGGATGTGTTTCTGAGAGTGTTGCTCAAATTTCCTGACCAACACTGCAGGTGCCTGTATCTCTCGGGCCTGGTTGACGCCGGGATATAGTATCAAAGGAAGGGTAGAGTACAGCCCTGTCATGTAGTCTTAGACCGAAATGGAAATCCGTAGCATCATCTTAATCATCCTCATTTTCATCTATCAGCATAAAAAAAAAATGTCTCAAATTCTGTGGCCCTTCATGCCCTGCTCTCATGGTGACCTCAATTTCGATGTCCTCTCCATGTCTGTGGCCTTGGTTTGGTTCCTTCGGGGGTCACCAGTATTGGCGAGTCCATGGGGGCTGTCGATGGACGGACGTGGTGGTGCCCTCCGGAGGGAGAGCTCACTCACGCCGGCTCCACGACTAAGCAATTATTGTCGTCAGTAGGGGGCTTAGTAGGTGGTGTTCTGCGTATGTTAGATCAGAACAGGCACCACTGAACACCACCGAAGTGACTCGGCGGCAGTGCAGTGTCTCCTCCAGTGGGTTGCCTCTTGACAACTTGACATTGACTGCTCCCTGTGGACTGCCGGTGCTGGGGCTGTGGCGGGGCCGACCGGGCTGTGGCTGTGGACGGGGTGTCGGAATGAGCGGCGTGGGTGCACTCCCTCTGAGGTGGCGTAGAGGTTGGGACAGAAAAAAAAACAAAAAAACTTTGACCCTTTCACATGCTTATTGTATAGATCCAAGTGTTTTAAGCAGAAGTTCTCTGACAACAACTACTTGTCTGCCAACATTCGATGATCTGCTACTGCCCGTTTGTTCTGTGAGCTAGAGAACCCCAGTCACTCGCCTTTAAAACATTACTTCTCTCTGTTATGTCTTCCTTTCGTCAAATATTTAAGTGAATTTAATCAGAAAACGCCCTGAATACCAGCCGACACCCCCCCCCCCCCTCCCCCTTGTAGGTATAATTAATTTTGCTTTACAATTTCAAAGAAGCTTTCTCTATGGCTAGTTACTTTATGGTAGCTTTCAATAGTGGGCCCCAAACTCTACTATAGTCAATTTTTCCTTGGCATATACGATTCATTTTGGTCAACAAGATGAGCATACCGCAAATTTGCTGGATAACTCGTGTAACGCCAGGTGAAATTGTTTTTCTGTCTATGTGGACAACTCTGCAATCATTTTTCTGGAAACTCTTGAAAATGTTCTGAATCATTTCATCTGATAGCAGTTTATGACATGCAAACTTTTTGGTTCTCACCTGGCAATTCAGTTGTGAAAATTGCACACACTGTCCGGTATGTAAACTACTTTTTTTTTTCCGAAAAGGATTTTCAATTTCCTTTTTTTGTTTATCCCCCCCCCCCCCCCCCCCTTTCTTTTTCATTGACACTTCTAATTTTAATCTGAGACCAAACAGTTGAGAGGAATGCCTGGCGTTTTCATCACAGCCCAGACTGATATGCCTTCAGATGTCGGTTGTTTAAGTTAGCTACCATGTCATAAACGCTCATGTTGTCTGTTTTTTTCTGGATTTTTTTTTTGATTGTCAGTGTGTGTGTGTGTGTGTGTTTGCCAGCCTTAAAAATGCTGTGTGGTCGGTTAGGCTATGAAATAAGGATTAAAACCCAAACTTCATGTGTAGACCAAAGAAGACAAGCGGTAATTAGTGTTGTTTGTTTGTTAAACATTTCATCTATTCATATCAAAATCTATGTTTTATTAAAACAACAGCAAACGGCTTATCAGTGACCATTCGCCCCAGGCATTGATTCAATCGGTTGAGACAGTTACTAATTTAATCCACGCCCTATCCGAGTGGTTCCGATTCAGCAAGTGGTTTTACGGGGTAATGTAGATCTACACTTCAAAACATTATCTGCGAGTCCTTCGATATTGTTTCGTCGATTTCTAATGAAAAGATGAATACATAAAAACACACTTCCCATAACCGTTGAATATGATATTCATCAAATTCTTGAAACCCTAACAGACAAACCTGCGTAGATCTACGGTCTTTGGGGTTCAGGTAAAAAAAAAAAGCTCCTCCTATCGAAATTCTCTCGAAGGGAGGTGACTCCAGTTGATCTGAAAAGAAAGGCTGGTCGAGCTAGCTAGGTCTTTGACGTTTTATTCCACTGGGCCTATGTGATGTCATGTAGGCTATCCATCGCAGCCATTTCATTGCCGCTAAACCTGGCTGAGCAGGCTACTTTTCAAATTCAGTAAGCTCACAATTGTGTCTATTGCGTCTCAACACTATGTTTATCAAAGTAGATTTCTGTGTGCACATACGTGTTTTTCAGTGTAGCTCACATACGTCTGCACAAATTTGTGGCACAGGCCTACCATGCAAACTGAACAAGAAGAACTAACAAGATGCAAAGCATATAAAAGTACTCTCAGTTTATCTTGAATATGCGTGAGATATTCCATGAAGAGGAAAAACCATTTTGGGCCGTTCTAACCGTACGGCTATTGTGGTAACATCGGCCATCATCCGTGACCCATAATCAAAATACCTACAAGTTTTCAGAAAGATCGGCCAAGTACTTTCTAAGATGTTCCATACAGAAGAAAACCCGTTATGGGCCGTTGTAGCCATTTGTAATGGATATAACGGTAAAAATAAAACGTCGGGCATCATCTGTGGCCCATAATGAACATATCTACAAATGTTCAGAAAGATCGGCCAAGTATTTTCTGAGATATTCCATAAAGAAGAAAAACCGTTATTGGCCGTTATAGCCGTTAGTAACGGATATAACGGTAAAATAAAACATCGGGGATCATCCGTGACCCATAATGAACATACCTACAAATTTTCAGAAAGATCGGCTCAATAGTTTTGTCCGGAGCGAGTGGAACACATTTTGAACACAACACACACACACACACACACACACACACACACACACACACACACACACACACACACACACACAGCATTTCTTCGTTCCCATTCTAAGGTACTCCCTGTTCTATAAGAACTGGGAGTACAAAAACAAAACTACGACAAGGATAAACTTAAGAATTCCTCATGAAATTCACTAGTCTTCATGCAGCATCTGAAGGAATGAAACATTACTAAGCTCGTAGACGCATGCCTACATGAGCGAAGCGAAATCACAATTAAATGGTTTCAAACGTGACGAAGAAGTACTTGAGGAGAACAGATTTCATGGAAAATCTGCCTGTTCGCGCCTGGTGGCACAGTTACAATACCGCCAGCTGCGTCATCGTTTTTGTATGTCACCATGTTTATGTGTCACCCAGACTCTATGTCACGGTGTTTCTATCTCACCTTTTCGTTTCAATGAGTCTACATATCACCGTGTCTATATGTCATCGTGACTATGAGTTCAGGTTTGCTTATGATTAGGGTTTGGTTTTGATTTGGGTTTGGTACTTTCAGTTTCGTCCAAGAGGTGTCAGTACGTACGGGCTAGTCCATAACGGTAAACCACGTCTTCTGAGATTAAAGACCACAGTGCGCAGGATCTACAGCTGATGGATCAATGAATTAATGACTAAGATGAAAGAATTTAAGACGAGGATTTGGCTAGGGTGTGGTTAGAGCCATGTTTAGAATTTGACACATCGACACTGTGACATATAAACACGATGACATATATGCACGGGGGATACACAGACCGGCGAGGCATAAATACGGTGACATACAGACAGACATACTTCCAGGCAGCTTACATTGCTTGTTCAAAGCTGTCTTATGGGTCAAATTGCCTTTTCATTTCAAGTTTGCAACTCTCAGCAACAGCTGGTAACATGTGAATATGGTGGCACAATTCGATGTTCTGTCGAGATAATGCATTGTTCCAGTGTATCTCACCGACAAATACAATCAGTTGTTAGTCTTACATTCTAGAATGCTTCAAAAACAAAACAAAAACAGATTGATGAATTAATGAAATGCGAAGTTTTTAATTGGGAAATTTAAAGGTCTATCTATCGCATGATCTCAAAGTGTCCACAAATGATTGAATCGTTAAATGAAACATTTGGCAATTATATACAACAAAAATGGCTGCAAATCAAAAAGGCCTTTGTTAGAAAGGCAAAATACCCGAGCGTCATTAAGGGAACAGAGAGAAGGGAATTAAAACTGAAGATGCTCGTGAAGAGAGGTAGATGCAAAGGTTCAAGCAACTTTGTATTCCAGTGTCAAATACACAGGCAATCAATGCAGTTCAACTTAGATTAAAAAGATGTCACGCTTTAAGCGGCACGGTGCTCAGTTTATCTTTCTTCTGTTGAGTTCCGTATTTCAAAGAGATTTAAAAAAACAAAACCAAACAAACAAACAAACAAAAAACAGTGAATAACAATAGTCCATTCTGGGGACAAAAAATGCAATCATGATCTTTGTTATTTCAGTTGTGAAGAATATTTTGTTCAAGACTATCTTGCTGATCCCAAGAAAGGCGTTCTAGCAGGTCTTTGACAACAATGCTTGCTGGCAATGATGACTGAAGTTACGAGCTGTACAATAAAAGGAATGGAATCAGTTGTCGTCTGAGAACCAATGTTGGGATATCTGAAAGTTCGAAAGGGTCTATTGGAAGAACACCAGTCTTATTTTCCTCTGATTGAAGCTTATTAAGATGTATTCAGCTTACACACAGAAACAGGGACTGTGATCAACGGAAAGAAAGCGGCAATCAAAGGGGAAAGGACAGAGAGACATGGTTAACACAGGAATCGGAAAAAAGACGAGGATGCCAAGAGAATCCAAAAACCAGTCCAGCAAAGCCACCAGGAGCAATGGACTATGTAGGAAAATGCACTCCAGTGAAGTCTTACCTGGAATGAAATATGCCATATGACCCATCTTAGGATCAGTTTCATCCTCAATACTGTATGTAATCTTACATGAAATTCAGACCTGATAAAATGAGGGAAATCAGATGACACTATGTGTCCGCTGTGTCAACAGTGGAACATTCGTAAAAAGCGCAAACCCAGGGAAGGTATGCACGGAGCCATAACCAAGCGCTTAAAGGAGATCGTGCATGCGTGTACTTCTGCCAGAAGAAAGGCTACGTTACCGGAAGCTCCAGTAACAGCATTCTACACGGCAGGAGGCTACAAATTGTGATCTGTAAAAGCTGTGACATCAACAGCTTGATAGCAGGATCTACTGGATAGCGTGGAGGACTAGGAGTGCACGGCAGACTTTCCATATGGAGGAATGGCATGAGACCGGATACAGCGTACTTCACATAAATTCATCAAAACAAAAGATTCTGAATGCATTGTGTCAAATGAAAGCAGAATGGAGGAGGCTCACATTGTCATGATGGAGGCATACCAGTCTTGCCACCAGCTTCAGAGAATCTGGCTTCTAAGCCACAGATTTCGCCATAGCTGATGGACGTGAGTGGAATGGGAGGGGGGGGGGGGGGGGAGGCTTGAAGGTGACCTTCTACTATCAAGTGTTCTTAAGCCGGAGTTTCCACCAAGTCTTGACTGACCAGCAAAGGACTAGAAAGCCTGAAGCAAAACACGAACATTTCATTAGTCAACAAATATTCACGTTAACAAAGTAATGAGAGATTGTTGCCTGGGTTAGAAAAGAGTTGTGTAGACAAATAAAAGAAACTGGCCGAAGAACTGACTCCTGGAGCACTTCACACAGAAAAGGAATGGGATCCAACCCCAGCACAGGAAAAATGCACTCTTTCAAGAAAACGAAAGTTTAAGCATTGAGCCGCCAAATGAACCCAGCACACAGTGAGGTCACCAGCCTTGGCCCACTGGTCTTCTACAGGCAGGGCGACAACGACAAACAACGGAAGTAAACATGTAGAGGGGAAAACAAACGTGGGTGAACAATTCTTAGTTGCTGTGAAAATGAATGAATGGGACGGGTTGGGAGGGGGAGAGTGGGAGATGCGATAAAAACGACAACGTTGAAATAAAAATGGGGAATCATTGAGGTTCGTATTTTGAGCAGAACCATTTTCTTATGCCTGCTCAGAGTCGACTTTCTCTCCTGGATGAGAAATTCACTGTTTCGTTCTTTTTACGTGCGAGCATAATCTTTGAGACTTCCACTTTTCTATCATATGCTTGACTCTTCACTCTCAAATCCTGTGCCTTACCAGTGGCGTAAGAACACAGTCCTCAAGTCATCCACGTTTCTGCTATCCTCTTAGACATATTGCATTGAACTAATTTACTGACCCAAAAATCGAGGAGAAAATGGTCATATTCATATTTCTTTAAAAATCACATAAGGTGGATGACTTCCATCTGCTCAAATTGCAGTTGGCCTGTACTTTAATCCAAGAACACTGACCTGCCTGTTGTCCTAAACAGTGTTATATGTTCTACTCCCCAAATGTAATTATTTCTCTTCTGTAAGAACAAAAAATAACCAACTGAACTTAAGTTGGTCGGCACGTGGCACGTACATAGGTGACACTGACTTCAGGATAAAGCATCAGCAAGAAAAGATATTGTATTTAAGCTGGTCGGCATGTGGCACATACAGATAACACTGACTTCAGATAAGCATTAGCAATAAAACATATTGTACATTCTGTTGCTTTGGCCTTGTGCACAAAGATGGCTTCTATTTCTCTTTCAGCCTGAAAACTATAGCCACGTGCTGTATAACACCTTGGTAGACGTCCTCCTTCTTCAGAGGTGGCGGCCTATCACTCACAGGGTGGCCTGCTTATTCCCATAGCTTCACAGGATGGCCCCAGCCTCTGGTTAAATACTCATGACCAAATGAGTTGCAGGCCAGGTGTTGGATGCCATATACTGATGGTCCCTGTGCGCTCCTCATCACTACTTTGCTGACAGCAAGGGGTTAACGTGAGATTACCTCTGGTTCAGATGTGAAAAGGAAATCAAAGGAAAGTGGGGCGGATAGGGAGAAGGTGGAGAGGGCGGCACAGCGGAAATTTTAAGAACAAACAAATCATCTGCTCACGTACTGTACACTGACAGTTCAGTCACAAAGGATAAGTCTATCTGTTGACATAAAATTGAAGTAAAATAACTAAACAATTCAGAAAAGATGTGCTGCATGCAAGTTACACTCTCCAGTGAAGTGTAAACAATGACACAAGTGCTCTGCTGGTTTACATCCATAGACAAGCTTTCTAAACCAAAATGCCATTTTACTAACTGACTCGGTTAATCTTCTTCAAAGTGGAATGGGAAGTCCAGATCAGCATGAAGCAACATGCAGCTTCCAACAACTTCAAGCAATAATAAAAGAGAAATGTCAGCATACGGCTTCTTTAAATTTGTCTGTTGAATTGGTATCATTTGGGCATGCAAATCATTTCAGAGGCGATGAAACCTTTGACTTCATACTACTTCTAGCAAAATATTTATCTACAAATGCAAATGCGAGAAAAAAAACTTCCATTTGTAATAAGCTTTCCATTATTTAAAGACAAGATATAACTTTGAACAACAAGTTGCGAAAAGCGTAAAGTCATCAAAAACTGCATGAAAAATGGCAACTATACCAATCTTTAATAAAAGTTTAACTTTTGGACTTGATGTAGATGCTGAGGCACTAGTCTGTCTCTGTGTCACTTAATATGCGTGTATGCGTGTACGTTTGGATCCCCTGGTGGCTTTGTTGGTGTCCTCTCTCTCTCTCTCTCTCTCTCTCTCTCTCTCTCTCTCTCTCTCTCTCTCTCTCTCTCTCTCTCTCCTCTCTCTCTCTCTCTCTCTCTCTCTCTCTCTCTCTCTTCTCTCTCTCTTCTATTGTTTCTGTTTCGTTTTGTTTTTGGCTTTGTTGTTGTTGTTGTTGTATCTAACCAATTTTTGAAAACTCTCCCCCTATAAATATGTTAACACATGGTACGGAAACTGTTTATGGTACCTGGGCAAAATGTAAATGTTTGGCTGATGAAGCATAAATGGTGTGAATCGTATGCTGATAAGAAGTGAAATGCTATAAATCTGTGTAAAATGTTATGTTTTTGCAAGGAGAAAAATAAACTATAAAAAAATAAAAGATAAAAAAAACTCTAGAGTTACGAAAAAAATGCAGCTTCCAGATGTCAAGGTTTACATAATGTCAGCCTACTTTCCTGGACATGCATATATCAAGGGAAATGAGCAAGCACCTGTCAACACTACTGCACAGATTCTGAGAACATCTTCTGAACTGCCATTCTGTACATATACACCCAAAACATCACACTAATTTTTTCTATGCATATTTATTTGTTTAGCTGCAACCCCTCAGTTTTCATGTGACTAACACGACATATAGGCCTACTGCCTGCAATGAAATGTACTTTCTTGACTCTCGTGCAGTGGAGTTCATCTCACAGCAACTCTCCTTTTGAACTTACGCATTGGCATAAACGGTTTATTGTAAACATAAAGTAAAAATAAAACTAATTTCACCTAAAGCTGCACGGGTAGACGCCAATTACCAAAATATTGTCATGGGATGAGACGCGTGCCTTTACGTATGTTTTAACTTTGAAGGTGCTCCAAAAACACGTACCGTGTGTTGTTTCCTGAAACTATTAGTTGATAACATACCAATACTATGTTGGTAATGTTTCGCATTTAGGAAGCTTATTAAGTGGGCTTCTAAAAAATATAACCGCACTGTAATATAGTCTCCAGTTTTGTAAGTAAATCACATTTTCCCCGTTCATGAAATAGAACTGTGACATGTTGAATTTTTTTTTTTTAACAAAGTTACCATTGATCTAATCAGAATGGCCGATCGCCACGAGTTATGAGAAGTGAATGATCCACGAACATATGTTAAGCTAGAATCGAATTTGTTTCTGCTCGCAAAATGGCATGGGCTTTCTAGTCCAAATGGATGTCTGCTCACATATTCTCAAAGTGGAAATAATGGAAGACTTGTGATGCCGACTCCTGTGTTCCTCATTGTTAGGCAGGTCGATCTGGAATTTGGATCTGGATCTAGAGCACACTGTGGCATAAGATCGACGAAAAACAAGGGGGGGGGGGGGGGGGGGGGGGAGTCTATTAGAAATAAAAGCAAAACAAACAAACAAACAACAACAACCAACCACCCAGCTACGTGACCTGGCAGTCAGGGTACGTTCAGTGGCGCTGGTCTGATCTTAGATAATTTCTTTTGCATTTCATTCTTTCATTTCCCCCTTTACTTTCTGGTTTATTATTTATTTATTTATTTGTTTGTTTGTTTGTCTATTTACTGAGCACTATGATGATTGGGAGGGACGTGAGAGACTATTATTACTGGAGTGTGATTTGGTGGAGGAGACTCTTGAATTCCACCGATTCTTGCGAACTTCTTGACCGTATTAGTACTAAGTCAGGTCTTAGTTATTGTAGGTCTTATCTGCTTATCTGCCTCTTGTTCTTTGCCAATGTTAAGTAGAAAGTAGACATCTGTCTTAATGACTGGGAGATGTTATTCAATCATTCTGTGGAGGAAAGTAAAGCAATATTGTTTGTGTCTCTTTTGGGGTGTAGGAATCCTTCAGCATAGTCGTGACACAGCTTGGGTTGTGGAACTGGAAATCATGCTTGATGAACCTTGCAGCCTTGCATTGAATGCCCTCAAGCTTGTCAGTGTCCCTGACATTTGGGTCCCACACCATACACCTCTACTCTGAAGATATATCTGACGACCGAGACATAGGCAGTGTTCTGGCAGGTCTCAGGACGAAAGCAAAGATTCCGATGGAGCATTCTCAAGTTAGTTTTGCTTTCTTGGCTATTCTTTTATATAAGGGCAGACCATGAGATTTTGTTGCTGATTCGGACTCCGAGAAAGGGGTACGAATTCAGTTGCTGCAGGATGTAGTAGTAGTAGTAGTAGTAGTAGTAAGGGGACAGGCTGATATACGTAGCCTAGGCCTCGCGGCCTTTCTTGAATCCCCATCCATGTATTGTTTAGTATTCTGAATTGGTTTGTTGCGTATGCGCATATTGGCTTGTTAATCAAATTCAAATAACAATTTAGTGAATTTATGATCCGCATCAAGGAGATTTTTAAACGAGTTAGTAGATTGTGCAAACTTGATGTTAGTTGGTAGATCATTCCAAAGATGTGTTATTCTTTTTCCAAAAACCATTTTACGTTTATTAGTCTGACAGTGTTCAATGAAGATTTTCCCATCTGGCTTCCTTGTAATACTATCAGTATATAATTTGAAAAAATGCTCTATTTGTACATCCACCATATCGTTGAATATTTTATAGACTTCGATTAGATCACCGCGGATACGTCTACCTTTTAAGGAGTATAAGTTTAAGTATCTTAGTCGTTGTTCATAATTCATATTTTTGCATTCCCGTAGTAGCTTTGTAGCCCTTCTTTGTACTTTCTCCACTGCCTTTGACTGCCTTTTGAGCAAGGGATACCATATGATATTTCCATATTCTAAGTGCGGCGTACCAGACTTTTGTACAATTTCAATAATATATCTTTATTCAGGTATGTGAAAGTTCTCTTTATTAGTCCTATCATTTGGTTTGCTTTATTGATGATTTTATTGATATGAACTTCGAAAGAAAGTAGTGGGTCAAAAATAACACCTAGATCTTTTTCTTCTTCACACTCATTTATTTCATTTTCTTGTCCATTTACCTTCATATAATACTTATGATTTGGGTTTGATTTACCATAGTGCATAACACTACATTTGGATACGTTGAAATGTAAGTTCCATTCATTTGACCATTCTTGTAATGAGTATACATCCCTTTGTATTTTTGCATGATTGGTAGAATTTCCATGCAGTTTTGTGTCATCAGCAAAAATCTTACAATTGCTCGTCCAGCCAATAGAAGAAGGGTGATATATGATATACACTCAAGATACAACATTTCTCAGCATTGAGCTTCATGTCACATTTGTCTGCCCATTTTTCAAGCTTCTCTCTCTCTCTCTCTCTCTCTCTCTCTCTCTCTCTCTCTCTCTCTCTCTCTCTCTCTCTCGGAAGTTTGTGTGATTTACTGGGTCCAAAACCCTTTGGACACCAAGTGTCTCGACAGAGTTGACAGTTGGCTATAAAGAGCCTGACTTCAGATTTGATGGAGGCTGGAAGGTTGTTAATGTGGCAGAAGAATAGGACAGGGCTGAGGATTGTGCCTTTCGGTACGCTTGCGTCCACTGTGACTTCACTAGAAGATTGTCCTTCTACTATCACTTTCATACGCCACTGTGACAGGAGGTGGTGAGTCATTGATGAAGTGATCCTTTAACTCCATAGCTCTCCAGTTTCTCCGGGAGGGAGGGGGGGGGGTGGTGGTGTGTTGAGTGGGGTCCTGAATCAAACGCCTCGGATAAGTCCCAAATAGTGATGTTTGTCAGAACGGTCACTCAGACTCTCACATTGGTTATGGAAAATTGTCTCTAACTGGATTTCACACGAAAGCCCCGTTGAAAGCCGTGGTTGAGATTTGTGATGATGATTATAACGTTGCTGGTGTTTCGTCAGGTGGCTGCAAATGACATGTACTAGGGAGTGACAAGTCAAAGGAACGAATCATAGCAATTGCCTCAGTGTCAGACACAACTGACGTCAAGGTCATGAATGGGAGGTGAGTTTGTTAAAGTTTAGTGAGCATCTAGTGATGACACTGAACCGTCTTATTGTTCTGTTTATTGGTATTTTAGTCGTGATCTGTATTGCTGGACTGGAATCTTGACACAGTTCCGAGGAGGCGAGGTCACACAAACATGGAGATCTTGAATAAACTTGTTTTTGAAATGAATTTTTGACAATTGTCATAATGAAATTAATATTTCATATTCTATTGTTCATTGTTCATCTGCATAAAAACTTAAGTGTTCTTTTTACCGTTCGCATTACTTTAGTTTAAAGATTTGTGTTTACAGAAACCGGAAGTAGATTTCGAGAATACACAGGGGTTGTCACGCCGAACAAAGTGGGAAGGAGCCTGTGGTACACTTGAAACGTTCGACTAACCGACTTCCTTACTCCATTTGACGCAAACAAGATTCCGTAAGGGTGACAGTGCTCTGTTTTTATGTGTGCAGGGTAAACATTATTTACATGTCGTGGAAGATTTTTCCCTGACATTGAGACACCAGAAGTGCACTAAATTTTGACTTTTGCACTACACTATACAGTGACCAAGTGAACCACTTTAATACTAGTTTGACAACATCGTGCAATTGTGGAAACTTTCAGGAAAATGCAGGATTATTGTCAATTCCCAATCCTTGTATGCATGTGCACATTTTGAACATTAATGAGAATTAAACCATATTGAACATGAATAAACCTAACTAGATAAGGTAAGGAAAGTCACAGCAAAGAAGCAGAATTCTTCCAATGTTTCAGTATATTTTAAATGCCTCTACTTGCCACTTGGTAATAGAGCGCAGTAAGTGATGACAAGAAGCCTCTTTCATGTCTACGCAGTTAATGAAGTGAATTGAATATGCTGACTCAGAGAAAGCGGAAATGCTCAATGATTTCAAGTGTATTCACCCGAGAGAAAGTAGACAATTGACCAAATATGACTAAGTCTCAAAATTTAGAAGGTATAACTCTTTCAGAAATCGAGTCACCCCAGCAGTGGTGGAAGCCAAACTGAAAAAAACTTGACCCCTCTAAGGCTCAGGGACCTGGTAGAATTCCGGCCAAAGTCCTAAAGAATTAAGTAAGGAACTCTCAATTCCCTTCAGCATACTGTTTAATAAATCCTTAGAGACGGGAAGTATCCCGGATGACTGGACAACTGCTGATGATGTTGCCATATTTAAAAAGGGCTCGAAACAGGACCAGGGTAACTATAGGCCAGTCAGCCTAACTTGTGTTACATGCAAAGTACTGGATTCAATTGTGTGGGATGTTATTGTGACATATTTTAATGATTTCAAACTTTTTGCTGACTGTCAACATGGCTTTCGAAAAATAAAGATCTTGCATGACCCAGTTGATCCAAGTCATGGATGATTTAACTACACTTGCTGATGACAAAAAATCAATGGATATAGTGTATTTAGATTTCCGCAAAGCTTTTGACTCGGTACCGCATAAAAGACTACTGATCAAGTTGAAACATTATGGAATTGACTGCCCCCTCCTAGGCTGGATTGAGGACCTTCTGACTGACCGAAGACAGAGGGTGAGGGTAGGGTCGGCGTACTCTTCGGACAAACCAGTTTTAAGTGGCATCCCACAGGGAAGCATTCTGGGCCCAGTCCTTTTTACTATATTTATTAATGACTTACCGGACGTGATATCGAGTACGTGTAAAATTTTTGCCGACGATAGGAAGATTTACGGTGACTCTGTCAATTATCCGGATATACAAAAGGACCTTGACAACATGCAGGAGTGGTCACATAAGTGGAACTTATATTTCAAAGACCAAAAGTGCGAAGTTATGCACATAGGTAAAAAAAAATCCAAAAACTGACTACACAATGAAATTAGGAGATTCAAATGAAACGATCCAAAAATGCTCAGAGGAAAAAGACCTTGGCGTTACCTTTGACTGCGATCTTAGTTTTGACCCACATTTACAAAAAGCGATCAGTAAAGCCAACCAAATGATTGGGTTGATTAGACGATCTTTCTCTTTTATTGACAAAGACATATTTCTGAAATTGTACAAAGCACTTATCAGACCACATGTAGAGTACGGAAATGTTATCTGGTACCCACTACTTAAGAGACAATCAGTGTCGGTAGAAAAGGTCCAGAGAAGAGCGACAAAGTTATTACCAGAATGCAGAGACATGACTTATGCAGATAGGCTAAGATATCTTGAGTTACCATCTCTAAAAGCCAGAAGGGTAAGAGGGGACCTGATCCAAGTATATAAAATATTTCACCAAGTGGACAATATTGATTTTAACTCTTTATTCCAAGTGAGTAAGTCTGATATTACAAGAGGCAGTGAAGGCAAATTGTTTGTTTGTTTTTCTAATACTAATCTAAGGAGAAATTCGTTTGTTGTCAGAGTAGTTAGCAGATGGAATTCTCTTCTGACTAACATTAAACTCACTGACACACTTAACAACTTGAAAAGCCTCCTTGATGCAGATGTAAGTTTTAAAGACATAGAATTTGATTTTGATGACTGAGACTTTTCTCATACCAATATATATATGTAGCCGTAACACGCTGTGATTTACACCCCTTGAGCAATACTGACATAATAAAATGACGGAGCACAAGAAAGCCGCGAGGCTATACAAGCTGCTACCTACCTACCTACCTACCTAAACCCCATCCCTCTTCCAACAGAGTGTTTCCAGTACTTCATTTTCAGTTTTATACTTACTTACTTGATACTTGATGTTGTCGGTGTTTGAGACCCGTGGTTACAGGTCAGTTCACCGATCGATGTGTTGTCCCTGTCTACAGCTGCTTGCACTTGCAAGATCTATTGATAGCAGTTCGGGTTATACAGTGCTGGGTGGTTGGCCCAGTGGGCATCAAGACTGTTTTTAAATGTGGTCATGCTGGGTGCGGACACAGCTGATTCTGGAACGCTGTTCCAAGCCGACACCACTCTTTCGGAAAAGAATGAATTCCGGACTTCTAGGGTGGGACCTATGCTTAACAAGCTTCCTGCTGTGGCCTCTGGTGTTGCATCTGTCATGCAGCTCGAAGTTGAGCCGGCTTGTGTCGTATATGCCAGTAATGTATTTGTAGAGGTCAGTCATATCTCCCCTGTGTCTGTGGTGTTCCAGACTGGGCAGCTTGAGGATTGACAGGTGTTCTGGGTATGGTTTGTCCTTCAGTTTGCCAATGAGTTTTGTGGCTCTGCATTGGACGTCTTCTGTCTCTCGTTGAAGGGTCTTCTGGGATGGTTGCCAGACTGAGTGGCCATACTCCAAGACTGGTCTCACGAATGCTTTGTAGAGCTGGATGAAGGTATGCTCCGTGAGATGATCAAAGGATCGCCGTATAACACTCAGGATTCTGTTGGCCTTAGATGTTGCCTGTAACACATGGTCCTTGAAGGTTAGTTGGCTGTCCACTACCACACCAAGATCTTTCTCTGCTTTGGTGGTTGCTAGGGGATGTTTGTTGTTGCTTGGGTCCTTGCTCTTCATGAAGTAGGTCTGGTCAGTCTCTGGGTGGCCTAGTTTCAGGACACAGCATTTTTCTGGGTGGAAGTTGAGTAGCCAGGCTACTGACCACTGGTGCAGTCTGTCCAAATCTTCCTGGAGGGTCTCTCGGGCATTTTGCTCGTTGCTCTGAGTAAACAGCTTGGTGTCGTCTGCAAAGATTCGGACCTCGCTCTGTACCTGACGTGGCAGGTCGTTGATGTAGATCACGAAGAGTATGGGGCCTAAGACGCTGCCTTGAGGGATTCCACTTGTGATTCGTGCCTCTTCTGATTTGCTTCCATTGACAAACACCTGCTGTGTGTGGCCACTGAAGAACGCTTCTGTCCATTGCAGCACTTTTCCCTCGATGCCATGAGCCTTCATTTTGAGTATCAGTCTGCGGTGTGGACAGAATCAAAAGCCTTGCGGAAGTCCATGTATATTGCGTCAATGGAACCACCGCTGTCTAAGGTTTCCGTCCAGCAATCCAGTGTGTCTAGAAATTGTGTTACGCATGAGCGTCCTGGAGTGAAGCCATGTTGTTCTTTGCATATGAGGTGGTTTGTTTGCATGTGTTCCATTATTTTGTTCCTGATGAGTGTCTCCATGGTCTTGCAGAGTATGCTTGTCAAGCTGACAGGTCGGTAGTTATTTGCTGAAGTTCAGCTCCCTTTCTTGAAGACAGGTGTAACTTTGGCTTTTTTCCATATGCCTGGGAGGTGTCCTTCATTCAGCGATTTCTTGAAGATGATGCTGATAGGTAGTGCTAAGGTATCTGCTGTTTCTGCCAGTAGGATGGTAGGAATACGGTCTGGTCCGGCTGCATCAACAATGCGGATGGCATTAGAAATGATTATTTAGAGCAGATTTTTTTATCAGCTACAGATCTGAAGCCTTTTTCAGCATGATACTGGGCTAAATGAATTTGGTGGGAGGATCATGATGGAGTTTCGTCTTTCCTTCATTACAAAGATACAGACTTGCTTATGATAAGTTATAGGAATCTTGTTACTGATTCAATGGAATGCAGTATAAGCCTTCATTTAATCAATAACATTTCCCAAGATCTTCATTGTTATCAAGTGCCAAGCCAGATCATATTGCTTTCGACCCCAAGTTCCCGACTTACCCTGTTATTGCTCTCTTGATATCAGACCCTACATCTCCCTCCCCTTACCTTCCTTTCTCCAGCTTCTAATTCCCCCTACCTTTTGTTGACTTGCTGTGGGATGCATATTAAGATAGTACATATGGATTTTATATCTTGTTCACTTGGTGTAGTGCTGCTGATCAGATGTTTGAAGTCAAGACTTTAATTATGACAACAATATTTAGTGTTTGCATCATCGTTCCTTAGAGCAGCCACAATAATTCATCAATGTGTGTGCTCCAACTGAAAAGAACATAGTTGAGGTCTGCGTAATTAACATTGATGTAAAAAAGCTGCCTGATGACCTCTTTGACAACTTGAAGTTTCACTCCGCAGTCTATAAATGTAATAGAACAGGTGGCTTCTGAAGTTCCAATGGGGCACTCAATGATGTAGCTTTTTTGTCATTCCCATCATGTGTCATACTGTACGAGTAATCTGCCAGTTTTCAAGTTAGGTTAAAATTATATTTGGCCGTCTCTCAAAAAGTGGACTAGACCTTCTTGTTGCAGCATAAATCCTTCAAATTGAATTATGCTTTTGTGTGTTTTTTAAGCGGGAGGAACTGCACCATTTGTGCAAACATTTTGAAAATGTTCCTTTTCCCAGCTGAGCCTATCGGGCCCATATCCATCTGCCAATGTCAGATTACTGTGACAGTCGGGGTTGCAGTTAAAGTAGAAAATGCCTTTCAAGACTATGTACATGGCATTGTCTGTGTTGATTGACTGCTGTTAGGTGTATTATCCAGTGAGCAACGGCTCTACTTGTTGATGAACAGCTGCCAGTTATTTCAACATGCCTTTGAAAAGGAATTTAAAGGAAAGTTGATTCAGACTAAACTGGCAACGTCGAACAGTAGTGCAGCAAATGTGTAGTTTTCGCTTTCTTGTTTTTACCATTTTGGTTAGTACTTTATAAATGCTGTGGTCTGTGTGAAATGTCTAGATGGATGCAACTCTCAGGTTATGTTGGTCGGCAAAAGTTGAATTAGGTGATAATTCTTATAAATTTGCAAAACAAATGTATCTGATGGAAGTAATTAGGGTCCTTTTTCTGTGTTAGATATCATAATAGATTAAGTTCAAAATAAGTTCCCCCAACCCCCACATCCCAACAGCCTTCCCCACAATGTGATATTTGTTTTATGCTGTCTTCAGTTTTGTAGTTACAGAAGGTTTGATGATGAATAGTCCCCCCTTAAAATGTTTAATAATGCACTTTCAGTTCCATGGTTGGTTTGAGTTTTGCACTGTGGCTCCTCCTCCCCCAACCCTTCCCCATTTATCCCCCCCCCCCCCCCCCCATGTTCCCTTCCCTTGCTTGTGAAGGAATTTGAATGTAGCTCATTGCTTCAAATAAACTCCTAACTTTTAACCTGGGGTGGGTCATATGACTCCTGCTACCTCAAAACAGTCTGAAGCTCTCAGTTAAAGAGTCACCACAGGGTGGTATTCGATCTTTATTAGGTTGTGTATGCCTCAGTTGTCCTGTATTCTTTTAATCTGTTAGGTACACCGCTATACTCAATGGGCAAGAAAAAAATTATGCACCCCATCCTGTGAGCTCTGCACTTCTTCTGATTCTGGCCTCCAGCATTCCCTTCCAAAAGAAGTAGATCCTTTAGTCGTTATACTTTTGTCTGGTACAGTGTTTGATCTCCTTAAACATATAATCATATAATGCATCCTGCACACTGTCTTTCCTCAAGTGTAATCCTAGTTGTGTGACTGTGTGTGTGTGTGTGTGTGTGAGAGAGAGAGAGAGAGAGGTGAGTGTGTGTGTCCATTATACTAGTCTGCGCATGTGCGCTTGTGTTTAAGTGTGAGAATGTTTTGTGTGCACTTTGTATGTGTGTATGAGTGCTTACAAGGGAATGCTTATATCTGATCTGGCAGTTGGAAGAATCGATGATTGCCTTTGTTTGGATATATATATGAGATGGGAGTGCAGGATGGTGGTTATGGTGATACAAGTCATCCCAGTTTTATTTGTTTTGCAATCTGTACAAAATATAGAAAGTTTTGTTTTTTTTCAGTTCTCAAAATCCTCTGAATCTAAGGCGCTAGAAGCACACAATATTATTGTTACAAGCTCCTCATTGTGTTAATTGAAGCACCAGTAACTATGATGATAAAATCAGCTTTTTGTTTGTAACATGCTGCTTTTCTTTTTTCCTTTTTTTCTTTTATTGGTTTAGGCTTTTAGGTGTTTTGATCGAGATAGAGACTGACAGATAATGGCCTCACAGTCACCTCAACAAGAAGTTCCTGGGTCTCCAGGCACTCGTTCTCATTTCCTGGTACCAAGCCCTGTCCCAACAAGACGGAACCGCACATATTCACAGTAAGGATTTCTTAAATAGCTGTGTAGCAAAAGTTGTATGGTTGATTAAATGTGAACTGCACAAGTCTCCAGTTTTCATTTACGTATATTTTTCTTTTTAAATTTAGCATTACTTGATTAGTGCTGTTGTTTCATAAATTATTAGATTGTATGGTATTGTGAATTACAATGTTTTTGTTTTGTTTTGCTTTTTATCAGTGAACTAAATTCTTTGCACAACATTATCACGAAATTGAACATGAAATGAGGCAGGGAACAGTAAGCAATAAACAAGTAGGGTAACTCTTGCTCCCATAAAAAAACCTAACTCAGAGTAACTTTTATTCAGGAGTGACAAGTTTAAAAGGCTGTGCCAGTCTTGAATATAAGTTACTCTGAGTTAGGTTTTCTTATGGGACCAAGAGTTGCCGTACTTGTTTATTGTTTACAACATTATCAGTAAGAACATGATTTGAATTACTTAGCTGGATGTCAGCTGAATTCATGCTAGTATGTTTTGCTGCATTCTTGCCATATTTTATCGACAAAACATCCTGATTTTCTGTAGCAGGTTAGTTAAAGAGTACCTGGGACCTTCACTTAAGAATTGTTCAGGGACTTCAAATAGGAAGAAGCAGGATAAATACAATTGATTTCCTTAGAAATCTATCATTTCACTCTGTCACTTTCCCTGTCCCTTTCTGTCTCTCCCCTTCTACCTCCTCCTCATCTCCAATCGTTTCTCTCCCTCCCTCTCACTTTCTCTCACTCGCTCTCACTCTCTCTCTCTCTCTCTCTCTCTCTCTGAATAAAAAAAAAAGCAGAAATGTAAACTCTGCTGCTTGGGAAAATTTGTGTGTGTGTCTGTACAAAGCTGTTGTCTGGAAGTTTGTAGTTGTAGTACTAATCAAATACACATTTTTCTCCTTGAATGACAGTTTCATCACATGGAAACATTTTATTTCCCTCTCCCATGAAAATCAATGCTGTAGATTTCTTTTTGTAGATATTTGTCTTTTTTGCAGCTTTTTTTTTTTTTGGTTTTTGTTTTTTGTGTAAAACTGTACAGCACCAGTTGATTTTGAAGGAGGACCTATCTTTCATTTTAGGACTCAAAGCTACACTCACATAGACATTTTGAATTGCACAACATTATACATCAACTGAAAAATCTGATGATAAATGCAGCCAAAAATTGCTGACTTCATTTTCTACCTTCCTGTAAAGGGAGTTACATCTGGATGCGGAACTCAAATCTTAAAACGGTCGTGTCTGTTCAATGCCCAAGGGCAAATCTAGTAAGCAGCTGGTTTAATGAGTGTTGAGTGGCAATGAAATCAAGTTCATCTGACAGTTGTGAAGTCGGTGTACTAAGCAGGTGCTCAAGTGTGGCATAACCTTGCAGTCAGTCTCTGCATGCTGTGTAATACAATGTTTTTGTCAACAGGTCAGAAAGAGCGAAGCAGGCGCCAGAGCTAAAGGGAGTCATTAAGTCCTTTTGCCGCCAGAAAGGCCATGGATTCATTATACCGGAGGAAGGAGAAGAAACTCTCTTTGTGCACATATCAGAGTAAGTTGAAACAAAAAGGCTGTAAAGATGACTTTTGTTCTAGTCATTCCATCAGGGTTTGTTTTTTTTGTTCTCTCTGTTTACATGTTTTGGCAGTATGAATGTGATTTTAACTGCAGGCAGATGACACATTTCCATTACCAGTGAAAATAAAATGGGTTTTTTTTTCATTGTCAGATTGATATGATCAACAGAAATCATCATCATTTGCTGAGCAGTTTCAGCATGGAAGATCTGTTATTAGTATTGCCTCTGTGTGTGTGTGTGTGTGTGTGCGCGCGCCGATGTAGCAATGCTCTCAGCTTTTGATTAGACCTTGAAAACCTGTATATATACTTATATGTAAATGTGAAAATTATTTTGTTTGTGCATATGCATGCTGTGTGCACCTATGTGTGTTTGTATGCATTCATATGTGCAAACGTTGCAATGTTCATAGCTTTTTAATGGACCTTGACTATCTGTGTGTATCTATTCAGGTTTATGTGTTTTTGTGTGAGTGTGTGCTGTGCAGTTCCAGGCTTGTCTCTCAAACGTTTCTAAACATTGTGTCTCTAAACCTAGCATTTGTTCATGTTTTAAGATTTTGAAAGAGAGCATTAGACATTTTGGGAGCTGAAGTTTATGCTTTTTGAGTTAATCATGGTTTGGGAAAATTTGGTAGTCATATGGTTCCTTTAATAACCATTGGCATTGCTGAAATGATATTCTGACAGGCAAGAGCCTCAGTATGGATTCTGAGCAGACTAAAACGTGGAATTGATAGCTTCTGTATTTCATTTTTATGTATGTAATTGAGCCTCACACTTGAGTCAGAATAGCACAAATCCTGGTAGCCCATATGTCATTTAAGACAGATTTGCTCAATCCTAATGAATCAAGTCACTAAGTTGATGCCAATGAAAATTTTGTCCATCATTATAATAAACTTTACAAGGTGTTATCATTTCATTAATGAAATGCAAAAGTCAGCCCTCATTATGGTGAAAAGTTGACCATTTTCAAGAATAAGGTAGTTCGGGGATGTGTCTTTACCTTGCCTGAGGCTGGGGTTCTGAAATTCAGTATAGTGCCTGTTATATTCCAACAAATATGATCCTTCTTTTTCTTTTTTTTTTTTTTCCTCTTTTTTTTTCTTTTTTCTTTCAAAGATCATCTTCAACTAGTTCAAAATGATTACAGGCGTTTTGTTTATGTTTGGCCACTTTGCTAGTTTCTCCAGAAGATACTAATACTACATGTATTCCTCAGTACTCTGAAACCTGTGCGATGTAAATGATGCTTCGGTAAAGACAAGAACTAAAACTCCTTTAAAGCGTTTAAAACATTTGCAATGTTTAGTTCTATGTGACCATGACATCAAGGCATGTTATGACAGTGTGAAAACAATTTGGTATCAGTATGACCTTCTCAGACTCTGATCCACAAACAAGATGATTAATAAAGTGTTGACTGCAGATCTTCTAACAAAATAATGAAAGCCAAAAGGTCAGGTACTGTGAACTGGGTAGTGTACAGAAGATCTTGGTTTGTCAATGGTTTTGGTCCCAAACTCATCATTTGAACATTTGTGAGGAAAAGTGACATGCAAGGTGAAACAAGGGACACAAATGGGACAGAGTGACATGCAAGGGGAAATGAGAGACATAAATGGGGCAAAATGACATGTGTGGGGAAAAAGGGACATTAGTGGGGCAAAGTGACATGGGATGAGAAATTAGACGTCAGAGGGGCAGTGTGATATGTGAAGGGAAACAAGAGACAAACAAGACAGGCATAGCAAACAAGATCTATGCTAGTTGCAAAGTGAGACGACTGCAGGCGGAAATCTAAATAAATCTTAAATGTTATCAAACCGTCCAGAGAAACATGGACAAATGAGTCACAAGACAAAACACAACACGTTTCGACCTCTTGGGTCTTCCTCAGGTGAGAAACAAACGAATAAAACAACGAAAATTCACTTAGCTTTGATTGCTTCAGATCGCTTCAGAGTTCAGCGCAAGGAAGAAGGCGTTGAATGAGCATTCAACACCTTCTTCCTTGCGCTGAACTCTGAAGCGATCTGAAGCAATCAAAGCTAAGTGAATTTTCGTTGTTTTATTCGTTTGTTTCTCACCTGAGGAAGACCCAAGAGGTCGAAACGCGTTGTGTTTTATCTTGTGACTCATTTGTCCACGTTTCTCTGGGCGGTTCGATAACATTTATTTAAGATTTATTAAGATCTATGCTGTTTATGTGCAGAACACATCTACACACATAGCCTACCTCAGTCTTGATTTATCTTCTTCGCAACCAAGCAACAGCAATATTTGTGAAAGTGCTTGCCGGCATACACAGTCTTTCAGATTCTTTATCACTGTCTCTGTGTCGGACTTAGATGCTGCAGGATTACTGACATTGTTCCGATTGTTCCGAAACTACTCAGATTAGCAGTATCAGGTACTGATACTGCATAAGACGTTAGTGTTTAAGGAGGTTGGCAACTCTGAAAATATATGGTCGCTGTGGAGGTTCCGGGGAGGGTGGGGGGGGAGGGCGTCAGTAGTTCAGTGGTCTATGGCAGACAGGGACCCTAAAGTGGAACGTCAGTTCAAAGTAATGTCATGAAGATTACTAGACTAGTAAAGTCTTTACCATTTTGCACTTGTTGAAAAATGTGGAACTTACCAGTTTTGCTCATGTAATCTGATGTCAAGATAGTGGGATAGTATTCACTATCAGGAATGGGCACTAGGTCAGTAGGTGTCCTATGGACGGTTTTGCCTGTATGGCCTCCGTGTGTGTGTGTGTGTGTGTGTGTGTGTGTGTTGTGTGGTTTTACTGTAGTATTAGTATTTATTTGTTTTTTTGTTGTTGTTTTTTTTGCTAACTAGGCACTGTAAACATAACATCACCTTAAGCATATTGAATATTAATAGTAAAACAGTATGTTGTGAGTTGACCATGTACAGGTGTGTATTGTGTTTCCATGGAGAAGTGGGAGCCGTGTCAGTATAGATGTTTTCTGGAAGAAAACTTTATTTTTTTTCTTTCTACGTACGCAGGCTGATACTCCTGCGGATTCTCCCAATATAGACAGGCAAGGATTAATCCCATCTACCCAACAAAGGGAGTGGAGTTTTGTGTGTGTGACTGTTTTTTTTTTATCCTGTCATTAAGGCAGCCATACTCCAGCTTCGGGGAAGGTGCATGCTATGTGTAACGTGTCATCCATACCAACGGCCAGACTGGCCTCCTCTTCCGAAAGTTGGTGATGGGATTTTACGTGTGTGCAAGGTGTTATGCATGCGGGTTCACACACGGAACCTTGATTTATAGTCTCATTCGAGGGACTGTATGGGAAATGGAGTCAGAACCAGTGTTAACTGCGAGGGAAAAATCCCCCGTACTGCAAACGTGTTCATTTTTGGTGATATTTTTCAGGATAGGACTTTTTTCCCATGTGGTGACGGCCCTGAGGGGCTCCGTGTGGTTGGCTTGACTACAGTGACACTGAAAATGAAACAAATGTTTTCTAGTCTTGATAGACCTCGTAACTTTTTTCATAAAATTTCCATATTTCCTTCTATGGTCTGCTGGACTGTAAAAAGTATCAGAAGTTGAAAGTGAAACTATGTGTATGTTAAATGGGTTCTGCCTCTAACAGATGTGCACATATTTGTTCTGGAATATACAGACTGCTTCACAATCAACGCACACTGCTGTGACCCATCTCTTATTGTTTGCTAATGATCAGAAGCATGTAAAGCTATATTGCCACTGATAGACCTGCAAGATGAAAAGGCAGTAAAGAATGAGAATTCAAAATGAACTACAAGAAAGATGAGATTGTGGGACAACTGCATGGTAAACAAATAGAACTTATTGCCTTTTGATATGGATTTTATAAATTCAGGTGAGTAAGAGAGATAAACATTTAACAAGCATGTTGGTTCTGATTTTTTGTTTTTTTTAGACTTTTCCATGTGTAGGTCTTATACTTTCGTTAGGCATTTCCGAACTTTAGTCTCGATGTAAAAGAAGATCAGTCATATATAAGCTGGTTTTATAAATTCTTTGGTCTTGTCATGGTGGAGTAAGCATTTTTTCATGTCATCTGTATAACTTAACCTTTTGACTGCTGTGGAGTTGCAGCCATTTGGTATTTCCTATATGCCAGAGCAAAAGAGTAATTTGTCTGACCCCTGTGCTGCATGAACAGCCGACCGACAACAAATTACAATCAAATCCTCATGTTGTGATGGCAGAACTAGATGAAAACAGATAAACTTCCTGCATTTTGCCCTCCATATGAACACTGTGGAAATGAAATACTTGTTACATGCCCTTCACATGGAGTAACCACTTATCAATCCCTTTCCCCTCTCGCCTGTTCCATTTAAATGCCCAGTGACCATGTCAGTTATTTGATTTTTTTTTTTTTTAACTTGACTCTATGGTAAAAGTCTTTGGGCATGTTCATTTTGCATGTGTCAGAGGTAAAAGACTTGTGCTCAGCCAGCCACTTGCTTGTAGCTAATGTTTTTACCAAGACTGACTAGGCGGATGAGGGATGCAACTTCCAACAGAAGTCCGTTGTGCTGCAGTTTGGCTTCACTGCTCATGTATAATTATGATATGGATCAGTTGGCTAACTGAAGTGGCTAGAACATCCCCACCTGAAATTTGCGGAGAAATTCCTGTGATGGAGTTTGTATGTATTAGACAAGTTGTGAGGCGTCTGAGAACAGCAAAAACTTTTTTTTATGTTTGTGGCATGTATACATACAGTAACAGACTTTAAGTATTCAGAAACACTGACAATATTCTTCTTCTTCTTCCTCGTTCACCATCCCGTTAGATGAGCAGCCCGGTGTCCTCGATGAAGGCTGCCGTCCGTCGCAGCTCCTCCAGGGTGCCGTACAGCTTGGCTTCCACTGCTGTCGGTGTTGGCCAGTACTTTCTCCTGGATGCTGCATACGTCGTACAGACTTGAAGGATGTGGTCAGTTGTCATTGGTCCCTCACCACAAGGGCACTCTCCACTCTGTCCAATGCCAAATTTTGTGTGCATGTGGTGGAGCAGGCGATTGTGTCCAGTCCTCAGGCAGAAGATCTTGACCTGTTCCCGTCGTCCCAGCAAATGGTATGTGTCTTCTGGGTTGTATTTGGGATGCAGGAGGCGCCATTTTATTCCTTGTTGTGCCTTGATGATTGTCTTAATTTCATTGTATGACACCAGGTTGTTGGCCTGCTCCTTCTGTGCACCATCTTTTGCCAGAATGTCCGCTTTTTCGTTGCCTCTGATGCCACAGTGTGCTGGTACCCATTGTATCACCACTTTCTCCACTCTGGCACTCAGGGCAACAAGGGCTGAAGTGATATGGTTCTGTTCTTTGCAGCGGGAGTTCTTGAGGGCTTGGAGCACGGAGAGAGCGTCAGAGAAGACCACCACCTGCCCTGTTGTTCTTTTGGAGTTCTGCAAGACTGTTGTGGCTGCCTCACTGACAATATTAAACTAATGTTATTCATTCCAATTGATTGAGGAGGAGCAATTTGGCCTTGTGCTGAAAATTAAGCAAACATTCTTAAGTCATTATCTCAAAATCTATATATCTGCTGTTATTTTTTTTTACTTCAGCAAGAATTCTGTTTTATTTCATTATTATCATTTTTGTCACTACAGCATTGATGGAGAGTATGTGCCACTGGAAGGAGATGAGGTGACTTTCCGCACCATTAAAATACCGCCTCGTAATGAGAAACAGCAGGCCTGCCATGTGGTGATCACGCACCTCAAGCCCAATGTCAGGCATGAGCGATGGGATTCCCCGCCGTCCTCCTGCGGCTCCGGAGATTCTTAAGCTCTTGTACTACTCAATGAAAACTTCCGTCTGCCTCGGTCCTTTGGAGAGGTATCACTGTAATGAATTATAGACATCTCCAAAGTATCTGTTGAAGTTTTGAGCCTTTGAAGTTTTGACAGCATATATTGTGCACATTCTTTAAACAAAGTCTTAGCATTCATTAGGCTCACAACAGCATGTTTAACGCAGCAGATAGAGTATTTTTACATCAGATGGGTTAATCTGATCATGTATTGATTCGAATTATTGTTAGATGTAGGTTGTAGGAAATGTTAGGAAAGTGTCATGTTCTGTACAAGTTGCTAAATGGACTAGTTAATCTGTCTTGTTTTGTCTTCACCTCTTACATGATGAAAGTCATAGGATGAAATGCAAATGTAAGATTCATCATGAAGTGTTTCGAATGGGTCAAATAGAAGCTAGTTTTGTGCTGGAAAAGGTTACGACATAGCCTTATTTGAGGTTTTGATGTACTGGGAACTTTGGAATGAGATTAAGATCTTGGCAAACCTGAAGTATGAGGGCCCCCTAATTCCAACACTCACTCACTTTTAGACATATTTTTTCTCAGTCATGTTTTCTTTCAGTCAAAGATCAAAGTGAATCTAGTGAGAAACTACCCTTAATGTTTTACAGAGGCAAAATACTCGTTTAACTGCATATTCAACCCGGTACAGCCTTACTATTTCATGGAAAGAAATCATCTTTTAATGGGAAATCATTAAATGGTGCCCCATAAACTCCAGGATTTCTCACCTCATGCTGTCACCACACTCAACATCTATTAGATGTCAAATGCAGATTGAGGAAGGGAGATAATGCTGTAATGCATTAGATTCAAAAGGCCTTAGATATGTGCAGTCACAGCTGAACAGGGAAGTAATTTGTGGGAGGCATCTGTCGTCCACAAAATGGGGTACGTCTTATAGGATGCTGCAGGAGTTGATAGAGGGGGGAAAAACGCATTAAAAAACCGGGAGAGGATTGTAGCTAAAGCCTTCTCGTTATTATGGTCTGGGTCATGATCCATGATGCTTGTAAATATATATATATACATTCACTGAACTGTTGTTAACAACGTTAATGGCTCCTTTAATGCTGTCATGAAGTTCCTTTTGATGTGATTTACAGTTTGCTCTCCAAATACTGTTTTTTTTGTTGTTGTTGTTGTTTTTTCTTCCTCTCTCGTGACAGACCAGAGTTTGTGTCTACGCATACTTGCTTTTTGTTTTGTGAAAAGTTGGGTTTTACTGTAGTGTGTTCTATATCTGCTCAGAATTACTGTCGATGGTTTGGGGACAGATATGTTTTTCTTGATTTTTGAGATACCCCCAAATGCTTTCCTGTTAAAGCACTCTCTGTTTCACACCATGGTTATTGTTTGTTAATATGCCATTCACATTGACCTGTGTATTGTTATTGTTGCAGTCAATGTATTTCTGAGATACACAAGCCATAAACAAGATGGGTAAACTTTAGATTTGCAATTATTATCATTATTATATCACTGATCAAAGTGACCTTATTTTGATAGAAAGTCGCAAGTTATTTTTCGGAGACAAGAAAAATACATTGTTTATCTGATATGAATAGTACGGTGATAACCAGCTCAGTGGAAAGGTTGTTCATATTTAGAGTGATGATGCTGCATATTACTTTCACTGCCTTGTAAGGGGATCTTTAGTTCTTTCACTTCATTTTTCTGGCGTTAACCTGCATATGTGAAAACACAGAATAAGTATGTGGTGCTACTTTTTTCTTGTTTTTTAATGATTTAAACAAATAATAGGAAAATGTTAACAAAAGTACAAATAATTAAATGGTCCAAGGTTTCCTGTTTCTCTTTCCGTATTACATTGTGCTGTCTTTTCCAGACTTGCTTTTCTCTGTGCTCTAATGTTAGCTTGCATACACACATCCAGATGTAGATATAAAACCTACAGACTGAAACGCACTGTTTTTCTTGGAACATCTGGTAACTGGTAGCTTTTGTAAACATATTTACAACAGATCTTGATACACACACACACACACACACACACACACACACACTCACTCACTCACTCAGACACATACACGCACACACACACACACACACACACACACACACACACACACACACACACACACACACACACACACACACACACATTCACCAAGAATTGCATGAGTTAGGACATGCCATGATGATTGTTGCCAAACTCGGAGCTTATGTACAGTGGATAAAAAACAATAGGCAAACCAGATTGTCATTCTTGAAGGTCACCATATTGTTGCTTGTACACAGCTGTGCTAATACATGTCTACAGATCCAGAAACTTGACTTCAACATAGTATGTAATATAGTCATAAGATGAAAGACCTCATGGATACACTTCAAGCTTAATTTTAGACATCTTGATGAGCAGTCAGTGTTAGACTGGGCAGCAAGAGCTTGCCAGGAATGTTTTGATTATTTCTGTTCATGGCATCATTCCTTATTGTTTATGAAAAAAAATTGATAAAAGAAATTAACATATGGATAGTCATCCAAAGAACCAGATGAATTAGTTGTTTTTTTTTGTTTTTTTTGGGGGGGGGGGGGGTTATGTATTTTGTTTTTATTGTTGGATATTTTTGTGTTTGGATTAGGATATTACACCACTCAATATTTATGCGTAAAAACTTGTAGGACCAATTCAGTGTTTATTCTTACAAGAAATGATGGGAAAAGCTTTCTGAATTATTGATTAAGCTTCTTTCTGCCCATAGATTATCTTCTCTAATGGGAGTAAATGTGGATTTAATTGTTAGTTCATCTCTGATAAAATAGTCTACAATCTCAAAACTTCTGTAGTGATTTACGTCAGTTTTGTGGTTGACATGTTTGTATAAATGTCTGCATGCTTGTTGGACTGATGTCTATGGTGAGGGGCACTGCCTTCGTCAAATATCTTCCTGTTAGCTTGAGTCTGCTTCAAGGGAACATCAAGAAAACCAGCAGTTGTAAACAGACCTGTCTAGGAAGCCTGAGGCAAGTCTAGTCAACACCAATTTTTATTTACTCAAGGATGAAAAGTGTGCTGAGTTTAGTTGTGCTATTTATAAATTGCTTGCATGACTTGTTTCAAGCCACGATGAGGGCAGCAAAAAGCAGTTATGTGATTTTTGGAGTATGAAATGATTTCTTCCCTTCGACAGAAAAATCAGCCAATGAAACACTGAATAACTGTAGATGGCCCTCAGAGTTTTGAAAATTATGAATTAGTTGAAATTTTACCAAGAGTGAGAACAAAACAGAGGCAGGACTCAGAAGGCATACGTTTACAGAAATTTTTTTTTTTCCTTTTTTTTTCATCAAAACATGCAGTTAGAAAACGAACCCTGGCAAACTGAAATAACTGTAGCAAGGAAATATGTCTACAGCCGCTAAAAGTCTGCATTGAAAGCAAACACTTGAGAAAACAAGTTGGCCACCTTATACAACTGAAACATCATTGGGCGTGGCCTGGCTGCAAACAGAGCTCAGTGACAGCAAGTCCAGCCATGGCATATGATCATTGTGTGCAAGTTTTATGTGAAATTTGTGCTACTTCACTCTGTGAGCCACTTTCGATGTAAAGTTCAGACAAAGTGAAATAGGCAGGCATACTTGACAATCCTAAGAAAAGGCAGCTGATGTTTCATGAGTCATTGAGTGCCGTCAGTCTGGGTCCTTAAGTTGGATATGAAATGTCTCAAATTACCATGTTTTACAGGTTGGCCGGCTTTTGTTATGTTGGTTCATATATACTAATGCATGTTTTAAAAAGAAAAGCATGTATATTTGTATATAGTAAGAAAATTGAGGATGTTGTTTTTGTAAATAAAACTGAATTAATGATGAAGCACACACACACTATCCGAAGGTATTTTTTAGAGAGCAAATTGCTTGTCATCTGATCAACTTGAGAGCCATGAAGTCCTTTGAGGGGTAGTAATTTCATGTGATCTCAGTGGTTCTTCATTGAACCAGCAAAGAAAAGCGTCATTTGCTGTGAGACTGACACAAGCTGCTGCTCACACACTGTGCAAATACAAAGTGGATGTGTTTCACTGAGAGTAAAGGTCCAGACATTGAACACTTTGCATTGTCAGGGTTCCCCTCTGAAGAAAAAGCAAAGGCCCTGAAATTAAAGAGGGAGGAGTGGCGGAGGGGAGGGCGTTTCAGGCATTCCCCTCCCCCTCCAAAGAAAAAAAGTGAACTTGCACTGAAAATGATGCAGTCTGACCCAAATCTAAACACCAAATGGTGTGTCGTCCACTTTCCAGTTCAGCTGTGAACAGGATTACTTGTTTGTATAGTTGTTGTCACATTCTTTCACTTTTGCGAAGTCTTGCCGAAAAACGGTGTCCTGCTCACGCGAAGAAGTTCACACAAGATTTTTTGATGTCAGTGTCATTGCTAACATATCGAAAACGTGACCAGCACTTTGCTGATTCAACTGCCCCACCCCCTCCCTCCCCACTCTGCCCCCATCAGCCCACCTATTTTTATTTTTTTTTGTCTTTGAAATATTATTTTTATCCGTTTCCTATTTACACGTCTGTGAAGTCAAGGGGGGAAATGGAAGCACTGATTTTTTAGGTGTGTCAACAAGAAGCATCCAGAGTGTCGCACATCACAAAAGGGTAAAAAAAGAAAAAAAGTTCAAACCAATCTGCCAACTTTTTTGCCATGTTATAGTAACCACAAATACCTTTTTCTTTGGCCTGAGAGACATGTTGGAAAACATTCTTTTTGTTGATAAGTAAACAACGTAACATTTTTGTTATGAATTTGCATATATGAGAAAAAAAGACAGCAGATGTTAGCAACAGCAGCAGTAGCAACAACAACAACAAAAGAAAAAAGAAAAGACCCAGAGATGAGTTAGGTATGTCAGTGCATTATCATGCTGAGAAGGAATGTCCATTTCCTAAGTCATTTCAATAAATGTTTCACACTTGATGTCATGTCGTATAGATAATGTCTTAGGACATTGATAGTCAAAGTACATGTGGGGGACCACAGTGTCAAGATACATGTAAAGGACCACAGTAGCAGTTTGTGATTTTCAGACAGTCACAGACAAGTAGACATTGTAACAGGATGCACACACACACACTGGCGAATGCACACACACGCTGGCGCACGCACACACATGCACACATGCGTAATCATAAGTAGAAAACGGATAAAAAGTTATGCACTCATGTTTACATGTTTGACATGCTTTGCTTATACATACATCAGTAGACATGGACTGGTGTAGATTCTTGCATGCTTCAATTGAACATATAAACAAGCTGACATGCATGACAAAATACTCATACAAGTAGAGTTTTTGTGTGTGTGTGTGTGTGTATTCTTCTGTGGTGGAATTTTTCTACATGTGTAATGGAAATGAGATAACTTGAGTGAATGAACCTAATAGCAGTGCACGGGAAAAGCAGGTGTAGCTTGTTTGTTTACTTTATTTTTCTTGGGAAAACCAACAGAGTTCTGTTAATGTGTATTGACATAATGTCTTCTCCCTATATTGGTGCTTATATTGAAAATGATCATGCACATGCAGATAAGTTGTTCACATAAGTATTCATATGTATGCACAGCACAGAGAGAAATGATGTCATGCTTTTTGATGCTTTGGAAGAGGATTTGTTTCCTTTTTTTTATCTTGTAAATTGATTGCACTTGTGAATTGTTTCAGTAGTATCTCTAGTAATGATTCCTTTCCCTGGAGAAGTCATCAGGCAGAGCAAATTTTGTGATGACTGGTAACTGTGCTTGCTACATGAGCCTTGTAAGTCATATGGTAAGGCAGCTGTTGGAACCTCATCTCTCCTCCTACCCACAGTACCCCACTACAGGGCAGACACCTGCCATGCAAATGCCAGCAACCAGTCTTGAGCCATCTTAAGTCAAAACCAATTGGCAGAATTGTCAGAGCGTCCTGTTGATGCACGCTGAATGGAACCAGCAGAACCAGCAACACCACCACATGATACTTGCCTCAAGGTCAACCTTGGAAGTGAGATTCTTGTGTTGGTTCAGACAACAGAGCACCCGGATTCAGCGTGGTCAGATCTCATCACATGTGTCTGGCAAGACATGGAGTGCTTGCACAATGTTCGGCTTTCTTTCACAGAAACCAGAGTGGTGATGTCCTACTGTATGATTAGACAAGTTAATCACAGTGATCTGAACATGACATTTTTCAAGTGGAAATAGACTTTTTGAAGATTAAACAAGTAAATTGATTGAAAAGGAGAATCTTTGCTCACATTGTTGTAATAGTGCATTAACAGAAAAAAAAAAAAAAAGAAAAAAAAAACAAGAAAAGCTGAGTGCTGGCAAAGCCACTTTTTTTTTCTTCAAGGCATTGGAAATCGAGGGCTCCCTGTCACTGATTCAACAGGACTATTAATGTTTCTGATAGTGCTAGAGTTTATGATTTTTCTGTGTGATGTGTCATCTGCACATGAATGGCATGCATGGCTACTTTATTGTGATTTATTAAAAAATGGTATGGTGACATTATTTGAAAAACAAGTTATGGAAATGGTATAGTGACATTCATTCGAAAAACAGGTTATGGAAATGGTATAGTGACATTCATTCGAAAAACAAGTTATGGATTGGTTTTGTATCCAGATGGATTCATGGTGTAGTGATTTCACTCTGAACATAGGATATCAGGTATTGAGACAGCTGACTAAAACCTGAAATTAGATGCGAAAAATTCATTCTATCATTTATTCTATCATCATTGCATAAACATGCCCACTACATAAAGTATACATTCAACTTGCATAAATAACTACAATTTTTTGTCTTTTTGATTTTATATCTTTTATCGGGGCCAATAAATGTAGCAAGTTTGACACATTGATTACGGTTTGACTTTGGGGAAACAATGCCCTAAAAATATTAAATGCATTGATGAGATGCCATACAATGTGATTTAAGGTTGAAGTTTTTGTCGCAACTTGAAATCAAAGTCAATTATGAATAGGAAAACACTGCACAATTTAACCTCTTGTGTGCTTCAGACTGTATGTTGCACTGAGCCTACACTGTTTTTTGCTCCTATATATTTCACCGGTCCTGCACCATCTTTTGCTACAAAACTACCAGAAAGCCACCAGACACAATAACCACATGAGGAGAAGGCAGCCTTCCATCTATTGACAGACACTTAACTAAGTATGCAAGAGGTGAATGTTGTTTACGGCCTGTGTCTTTGACAATGAGAATCCCAGCCAGTATAACTTAGTGCTCACATTTTATTAATGATGCCAAAAGGTCATTGAATAGTTGCTTGGTGGCACTGAAGATGATTCTTGCTTCCAATCATTTATTTGACTGCAAGCACTCAATGGTTATAGATTTGCAGCTCTACAGTTTTTCTGTTTGTTTTTTAAGAATTCATATGTGTCATTTTTTTTTTCTTCTTAAATATTTATTTGTTTAGTTTGAGTGTGTTGAATCTTAGCAGAACGACACTCTTGTCTTTGGATTTTGCTTTATCTGAAAGATGAATAAGTGAATCAAGAAATGAGTCACCTGTCATCTCACAGTGTTCGCAGCTAGTAGGTTGTAGGAGGTACTGGTGTCAGTGGTCAGTACTGGGATTTGGGATGAAACATATACAATGAATCCTCCTGTACATGCTAATACCTTTAAAAAAAATCATTTTAATTAATATTTCATCTGTTATTAGAATATCACTTGAAAGTAAAAATCACAAAGTAATTCTTTGATGAAGTGCCATATTGCTTGAGAAAATTCTTGTATGGACATGAAATTGTGTGAAAATACGTTCTTTTATGTGATGTATAGAAACTTTTATGAAGATTGGACAATGGTTGCTAAGGAAAACTGGATGTTTTGTGATTCAGTTTTTGCTGATTTTCTGGAAAAAAAAGTATGTCAGAGGTCGACCATCCTGTGAAGATAATATCTAAGAAAAGTGTACATCTGAATTTGAAACAGTTTTCACAATTAAAAAGAGAATTAAGTGTAAATTTAGTGATGACACTCAGATGATGAGCAAGTCATTTCATGTGTCGTATATATGTAGATGAAAAAATATTTTATATAGGGTTTCTTAGGCTGGTTGAAGAGCTGTTAATTTTGTTTTTGATAGTTTTAATAAACTTCGAAAATCTTATGGCACAGGAGAATGCACTCTAATGTAATCAAGCTAGCGCTGAATACAGACCTGCTTATCAATATGAATTCGCTATATCTTGTACACATATGAGAAACTAAAAAATAAAAAGTTGAAAAAGAAAAAAGTCTTGAGATAAAATTCTTAAGCAGTAATTGCACTTGTGCAGTTAAACCAAGTTGATGTCTTGGTGTGGTTTGACCAAAGAGTAACGAATCTCCCTAACTCATTTGTATGAAATTGTATTTGGCTGTTTCTGCTTTTTCAATGACAAACCGTTAAGTAGGAATAATAGCAGCAACCACAGACCCTGAAATGTATGATTTAAAAATAAAAAAAGAATAAAAGGGTGTCAGGGCATGAATTTGTGCCAGGGTATGCTGATTACATAGGAACAATAGCAGCAACCACAGGCCCTGAAATGTATAATAAAAAAAGAAAAGAATAAAAGAGTGGCAGGGCATGAATTTGTGCCAGGGTATGCTGATTACGTAGGAACAATAGCAGCAACCACAGGCCCTGAAATGTATAATAAAAAAAGAAAAGAATGAAAGAGTGGCAGGGCATGAAATGTGCCAGAGTATGCTGATGAAGGAGGTTTGAAAGGAATTTCTCTTGAAAGAATTTACTTCTTTTACAGGTGTCCCTCAACCCTCTCTTCTGCTTGATGCCATATGAAACCCCACACACACACACACACACACACACACACACCCCTTCCCTGCTTTTATAAAAGACTGGCAGATTTGTATGCATTCTATGTAAAAAATGTACTCAGTTTTATTTGAAAGTGCACTAATAGCAGTTTTAGAGTAAACAGGTGTGTGAAAGGGCTTATGATTGTGATTATGGAAAAAGAAAACACACAACCAACCAACCAAGTTAAAAAAAAAAAAAACATCATGACATGCTAAACAAACAATTAAAGGCAAAGTCTGTGTGCTGAATGTACATAAATACATATCCCTTACGACCACCTTGATGCTTTTTGTAACTAGACTCTGAATACACAGAAGGCTGACTTTGTTTTTTTTTTTACTCATAGTGTACCTACCAAATACTCACACCAGAAATACCTGCTCTGGGGTTAGTTACCAGCAAGTTGTAGTGATATCAGAGTTTCTTCCCTTCAGTTGTTGCCTCTGTGTTTTGAATGTCAACTGAAAGTTCGTGAACAACATACATTTTTAAAACATGTTGTTTGTGCTTGTAATGATACTCGTTTTCTTTGTATTATTAATAGGCGCACTAAATAGCAGTAACATTAAACAGTTAATGTGGTTTTTCATGTTATATGCCTTGTGCCCTGCTGCATCCAGGCATGCCACTCTAGTCGGGCATGTCAATGAGTATTGTAAGGTAAGAGTTAGGGTGCCACATATTGTACCATGTCAAAGTGAATGCAAGCTTAAGCCACATTGGTACCCCAGCTTGGCCCGAGTTCATGGCTCAAGAGTGGTACCACACTGTCCACACTTTCAGTCTTCTGAGCACTTCCACTTTTGTTCCTCATTCTGTAGTCTAGTGCTAAATGTCACATGTCAGTTATTTTGCTCTGTATTGAGATCACACTTTGCCGTTCTGTTAGTGCTCAACGACTTCGTTAATTCACTTTGTGGCTAACATGACCTCTTTTAGCAACGTTAATGGGTTCTGATCATGTGTATTAGCCCCGTATAGTCTCAGTTTTCCTCTTGGCTTTCTTTTCCCATGATGTATTTGTGAAACCATCATTTTGGTCTCCTTGCCTTGTCCACTGTGTAAGAGACGAAGAGGGACTTTGATCCCCTTCTTGAGGTCAACTCACACTCGCATCTTGCTCACACACATGCGCACGCAAGCGCGGGCGCGCGCACACACACACACACACACACACACACACACACACACTCTCTCTCTCTCTTTCTCACATGCACGCATGTATGCACCCACGCACACAAACACACACACACACACACACACACACACACACACACACACACACACACACACATACACACTCACATGCATACACATAGACACTCATGGACTTCCCTCTGAGAATACGAGAATGACCAAAGTTGGGAAAAACAAGAAGATATGAGGATATTAGTTGTGCAACACAATCATGTGGCAAGAAGGTGAAAGGTGTGGGCCAAGAGAGACTACAGGTAGGCCTTTAATATTCATGCCACTGACAATCTGAAAGGTTTGCATATCTAGAATGATGGGGATGGACCAACCACTGACCATGGAGTTTATCGTCATGAGCAGATGTGCAACAGTCTGTTTTCTCAAGTAGGCTTGAATCCATCTCAGTTCAATTTGGTGTTAATCAAAGAATCAGGACACTTGCCTCAGGAAAATACTCGCCCAAAAACAACTAACTTGGTGTCCAATGACTGACTTAGAGATGGCCAAAACAGCTGGATCAGGAGACTGCTATGTTCTCGGTCAGTTCATCTCTGGGTCAAACTTATCTCCTCAAGAGACCCACTTGAAAAGGGTTGTCTACTGAGCAGTGTATGCGTCTCTGCATTTATCCTTCATGATTTTTTTTGGCTGACTCCCACTGAACCATGGCCATTATGGTTTCTCTCTTTGAGGCAACTATTCAGTGTTACACCGGGTAGCACATGGCATTCATGATACTGCTGCATTCCTGTGAATATGGAGAGAGGGAGGGGTAGAGGGTCTCCCGTAGCAGCATTTAAGATTCATTGCCCTACCAGTGCTCAGTGCGGCAACCTGTGATTGGAGCTTCTCACGCACAGGCTCACCACACAGCTGCCCACTCCAGCTCCTATATGACCCCCTCCCTGTAGGAGACTCCTTATTTTACCCTCACCTCAGGGCGTCAACATGGACTGTGCTTCACAGTTTCACCAGTGGCAGACAGAGAGGCAGTGTGTCCTTGTGTCCTCCCTTTGGCAGATAAGCAACTTCCAGTCAGCACCCCCACCACTGCTCTCCCACCTCTCAGCAGCGGGCAGCAAGATCAACAGAGGGGAGCATACCCACTTCCAGAGACGTGACCTTTAGTCCGGCACCCTGCAGGTGGTTGTCCTGGGTGGGGCTTGTGGCTGCATGTGCCTTCCTCAAGTAAGTGGATTTTGCTGCCTTCAGTGGAACTGGCACCAGACAGTGAACTTCGGCACTATTCTTCCAGAGCCTCGAGTTATCCCTTCCAGTCTGAGTGTTCACTTCCATTGCTTTGTTTTACTGTGCGTTTCTCTGTGCTTGTACGTGTATGTGTTCATAATGCTTGCCAGGTAAGTCAGAGGCTCTGTGTGTGTGTGTAAAAGCCCTAACCAGCTTAGTCAAAGACTCCTAAATTGTGTGTATGTATGGGTGTATGTGCACACAGCCCTAGCCATGTAAGTCTTAACAATTTTGTGAAAATGCCTGTTGCTTGGCTAGGTAAAAAGACCAAATTAATGGTGTACTCTGGAATGTGCAGAATATTTTTCCAGAGTGTATCAGCTACAGTTCCTGTGGACTGTTCTGAGAGTTTAACATTGCGCATTTACATTGTTGAAACAACCCCAGGTCCGACACTGGTTCAGCCAGCATGTGAACTCTAGAATGGCACACTGTTTACCTACCGACATGTGATGCCCTTCACTGCCAGGTTGGTCTCTTGTCAGCATTTTGAGATTGAAGAAAAAGGCTTAAAATAACACATATTGACATTTTCAGGGTTTTATTTCTCATTCCCTTTTTTTTCTGCAGGCCTCTTTCCAGTAGGACAAAGTTTCTCTGTTAACCCTTTCATTGCCAGGTGCATTCCCTCTTTCCCTCACCTTGTCATTTTGTGGTCACACCAGTTCGCAGGAAAGCAGCATGGAGATCCACTGGTCGAGAGACTCTAAAGTGGAGCTCCTTCCTGTCTTTGGTGGATTTACTCCACTTCGATCATTCGGGGGACATTGAGCATTCTATCTTCATTATTTCGTTTGAGTATTTTGTGCACATTGAGGTGTTCTGTCTTCCTTATTTAATTGAAGAGTATGGATTTTCAAGTAGAATCATGTTTGACAGAGTATGTGATAATGAGGACAAGCTCTCAACCTCTGAAGAAAACGACATAAAAAAAAAAGTGAAATAATTGCACCCAGAGGACATGATAGCTTGTGGAGACCCTGACCTTTGCCTTTGGTCTGATTGCCTGGTCACCTTTGCTTGTGAGTGTCTCGCCTAAACTGTTGAGCTTGTTCAACTGTCCAAACTGGGCAAGTCTTTATTTTTGTCTCATTTGACTTGGTGGTCACACTTGCAGAGTGTCAGAAAGGAAGTGCACTTGAGCAAGAGAATCATTTAGTGTGACTTTGGTTTTGTTGCCTTTAAGTCATTTTGACTCCCATCATTTTGGAAGTACTTCTCTTGCTTTTTTCTCACATAGGTAAAATTAAATTATTGTGTTAATAAACAGTCAGCTAAAGATCCATCGGTGATCATGTTTCTGGTGTTGGTACATGAATAAGGCATTGGGGCCCAGCCTCACTGCAATAGAATCAAAACACTGGTGCTGAAATAGTGACACAAGATACCAGCTCTCCCATGTCTTTGGACAAAACTGTGTCAAGTTCCCAAACATTTTGAAAATGGATTTCCATAGATATTGTCAAAAAGGCATTTTCAAATGTAGAAAATGTAGAATTTGTGTCTTTCCATATTCATCACCTTGAGCAATGACTGCGCTGTGACCATAAAATGACCAGAATTTTTTTTTTTTTTTACCCCATCCATGGTTGACAGACACACTGTGGGACACTGAAAACAAGTGCATTAAGCTGACTCTGTTTCTGAATTCCATGGGTTTTCTTCTTGTAGATAGTGTTTGTACTTGTTTCCTGTTAAGTGCTGTTCAGTAAGAATTAGATATCATAAATATCAATTCAAGATTTTAATTATTCTTCCTCATTTCTCTACTTTTGTTGTGGGTTACAGATGTCCCTTCATTTGTCATTGATCATACTATGTGCACAAGTGCACCTAGCCAGTTATGTGAACTGATGACACATTTCCATATCAGTATTCTTGTTTGAATAGCAAGTAAGATTAGTGTCAATGGTACATTAAGCATTGTAGTAACAGCTGCTTATTTTCTGTGTTTAGTACTGCAAAGAAAATGTCATTGCTTCTTGCACATTTTTTTCTTTAGCACTGTTTCTTATTGGCCTTGTCCAAGTATTTTGGGCATGGAAACGCAGGATCTGGGCAATGTATTTGACGTGAAAAAACTGTGGAACATTTTTTGTGTGTTGCGATGGAAATCTTATCATCTACTTTGTGTAGATTGATATAAAAAAGATTCATCTGTCTCACTCTCTTCCTCTCTCTCTCTCCCTCTCTTTCAATGAAAATAGTAATGCTTCTGTTTCTTGAATTTTTTATAAATCAGTATACATTGAGTTATTGTTACTCGTTTTCCTTTTCAAGGAGGTGTGGAGTTCTTGATTCTATTTGTGTGCATGTGAAAAGTGATTTTTGTAAATAAACCTAAATGACTGGCTATTTCTTTGTGTTGAATGAAGTGTTGTTATTGGCAGTGAGTTTGGCTGCAAGTCACTCATTTCTGAATCAACCAGATTACATCTGATGAATTTTTGCACATTCATCTTCTAAAACGCAACCATGTATGTAAAGCTTTTGATGACTAGAATATGTTTGTGTGTCGAAGTTGATACATTTACATTTTCACCATTTCTTAAATCAGCATGGTGTATATCAAAGCTATGTTTTGTAAATTCCAACAATGGTTAGGGTGTGATTTTCATAACTGGAGCAATATTCCATGGATTCACATCTCTTTTTGAAAAAACATTGGAAACATAAGCGACAATTGTTGTAAGTTTTTGTACTCTGTGAAAAGTCCTGGTCAGCTCTTACTTTTTAACTCCAATTTAACAGAATTTTCTTTTGAATTTACTCCAAAAAGATGTTTTGTTGGTGCTAATTTTCCCATTTGAAAAAGAGGCAAAACTCCTGCTAATTTAAAGATTACTTTGTATTATGAACACCACAGGCTCACTTGATAGATTTATCATTCGAAGTCCTTCAAGTAAACATTTGAGGGGAAAAAAAAGGGGAAAAAAAGACATCTTGACCATCTATCAATGTAGGGTTGGGGGAGGGTGGGGGTGGGGGAGGATAGAATTAATAATGTTTGTATGTTGACGAGTGTACACTTTTGTTTATGTTGTTTGTAATTTGTTTGAAATTCAACAGAAAAGGCCCATATGATGCTTTTGAAATTCTAAGCCATTTGTTTTCAGGTGCATGCTTGATTTTTTGTATATATATATATATATATATATATACTTTCATGTAATCCAAGCCTGTTCTTTTTGCAAGGGGAACATCATTCACAGTGCTGTATCATCAGAATACTGAACAATGTAGATTTTGAGAGACACTGTGGTAAATCATCTATATATTATTAAAAAGAAGATTTGCAACCATAGGTCTTTGGAGTATTCCCATTATCAACTTGTCTAGAGGAAGACAGAGAATAACCTATTTTTGTTATATTTCTTCCCTTCAACAGTGATTTCGTATAGTTGTATATACAACCACTGAGACCAATGTTTTTACTTTAAACAATAAACTCCTATGCTGAATACAATCACATGTTTTCTGTACATAAAAAAGTGTTGCAAGAACACTCTTAACAAATTGTTGTTGTATGTGTGTAATTTATGTCAGTAAATTCTTTACTGTAAATCTACTTTGGCTGCTCCGGCTTGTTTCAGGAATGATTTGATATTTCTTGCAAAAACGTGTCAATCTTGTAAATATGATTTTTTCATCTTAATGTATTTTTTCCATCACATTCTTGACATGTGAGGTAGTAGATTGAGCGTGTAACTGGTGACATATGATTGTGGTTTGGCAGTTTTTCACAAAGGGCTAACTACTAAAGTTTTCAGTGCACTAGCAGTGATAGAAAATAATGTGTGAAGAAGTAGCTACCAGTTTTTGAGAAAATGTTTGGTCATACTCTAAGAAATGGCATCATAAAGAGCCTACTGCCACTTTCTTATTACTGGAAGAAGCAATAGCGTTTTCAGTTTCTTTGAAGGTTCAAGGTGAATTGATGAAAATACTTTTAGAGGGATGAGGTTCTGTATTGTTCACTTTCTTTGCTATTAATTTTGGAACTTAGTTGTTCAGAGATTAATTCTTGATGACTGCAAGTTCTGGCTGTAGTGTTCACTTTGTTTGCTATCAATTTTGGAATGAAGTTGTTCAGGGATTAATTCTTGATTACTGCAAGTTTTGGCTAAATTGTTCACTTTGTTTGCTATCAGTTTTGGAACTAAATTGTTCAGAGATTAATTCATGACTACAAAAGCTTTTGTCTTTTCTAAGCTGGATGGGAAATTATAACATGGAATTTTTATAGGATGTTGTTTATACGATTAGGCATTTTTCATCAGTTTTCTCCCATATTTTTCATTTATGTTCTTCCATAATTTGTGTGTATCTCTGTAATTTGATAATTCTTTAGTGAATTTCAACCAATATTCTCATAGCTTGAGCAATTCCTATGTTGCTACAATTTTCAGTTCTCCCTTTATCTTCATGATTAACTACTGTTTTTGCCTTTAACCATTTTTGTTTGATGTCATTTTTTCATCTTATGACTTCTACACATTTTTCTTCTCCCATGCATTGCCAGTATGTTATCCATTTGCACACGTTTCCTTTTGAGGATTGCATATTCAGTTGCTGCAATTACTATCTTTGTAAATTTCCTTTTTAATAAGATAATTTTAATTCTGTCAGGGTCAGTTAGACATAGGTTATGATCTGACAGAGCAGATTTAAATTTGTCTGAATTTGTTCATGATCAGATTTTGTTGTTTTTTTTCGCTGGGTTGTAAGAACTCGTTAGATTTTAGTGCCATGGGATGATATTGGATATAAACACTTTGCGGCAGACTCCATAGTCTTTGTTCAGGGATGTTTGACTTGATGTGATTTTTCAATTCCTAAAAGAGATTAACATTTTTCATTTGCAGAAAAAAGGTCCAGTTCTGAAGCGTTCTGAGGGTGTTTAAAAGAATCTGGTCTGTTGGCATATCATTTTTAATAAACATCCATTTAGACCACGTGACAGCATTGATATGGACCCGTGCAGTTGGCTGGGCGATGAATATCAGTTGAATTGAATTTTGGGATTTTCAAGAACTTGAAATCTGTTTTTACCTGCACATGCTTGTGTCTGATGTGTATTGAGGAGGGTTAACCAGACAACGCATACGTCCAGCTGGTCAGTTTCATTGCTTCGCTTTGTATTCTAATTTAAGAAGACCGCTCTAGGACAGTGTTGTGAGCTCATTGATGTCCCACTACTGGACGCACAAAGTGAAGGCTTGGCTGTAAAGATTCCTGGCTATTCCAGAACTGCTTGGACAATGTGATGGCATGGAGGGCTGCTGAGTTTCCCGACTGTCCAAGCATCCGTCATGACTCCTGACATGGTATAGGTCCTTCCCAATTACCTTGTCCAATACTGACACTGTGTGTGTGTGTGTGTGTGCGCATGTGTGTGTGCGTGTGTGTGTGTGTGTGTGTGTGTGCGTGCGTAAGTAAAGTTCTGCATATATCTTACTAGCCTTGAAAACACTAGCACAGAAAGTATGTTTTGCTTTTTTTTTTTTTTTTTAATTATTTCCCATTTCAACAGGTCTCGGAGACTTTTTTCATTTCCAGTCGCATAGAAACAATCGGAACAATAATAGAAACAAAGCGGTTGTGATAATATTTAAAGCCACATGAGAACAACACAAATCATAAAACAAGTATGAAAATTATATAAATAGAAAAAGCCATACATAACATGAACAGTTATGAAAACACACACACACACACACACACACACACACACACACAGCCATTCATGCACATTAACTATGGCATGCATGCACATTGTCACCCCAATAATATTTTTCTATCACAGAAGAGTAATTGGTGAAAAATGCATTCTCTACAACCTGAGTATGACTTCAATCTTACAAGGAACTTGATAATTTACACATGCATAATGCCTTTTGAAAAGAAAATATAAGAATGAATTCTGTAAAAAAAAAAAAAAAAAAAAAAATTACATCGACAAAATCAACAAGTAGCAAATATTGCAGTTTCAATTCTACATCATCTTAGAATAATTTTCAACTGGTAAGATATAATGTCATTGAACACTTCAACTGCTCTTGGTGTACCAGCTCAATCCTTGCACCCATACACAGTCATGTAGACTTCATGTTGGCAAATAGCCGACATACCTAAAGGCTCTGAATTGAGAGTGCAAAATTAGTCCCATTACCACCATATGGTAATTATTGATCAGAAAAGTTCAATAACTGTCACATTTATTCTGCTGGCTCAGAGCCAAGTGCCACATTGGCAGCAAGACAGCTGACATGGAAGTACATACACACTGTTCATGAGATGCAGAACAAAACAACCTTGACTGCATGCATTATGGCCGCCTACTATGAGCTGGGTTATACACAACATGAATGAGTGCAGATGTCGTACACATCGATCAATCAACCCTTGGCTTCCTAAAACTTTTCTGTTTATGACAGCGAGATTTCCCCCAAACATATTTTAAATGATTTTCAACTATAAAGAACCACAAAAGAAAGGAAAGGAAAGAAAAAAAAAAAGAAAAAGTAAAAAAAAAAAAAAAATCCTAAAATCAACCATTTCTACTTTTATCAAGAAATAATCTGAAAAAAACAAACAAAACAAAAAAACAAAAAAAACGCAATCCATTTTTGGGTTTAGATATGTTGATGACAATGTCTTTGTTAGAAAATGTCCGGGTTATCAACACTGGGGGAGCCATTGTGGAGAAGCAGTGCATGGCTTTGCCCGACGATACATTGTGGAGAAATAATGTTCATGTTCAGTATTGTGTGATGTCAAAAGTCTGAAATAATAATAATGCATCTATTATCTTAACAAAACGAATTTACAAAAATCAGTATTTACACTATTGCAACACAAGAATCGCATTGGAACGCATTTGTCATACTTATTCCAAATATGAAATGAATACTATCACTGCAATACATAGGGTTGAAAAATGCATATTTTGTGCTTGGGTCTTAATTCAAAATCATAAACAAGATTAAATGGAGAAAAATGAATGGCCTAAACCAATCACGCTCAGCAGAAATCAGAAGGTACAGATTTCATTTGCCAAACCATTTCAGCAATCAAATGTCTGAATTTCCGATTGAACAGACTCTCAAAGTCAGAAGTAGCTTGTATGACCCTCTCCGTCATTCATTACTGTCTGGCATCTCCTGGACTGGATAAGGAGGTGCCCTGTGTGGGCTGGGATGGTGGCTCCCTCTCAACAGCAGTGTTGTTAGGGGCATTAACCCAGTTCCGGTTTTGTTTAAAAAGCCCCACAAATGCTTTATGGGATTAAAATCATGTAATCTCAAATGAAGTCAGCCAGGAACTGTCATTACAGGTGTATTTGTGCATTGTCCTGCTGAAAAAGAGCCCTGGGGGTATTTGTCACAACAAGACTTGAAAGGGGGGGGGGGGGGGGGGATTTGTCATGATGTGGCATTTGTCAGTTTCCTGCTTCACCAGTGTTGTCAGTCCAAAACAGCAGACTTGTGCTTGCTCCAACACACTGCTAGGAATGTTCAGTGATAATGTACATCATTCAACACGTCACAATATTAATGCCACACAACACCACATTCTTCAGGTATGATCCCCATTCACATTTGGAATGCTTTAGACCGAATGTCGCTGACCTATTACAAAATTAACTAAAAAAAAAACTTTACACTGCATTTATGCACAAGACAAAATCTGCACCTGATACTAAAAGCTGAAATCTGATTCTTGAAACATACAATATGTGATGTCTATTGCACATCAAAGTTACAGTTACATTACACCGCCTCCTTGTCTGAGTATCCGAAGGCAACTGGAATCCGTTACAAGTGCTCATTCCCTTACCTAGCTGCTGGTACTGGATAGTATGTAACCAGAGCCCATTTACACTTGCAGTGCTCTGTCTATTGCGTAGCTGGAGTTTTCAAATGCCCCAAACAGTGCTCAGTCTGTTGCCTAGTTGTAAAAGCATTAAAGGGCAGCCAGAATGATAGTGCTCAGCCGATTGGCTTGTCGTAAGAGCCACACAAGGCAATCAGATCCCATCACAAAGCTAGCAAACCATCGCCTAGTTGGCCAAATTCATTACCGACTCCATACAAGCACGCATACCATATGGACATGTATACAGGTAATTCTGATTGTACATGATAGGGACTTTTCACCAGATGGTGGTCCCACCAGGAAGGGAGAGCGCTGGTTCACATATGCCAATCCTGTGACTGGCCAATGGATGAGGGCTTTGTGGCTGGTGTCCACCATAATTTTGATCAAGTGCAGTACCACTCAAGTCGCCATTAAAGTGATTCTACTGAGCTGCCCTTTGACAGCCTGACACTGACGTCTCCCCATGGCACTGTAGTGCTGAACAAGCCTGAGTGTGCTCGGGTATGGGAGAGCCAGAATGAGGCACATGAGAAATGACACAGAATGTAAGGACAATGAGATGGCAACGAGAAAGAGTGACATCTGTTCGAGCATGTGGCATGGTCAGGTATGGGAATTTTCCGCCGAAAGGTGGATTTCCGCCGATTTGGAGGCTCCAGGGGCTGTTTTTGAGATTGATGTAAATCCGTTGAGAAAACTGGGGGGGGGGTATATGTATAGTGAGGTTTGTTTTTCGTAAGCAAAAGCTTGGATCGCGATTTTGTTCTCGATCGGTTTGTTCTCAAATGGAAAACTTCCGGCTTGTTTGGGCACCCAGGACAGATTACAGTGAATAATGGAATTCGGCTTACCAAAACTACAAAGAAGGGAAGTAATCCCTTAGCTGTGAAAAGTGCCATTTGCGGATTCCGGCGCCATATTGTCTTACAAGTTGCACGTCCAAAGTTCCGAAGTCGTCAACATGTTCCGACAAATCACCGAGAATGAGAAAGTTTTGGCCACGGAGATCGATTCCTCTGTGAAAAACAAGTGGAACTGGAAGTGGCTGGAGGAAGATGTGCGTACAACAGTGACTTTATCGCGTGGTAAAGAGACCGTTAGCCACGAGGTGAAGGTCCGTGTGGGAGACTCCATTCGCAAAATCAACCAGCGGGGCCAAGCCATCTGCACGTGGTGCAATGATACCATCAAGTATGGAACCAAGGGCAAGATAGCCCTAAAAAATCACATGGTGGTTGAAAAACACCTCGTGAGAGTGAAAACCAGACTCACAAATGAAACGCTTGGATCATTTAGCTGGATCCTTAGCTGGAACATTTGAGACATGAAAACATGAGTGCACTGCTCCCAAGGCAGTTTGATGGTGAGTGTTATGTCCCTGTTTGTATGAGTGTGTGACTTTGTTATTGTTTTGACTGTCAAGTTTTACTTATTGTGAACCAAAAAATAGAATAAAAAGCTTGTTATTTTATTTCTTTTTTTCTTGCCAGTTTATGCATTTCTGGGGTGATTTTTAGATACTGAAATATGAAAAACGCTCAGCTTCAGGGGGCTTTGCCCCTGATCCCCACCAGGGGCTTTGCCTCTGGACCCCACCGGGGACCTACGGCGGCCCCCAGACCCCCACCTAATTTTCCTCCTTTTTCACTTTTTCTTATTCCCACCTCTGAATGGTCCAATCTTGTTCTGCAACCATTTATGGTCATTTCTCCGTAACTGTCAAAGATTCCCCATCCTCCTTCAGCAATTGTGTCCAGCACCCCACCTCATCAACCAACAATCGGTCAATATTCCCCTCATGAAACAACAATCACTCAATATTCCCCTCCTCATGAAACAACAATCCTTAAATATTCCCCTCCTCATGAAACAACAATCTTAAATATTCCCCTCACTAAACAACAATCACTCAATATTCCCCCACTGTCAACAGATAAGGCAGGGACTCAAAAAAGATTTTTCAACGACTTCAATTGTTGAAAACTGACTTTGCTGGAAAGGGGGTTGGGGGAGGGGATGGATGGTGTTGGATAAATTGAAAACATCACTTACAGAGTCCTTCGAAAGGTGGTGGGGGGTGGGCAGAGGGGAGGGATGGTGTTGGCTAACAAATTGAAAACATCACTTAGGGAGTCCTTCGAAAGGGGGTGGGGGGTGGGCGGAGGGGAGGGATGGTGTTGGATAACAAATTGAAAAAAATCGTTTAGGGAGTCCAAACAGTTCAGTCTGATGGGCAGGCAGACAATAAAACCCACATCAATTCACCAGGGCTCTGAGAGCAAGGGGTGGCAACCATGTGGACAATGACAATGACATGTAGGGATGTTGATGGCAGGGACAAGAGTAGGGGTGGATGTGGAAGCTTTAAATGATGACAAGGTGGGATGATCCAAGATCATAGTTACGTGGCAAGGGCAGTAATTCAGGCCAACATGGTAATCTGTGGTGTCGAAATGTGACCCTCTCTCCCTCACTGGTTTTACAACTCTCACTCCTCATATCAAATAGAAACAGGAAAACAGTGTTAACCAACATTCCTAGCTGCTGAACCTGCTTGATGTAAACCCCAGTCCTATTTCATGAGGCACATACCGTTTACCAGTTTGAGCCACAAGTGAATTTGACAATAGCCACACACAGTAACACTCATTAGCAAAGCTCATTAAATATTTGCTTCCCACATTGGCAACACACATTACATATTGCCCATCCCACATTAACAAGACTCATTCGCATTCCAACCACTGTTGGCAACGGTCCAACATTCCATTTTTGATGGTAGAAAAATAAACAGTAAACAAGTGGGGTATTTTTTGCTCCCATAAGAAAACCTAACACAGAGTAACTTTTAGTCAAGACTGGCACAGCCTTTTAAACTTGAATAACATCAGACAAATACATAGACGAACAATCTAATAGTGGGGGAAAAAACAAGCGCAGGCCAACAACTGAACTGTCTTCATAGTAATGACTTGGCAAAGATTTGGACTTGGGGGGGGGGGGGGGGGGGGGGGAGTTTGAAGATGGAGAAACTGGGAACATGAAATTAAGAAAATATGTTACAGATATGAAGAGTTTTCATATCTGTAACATATTTTCTTAATTTCATGTTCCCAGTTTCTCCATCTTCAAACTCCCCCCCCCCCCCCCCCCCCCTCCCTCCCCAAGTCCAAATCTTTGCCAAGTCATTACTATGAAGACAGTTCAGTTGTTGGCCTGCGCTTGTTTTTTCCCCCACTATTAGATTGTTCATCTATGTATTTGTCTGACTTTATTCAAGTTTAAAAGGCTGTGCCAGTCTTGAATAAAAGTTACTCTGTGTTAGGTTTTCTTATGGGAGCAAAAAATACCCCACTTGTTTACTGTTTATCGTTTACTGTTCCCTGCCTCATTTCATTTCCGATTTTGGTAGAAAAATAATAAAAAACATCATAGATTTTACAAACACATACTTGTAGTTGTATACAAAAATGGCAAAGCCTCAAATTGTACATTAGTGTAACTTCCCCATGAAATCATGAACATTAGAAACTTTCAAAATGAAACTACACATGTTTGTAAAACAGAAAGTCTAGGTACAAAAAATATAAAATGTAAGGCACTAGAAGAAATGCGCTATATAAGTATTACTATTATTATTATTATTAGAAGTTGAAGGGCACATTCTCTCTTCAACTTTCATTCTCTGAACACATATAATGTGTATAAATTGTTTGTTCTCCCAATTAATGAGCAGAACATCAAACCAATAAGGAATGGAATTTATTACCTCACTTAACACCACACGGAGTTGCTGCCTCCACTTCTACTCCACTACATAGTCTCCCCATATCATTGTATAGCAGCAGTCCCAATAATAAAGCACTGTACAAGTGTCATCTCTCAGTAACTTCCATGATACAAAAGATGTCTTTAACAAATATTCAACTATTAAAATCCAACTATCCAAAAACAAAAAAATCAAAACACATACAATATACATTCATACATGCACTGACCATGGTTCATCCAAACAGATGTAGTCCCCACTGAAAGAATCCAGCAAATGCACTACACATAACTGTTAATAATTCATTTAATGTGAAACTTCCCTCGACACAAACAAACACTCACCAGTACAGCAAACAAGCCAGAAATATGACTGAAGAGAGAAATGTTGAGAGACTTTTGTTTCTGGCCATGAAAGACTGCACATTTACACTTCCATAACATGAACTGCTGCGTGGCACCCAAAGATCTGGCATCTTTACGTCAGTGATGGTCACTGAGAACATATTCCTGACAGTCGCCCCAACAACAGGCAAACTTCAAGCATACAGCAATGACTTTGGCATTCAGAAAGACAGTAAGCACACCGCAATGGTTCTTTCTCCCGCTGTAAACAACTAGTGATTGTTTCCTCATCATAGGTCCTCTACATAGCATGGTGGCTCATGTACGATACTGGTAAACTGGATAGTAGTGTTGAGGTAGGCAGCCATGTCTACTCCAGATGAACTGCAATAGGACGATCTTCCCCATCTGCATATTCAACTGAAACATAAAACATGTCATGAGAGCCAACTGTAGTTACACATCCTTCTGAATGTACAAAATTCTTTAAATGATGGTACTACTGTCCCTTTATCAGCAAATTGACTTCTTGTAGCCATGATCTCAATGAAAAACCATAAAATACCCCCAACCAAGTCAATTCAGTCACTACTTTTGTGTACTCAGTTGATACTGTTTTGGGGTGCATGCGACTGTTGTGCTCAGTGTTGTGTAAATGCCATATCACTACACTGTTTGACTGTTCTAGCTTTATACATGATAATATTGTTCATGAACTGTCTGCAACAGTGCATTTGTCATTACCACAGAGCTCGGTGCCTCTTGGAATCGCAAATCTAATGCATCTGTAGAGATACTGTGTACAGAGGTTCCAGCAGTTTTTAACTTTATCAAGCAATAAAACGGAGGGCACTGACATCATGGAAGATTTTTACCAGTCTCTGGCATGAAGCTTTTCATACCACAGTGGGCACAACTTAAAAGCATGCCTTATGCAGTGCTTCTGCAACAAGTGACTCAGAAAACAACACAACACAGATACTTATGTTGTGATTGAGTGTGCAAAGAAGCTGGACTTTGGTGGAAGAATTGTGATGTGATTCTACTTTCCTTCTGATACAAAGTGGCAGACATACTGACGACATATCAGTGGAACCGAACGGAATCAGCGGAATTCAGTGTAAGCCCTTCTTACATCAATTACAATTCCTGAGATCTTCACCAAAATCAGCTGCTTATAAAAGTGAAGTTGTCACCGAGTCCATGTTTTTGACTTTGGCACATCATTGAAACCCTTCCCCCCCCCCACCCCCTAAATATCTGTCCTCAAAATGGACTGCCTTGGTGATTTTCCATTAGGTTTATCGTTTATCCATTAAATCTGAAGAATTGTCTGTTTTCCAAAGCTCTGTGAGAAGGGTTATTTATTCCATCACTTTCAATTCTTCAACTTGTGTGTGTGTGTGGGTTTGTATGTAGGCATGCATGCACTGATGACACGCAGGCCACTCTTTTCACACGCACTCCTACTCATACTTTTTAAAAGGTAATGTGGGTCCGAGATGAACACAGCATGGTGAGCAACATGTGCTTATTGACCATTGGGACTTGCATGACAGTCGACATGCAAACTCCATAAAGACCTTGTTCAGGGATGCCCTTATCCCTGCCCCCGCCTCCTCCCCTTCTTCAAAATCAGCTGTGTCTAACTTGCCCTATTTTTTAGGGAGCGGAGGGGGGTCTTTCATTTCCCCCCGCACCCCTTGGTGCTAGGGAAGGGCAACCTACCTTGGTCACAGCTTGGTTGGCTACTGTATGACTGATCCATTCTCCCCCTTCCCTTCAGCATACACTTCCGTTCCCCTCTGTGCGTGTTTTAACAGTCATTCTCAATAAAGATCTGCATTTCTACTAGTTCTTGAGACACTTTCACTCTGAGTACAGTTTGATGGTTTTTGTTTGTTACCAATCCTCTTTCTTTTGATCTAAGTTTCTGTTGATTAGTTTCCATTGCCAAAATCATCATCTTTGCGATCCAAAATCCTCTTTTTTTCATTACCATACTATACTAATGAACAAAATGTACATGAATTAATAGTTCAGTTGCTAATAGCTGCATGTTTGTGTGAGTGTGAAAACCAAAACCACTGATACTGGTGCACAGCTTGAGGGTGTGGGACAACTGCAGTTACATCTCTGTGAAGGCATAAGGACTTCAGTTCTGAATCATCTGATTTCTCCATCATCAGATGTTGTTTGCACCTTCTAAACAATCTCACAGACAGTCTTTCTTTGTCGTGCAGGTTCCATGACTCTCCAAAGAAAAGCTAATTAACCATGTTTCTCTGACCAATGCACAGTTAGCACATATACACATCCACACTCTGAATGCTGAGAATGGTCCAGCTTGATTCTAACGCATGAACACAACAAGTAGTGTGACGCACTGTGATCTCAAAGCCATCTCAAAATACCAAAGTGAGAACTGATGCAATTCATATGATGATAATGCTTCAGAAAGTGTGGGTTTGTGACACCCACATGGCAAGAATGAGAAATATCAATGGTCTCCTTGTTAATAAAGAGTGGTTGATGGCGTCATTTGTTTACTAATTCACAAAAAAAAAAAGAGCAAATGTGATTTAGGTAGCTGTTCAGGCATATGTGATTTAGGTAGCTGTTTAGGCATATCTACCATTTCTGGTAATTAAGGTGAAGAAAGTGATTTTTGTTAATATTCAAAGTGAAAAATGAGTCTGTCAGGACAGTGAGCTATGATGATAATGAAATCTGTATTTTCATCTGGACAACAACAAAAAAAAATAAAAAACCAAAGTTCACTGTCTTTTGCTCTTGTGAAGAGAATTTAAATGCACATATACAAGAGTGTGTTGTCGACACAAATCTCAGGCAGGCAGACAGGACATGCAGAACAGCTTACCCTGTGACCGGCAATATTCCAAGGCCTCTTCCAGAGTGGAGTACATCTTCAGGCCTGGGATGTCTTCCTTCACCAGCGATTCCGTCACCTTGGGCTGAAACCAAAATGGACCGCCAGTCACTTGGGGCCACAACTCTGTGAACTGGTGTTCCATACTATTATTGGCAACATCATCATTCACAGTCATGTGAAGGTCTGACAAGTGCAGTGGGCTAATGTGTAGGTCAGACATCTGATAAGCCATAGCAATGAGACCTTCTACTAACATTCTCTCATCTTGATCATTAATTCATTTATCCATCAGCTTTAAATCGTAAGCAGTGTGGTCTAGAAAGTTAGCGGATGTGGTGTAGCATATATGGACTAGACCCCATGCAGTGACAGCTCCTAGATAAAACAAACAGAAACAGAAATGTAATAAACCCTGGCTCAAAATCGTAAGTTTCAACCTGCCTTTGTTGTGATTTTGATTTCCACTTCCTCCCCATGTCCATGTGTAAAAGAGACAGTTCATATCAGAGCTTGCTCACTGTCAGCAGATCTACTGTAACCATCTGGAGGAATGGGGTGCACTCTATTCTTGATGAGGACGTGCGCTCAGTCTGTCTCCATGACAAAGCAGTTGTCGCAGTACAGAAATCCTAGGCAGCCTCCTGTGTAATCAATGAACTCTACAATAAATCACTGAATTCAACAGTGCAGCGCCTCCTATGGCCAGTAACCTCATGGCCACCTGATATTCATAGCTCTCCTGTAGGCTGCTGGAAAGGGGACTGCAAAAGGATGAACCTGTGTGTTGTATCTGGGGAATTTCAGAATGAATGGTGTGCAGATGATCCTTTCAAATGACAAAATCAGTCTGTGACCCAGTGTCACTGACCTCCATTACAATGCCCATCAACTTTCACAGCAGCACACAGAGATAAAGTTTCACCTGTCAAGTGCACAGGTCACTGTTTTAGTCTGTTCACCAGAGAGCAGTCAAGTCATATTGTTTACAGCCCAGCTGACCACACAGATCACATCAGGGCCCAGTCTAAGCAGATAACGAAATGTCTTCCTGTGAATTACAGACATGTCTCTGTGTTCTGCAGTCAGCTTGCTTCCAGCACCTCTCCACCTTTTCTTGTATTCATGTATTAAAAAAATAGTAGAGTACATATCGCAGTAAATGTAAACAGCAATAACCACTATGTACTAACAACAACCTGGCAGTTAGGGCGAATGTTATTACCTCTGCTGTCTGTTACCTCTGCTGTCTGTTTGTTTGTCAGCAGGATCATGCAATTCCACTTCAACCACATTTTGTCAAAAGATGGAATGTGGCTCAGGGATAAACCCATCAGGTTTGAGGCAGATTCAGGATCGCCATTATTTCCAAGTCATATAGTTACTTAAAAATTACAATCCAATAAAAGAAATCATATTTACAGTCTCATGTGAAACAGCGCAAATGACAGCAGACTCTTGACGATGACACATGCAAGCTGATGTCACATGTACGATGTTGTATTGAATCCTGATGACCTAGACATGCAGCTTTTTGTTTCAGAGGACTTTTTCAAACTTGGCAGAGGTGTGGTGCACTCTCCCAAGTACTCTGCTGGCTGTGTGCTGCATTACACAGCACAGACACGCAGGCACACACGCAGCGCACCAAAAATAGAAGAAAAAAAAAAGATCTTGACACTGGGGCTGACCCAAGTTACCAGTCTGATACCATTAACATTTTCAGAGAACAGACACAACAGCAGAATAAGGTTCTTCTCCTCTCCTTGGCGATTTCCTGTCTGAATTGTTGTTACACTGTAAAAGCCAATTCACGAGGACTGTCGCTGGACAGATGCCGTGGCACCCTCAGGCCAGGCATGCTCACTCACGCTACCTCTGGGATGAAGCAATTATTGGATCAAGTGCTTTGAAGGGTCTATGACCCAAAGTATGTGTTATTTAGTTTCTTCCTTGTTTCACTTTTCCAGTCAGTTCAGCAGTCTTCATCACACTCTTCTAAGCAATGACTGCCATCAGTAGGGGGTGGGGGGGGGGGTGGGCTTCCTAGTCGGCATCCTGCACATGCTGGATCAGAGTAGGTACCACTGACCACCACTAAAGTGATGCTGCAGCAGTAAAACTTCTCCCCGACATGGTGACTTGATATTGATCGCTCCCTGTGGCCAGTCTCTGTCTGGGCTGAGACAGGTCAAACCAGAGTCAGACTGAGCGGAATGGGGGTAATGCTACTGAAGTCACACACACACACACACACACACACCACACACACACACACACACACACAAACACACATGCACCACACACACTCACACACACACACACACACAAGCATACACATGCACATAAAGAAAAAGAAAAGGGTACTGTCTTAACTCTGAAAACAAGGCCATCAAAAGCTGTTGTCTTTTGATTCACCCGAGTAATGTCAACTAAACCACCTTGAGCACAAACACAGATCAATGATTATATATTAGATAATGAAAGGAATGTAAGCTTTCAAACTGGTCCCTCTGTATGATAGCAATACTCACACAAAGGTGACACAGAACTATGTAGGCTCCTTTGCGTTCCACTTCTAGTACCATGCTCCGTATGCCCTGTTCATCAAAACACATGTCACATTCTGCTTCATCGTGGCAAAGATGAACATCAACAAATCATGTAATACACCTGTAAACATTTGATGAATATCGAAACATGAAGAATCCTGTAATTTTCATCAATTTGAAAGAGAAGAACCTACGAGAAAGAAAGAAATGAAGATATGCACAGTTGAGTTATTTTGAAGACAGAGCAGCTGACTTACAGAACAATACCCTGTTCTCTGCAATTCTTGGTGCTGGATACATAGATTTTTTTTCTTTGATAAGGGAGGACTTACATGAATACTGGAGAAGTCCAGCCCTGATATATGGGCCATATCTAGGATGATGGACCTTGGTATGTCCTCCTCCAGTGCCATGAACATGACCTTGTCTTCAATGTACTCAATGGCAGGGAAGAACAGGCCCTGGTCTGGCTGTATAATCACCAGGTTTGGCTGTTCCTTCACCTGTAGGAACATCCGTGAATGTGTGCTTTTAGGAATTAACACACACACAAGACTTCATGGATGAAAGTGCATACGAAGAGATAAACGCATGCTTGCATGCAAAACAGACATGCACAGAAAATTGTGGACTATCTTTGAAAACTTGCATATGATTCCAAACACAAACTGTTTGCAATCTGAGTCTTGAGTCTTGGTGGTGGTATGAGTATGAAAAAATGAGTGCGACAGAAGTAGACAAAAAAGAGGTGCTTTATAGTTAGCACTGAGCAGATCCAATGAGGCAAGCTGACATGGTGTGTGTGTGTGTGTGTGTGTGTGTGTGTGTGTGTGTGTGTTCATGTGCACACACATTAACATAAGTAATTATAAAACAAGAAAGTGCTTACTGTAAAGCCTTAGTAACCAAAACGTTTTGCTGAATAAAAAAAATGCTAATTTAGTATACTGTGCATATATGACTTCATTGTATAAAGTCCATGTCACTAGCTGTGGGTATGACCAGAACAATCACCTTGAGCTGGGGTCTGGCCATGGGGTAAAGAAGCAGCAGCAGAGACAGACCAATACCAATGAGGATTCCATACTGCACACAGTCACAAACATGGGTTACTTTAAAGGCAGCCAAACTATAAGCCATAGTGATGAATGAAGATAATGTTTCCAATTTCCAATATTCATCACAGCTCACCACTGCCAATATTCATGCCTACTGCATATGGTATGACCACCTCTACAGATTCTGACGTCATCCTGTTCCTCACATAGTGTCACCATCATCACTGGCAGCTATCATTGCTAATGGTGTAGCTCAAAGCTCAGCCTCTGGAAGTCCACAGGGCAGCTCACACACGACTCACAGTGTGTCCAAAGACATCTTGGGGGGAAACCTTGAAATGCTGAGGTGGGGGTAGAACCAAAACGCTGATGACACAGAACTGAAAAAGTTGGAAAACTGCTGACTGATCACAGCGTCCATGAAATTTGGCAAAACGGAGCCAGCATTTTTTGTCAAACCTTGCCCAAGAATGACAACATATGTATATGAAGCCAAATGGGACAATCTGTAAAGAACACCATATTCAGAACATGTTACTAAATATCATCATAGGATAAAATCTACATACAGGGATGTCTGCAACGCACTGTATCATTCTATACACATTGAAAATGGCAAAAAAGGGTGTACAAGAATAAAAAGCATGACTTTGGATCTGAAGATAACTGATGAACTGCACACTGTTCAAACTTTTGTCACTTGTCTTTTGTGTACCTTACTGGTGAAGCCCTCATGACACCCATTCCACCTTTCCCACTGTAAACTGTGGCACCAATCCCAGCACACACACAAGAGACAATGAAAGGCAGCCATAACCTTCTACCTATGTGTTCTTTACTCTGTCACTATTGATGAGTGGATCTTTTTTAATCACTGACAAAAGAAAAACCAAACTGATAAACATTTAGAGAGCGCACTGACATTCACCACTAAGAAGAACACACTGTTAACCATTAACAACCTTTGGCTAGATTTTGCCCTGACATTAACACAACAAAACAACAAATATACTTATTGCTTACCTCAATACCCACGCAGAGAGACCCCACAAAGGTGGCAAAGTGGACAAAGAGATCCCATTCTGAAATGATATGAGGCAGACTTTGCGACAACATTCTTCAAGTGTTTGTAATAACATACATAGGATGTTTTGTGATATGGGGGGAAATGATACATTGAACAGATTTAGAGAAACACTATGTTTGATGCATCGTCTCCAGCCTAACTGCATCCAGACAAGAACACACATCCCACATGGAATGCTCGTTTCCTTAATCAACAATGTCAGATTTACAGAGACCGTATTTTTAAGATCATTTTGAATCGAATGCTTCATGGTCCAGGAAGAATAAGTAGATGATTAAAACAAACATTTAAAGTTCCCCTGTTTTGGCATTGTCTGTTGCCTTTGGATGTCAGTCTGAATTCAAATATGAGAAAATCTTTGCCACTAAAAGCTGATGTCCTGCAGCCCAGTACAAAGCATGTGTACTGCTCTATGATCCACTAAAAGCTGATGTTCTGCAGTCCAGTACAAAGCATGTGTACTGCTCTATGATCCACTAAAAGCTGATATCCTGCAGTCCATGTGTACTGTTCTATGATCCACTAAAAGCTGATGTCCTGCAGCCCAGTACAAAGCATGTGTACTGCTCTATGATCCACTAAAAGCTGATATCCTGCAGTCCATGTGTACTGTTCTATGATCCACTAAAAGCTGATGTCCTGCAGTCCATGTGTACTGCTCTATGATCCTCTAAAAGCTGATGTCCTGCAGTCCAGTACAAAGCATGTGTACTGCTCTATGATCCACTAAAAGCTGATGTCCTGCAGCCCAGTACAAAGCATGTGTACTGCTCTATGATCCACTAAAAGCTGATGTCCTGCAGTCCAGTACAAAGCATGTGTACTGTTCTATGATCCACTAAAAGCTGATGTCCTGCAGTCCAGTACAAAGCATGTGTACTGCTCTATGATCCTCTAAAAGCTGATGTCCTGCAGTCCAGTACAAAGCATGTGTACTGCTCTATGATCCACTAAAAGCTGATGTCCTGCAGTCCAGTACAAAGCATGTGTACTGCTCTATGATCCACTAAAAGCTGATGTCCTGCAGCCCAGTACAAAGCATGTGTACTGCTCTATGATCCACTAAAAGCTGATGTCCTGCAGTCCAGTACAAAGCATGTGTACTGCTCTATGATCCACTAAAAGCTGATGTCCTGCAGCCCAGTACAAAGCATGTGTACTGCTCTATGATCCACTAAAAGCTGATGTCCTGCAGTCCAGTACAAAGCATGTGTACTGCTCTATGATCCACTAAAAGCTGATGTCCTGCAGCCCAGTACAAAGCATGTGTACTGCTCTATGATCCACTAAAAGCTGATGTCCTGCAGCCCAGTACAAAGCATGTGTACTGCTCTATGATCCACTAAAAGCTGATGTCCTGCAGTCCAGTACAAAGCATGTGTACTGCTCTATGATCCTCTAAAAGCTGATGTCCTGCAGCCCAGTACAAAGCATGTGTACTGCTCTATGATCCACTAAAAGCTGATGTCCTGCAGCCCAGTACAAAGCATGTGTACTGCTCTATGATCCACTAAAAGCTGATGTCCTGCAGCCCAGTACAAAGCATGTGTACTGCTCTATGATCCACTAAAAGCTGATGTCCTGCAGCCCAGTACAAAGCATGTGTACTGCTCTATGATCCACTAAAAGCTGATGTCCTGCAGCCCAGTACAAAGCATGTGTACTGCTCTATGATCCACTAAAAGCTGATGTCCTGCAGCCCAGTACAAAGCATGTGTACTGCTCTATGATCCACTAAAAGCTGATGTCCTGCAGCCCAGTACAAAGCATGTGTACTGTTCTATGATCCACTAAAAGCTGATGTCCTGCAGCCCAGTACAAAGCATGTGTACTGCTCTATGATCCACTAAAAGCTGATGTCCTGCAGCCCAGTACAAAGCATGTGTACTGCTCTATGATCCACTAAAAGCTGATGTCCTGCAGTCCAGTACAAAGCATGTGTACTGCTCTATGATCCACTAAAAGCTGATGTCCTGCAGCCCAGTACAAAGCATGTGTACTGCTCTATGATCCACTAAAAGCTGATGTCCTGCAGTCCAGTACAAAGCATGTGTACTGCTCTATGATCCACTAAAAGCTGATGTCCTGCAGCCCAGTACAAAGCATGTGTACTGCTCTATGATCCACTAAAAGCTGATGTCCTGCAGCCCAGTACAAAGCATGTGTACTGCTCTATGATCCACTAAAAGCTGATGTCCTGCAGCCCAGTACAAAGCATGTGTACTGCTCTATGATCCACTAAAAGCTGATGTCCTGCAGCCCAGTACAAAGCATGTGTACTGCTCTATGATCCACTAAAAGCTGATGTCCTGCAGCCCAGTACAAAGCATGTGTACTGCTCTATGATCCACAAAAGAAACTCATGAAAGGGCCAGGAAACGTTAACAATATGTACCGATTCAAAATGTCACTTTTGCTCTGATGGGGAAAAAACTGTGTACCCACAACTCCAAACCAACGTTGTGCTTCTTCTCTAAGCCCCGATACAGACAAAAGGCATGGAGAATAAGGCAACTTCCTTAATCCACAAGGGCACTGGAGACAGCACAGACCTCTGATAGGATGGAACAAATCATGGATCCACCTTTTGAGTCAGTTCAGGATCGAGTGACAACAGCACTGTCTTACTGCAAGGGGAAGAAACTGTTGAAGGATTTACTTCCTGTGTACGTTTAAGAAAAAAACAAAAACAAAGAACAAACAACAAATACTGCTATTCTATGAAAATGCATTCATTTGTAAATAAACATCAGGTCATAACAGATATTTCATGGAGTTAATGTTCAGTGAAAAGCTCATGCAAAATCCCATCAATGCTATGAACAGGTCATGCATGTGTATTTCCCTTGCCAGAGCAAAAAAATGGCTAAAGGCTGAGGGGAAGGAATGGTAGAGACTGAAGCAGTTCCATTGCACATACATGTTAATGTTACTCTACACTCTTGGATCTGTCGTTTGATCCACTCTGCACAACGAAGCCACCCCAAAATGTAGTGAGTTTGTCCACGCCCAACACACAAGACAAACTAACGGTACAAACAATTAACACAACAGTACAGTGCAACACACTAAATTACAATGCACAATACACAAAACAAATGAAAAAAATACAAATGATAGCTGAAAAAGCAAAGTGCAACACACTATACTATAATAAATAACACACAAACCAAACTCATAGTAAATGATTACTACAACAGGACAGTGCAATTCATTAAATTACAGTGAACTACTCACCAAACAAAATAACAATGCAAATAATAACTAAACAGCGCATTTCAATTCATAGTCCTACAATAAGCATCACACACAACAAAATAACAGTACAAAAGATAACTAAAACAGAACGGTGCAATGCACACACAAAATAAGCTCAGTACTTAAATGATAACAGAAATAGTAAAGCCCTAAACACAATACTACAAAATACAAAAAAAAACAACATTACAAATAGTATTATACAATGATCATATCACCTTACGTTAATCGAATCAACTCACTATAATCCCATCATCCAAATGCCATCGCATCATACTACTATAATCCCATCATCCAAATGTCATCGCATCATACTACTATAATCCTGTCATCCAATTATCATCATATCATCCCCCCTATGATCATACCATCCCATGACCATCTGGTTCCAGGGGGTACCAGACCACACATACACCAGGGTGGCCACGTCTGTGCATCTGTGATGTAAGAGACAGCCATGATCAGAGCAAAGGCTCTCCAACCTCCTGGATGGAAATTTCAACTCTGTGCTCTGGTGAGAAGTACTTGCACTGGATCATTCCATCTTCATTTCTCAGACCACCTCATGCCTATGGACCCGTTACGCCTACACACATACACACATATGAGACATGCGTGTGTCCTGTCTCGTATTCCATGTCAGTGTTCTGTGCTCATGGCAACATGAACAGACCCACTCTTGCATCAAAATGCTTGGTCTCGAAAATGTTAACATGGAAAGGAAAAGAGGATAGGTACAAAGTGTTGGTTGGAAATAAGAGTGGGATGACCTTGAGGCCAACCATCTACAAAGCAGTATATTACAGTACAATACACAGTGCACAAAACACTAATACTGACTATAAACGTTAAGTAGGGGGAGTGGATGTGGAGGGTGGGGGGAAAGAGTGGGACTCACTGTTGGTGCGCCACAAGATGGGGACGATCTTGTAGTCCACCATCTGCATGACGGCCATGATGATGACAGCTGCCAGTGCTGACTTGGGAATGTAGTAACAGTAGGGCACCAGGAATGCCAGCGCCAGTAGTATCAAGGAGCCTGCAGCCATCACATCCAATCACTATCACTGCAGACACCACTCACCTTCACTGTACATCGTCATTTATCCATGTAATGAACAGTGAAAGTTGAATACAGCTTGTGGAACACATCATTACACTGTGCCATGGAAACGCATTTCAAGGCATTGTTTTCCATTCTGTGTGTGTGTGTGTGTGTGTGTGTGTGAGTATGTAAATGTGTATGTGTATGTATGTGTGTGTGTGTGTGTGTGTGTGTGTGTGTGTGCATGTGTATGAGTGTGTAAATGTGTCTGCATGTGTGTGTATATGTGTGTGTATGTGTAAGAGTCGTGCGGTGCGTGTGTGTGTGTGTGTGTGTGTGTGTGTTGTGTGTGTGTGTGTGCGCGCGCGCACACGCATGCATGTGTGTATGTGCGCGTGTGGTGTGTGCATGTGTATGTATAAGTAAGAGTGTGTGTGTGTGTGTGTGTGTGTGTGTGTGTGTGTGTGTGTGTGTGTATGTGTGTGTGTGTATGTGCATGTGTGCGTGCGTGTGTGCGTGTGTGTGTGTGTGTGTGTGTGTGTGTCTGCAAGATAAAAAGCGGTTAGATGTCCTAGCAGTTTGGCAAGGTGATTTGTATGGTCAATTTCTACACATGACGACAAAGGCTGCAGGGAACACTGTTGACAAACAAATGAAGCAGCTATAAATTGCCAGCAAAACTGACTGCATCTGGATCCACAGCATACAATGATTGGCATGCATCACATACCTCAACTGACCAGTGTGCCTTTTTCAGTGTCCCAATGTGGGGTGTTGTTTCTACTTGTGCAGGGAATGACTTAGCGCACCCCTTTGCAGACTCCTTTCTCAGACCACCGTTTTCATATTATGATCTGTTTTCAGTTGCATCACGTCCCACCACCCATGCAGAGGCCCTTTCATGGCAAGTTCCTTTACGTATGTTAAAGGTCTACGGTTCTCTTTGTGGAAATGTGTGCATTTTGACCAGGTGCTGGTGGATGGGGCAGGGTGGCGAGAGTGCATACGTGTTTGTGATAGTATGCATAGGTGTTCTGATGGAGTGATGGTGATGGTGCTGGTAACAGAATGGCGTGTGTGTGTGTGACTGTGCCAGCACACCTATACCTCCCTTTCTCCACCCTCCCCCTCTTCACTCAAAGCAAGGCAATGGTGAGATTCAGATTTGGGGTGTAGTGCACATGTCACTGTCAGGAATGTTGTGCTTTCTGCCCTGCCCTCGTCATGACCTAAACTGTAACTCCCCTCCCCATCAGTGCAGATGGTGAGTCCATGTCTAAGCTGCTGGTTTGGATAAATCCTTGGGGACCAACATGGAGGGATCGAGAGGAGTTCTCTCCCTCAAGAAGGTGAAGCTCACTCTGTAACGAAGCTCAGTAGATGGTGTTCTGCATTTTCTGATTTGGGACAGACACGACTGTGCACCACTCAAGGAACACTGATGGCACATCTCCCATGTGGGCTGTCTCATGATGACCTGGTATCATCGCTCCCTGTGGACTGTGGGCATGGGTGCATGACAAAACCTGCCTAAGTGTGGCTGTGAGAAGAAATCCAAATAAGCTGTATGAACGCCACCACAGAGAGACATGAATATATTTGGGTCATACCCCCTTTCCCATCTTGTTCTGGAATGGAATGTTTATGTGGTGGAGTAACTGCAGATATGTCAGAATGCTAGCCACCTGTGTGATAAAGAAAAAAAAGGATAAAATATCAACACAGTAAAAATACCAATACATAAGCAACTCACCTGTGAACACATTCATGCACACTAACATGCTGACATACCTGTGAACAGACCATTTGCTGGAGTTCTTACACCGCTCTGTGAGTTTACTGCAGTTCTGAAACAAAATGAACATACATGCCAATAATGTATTTGTATCTTACATGACATTAAAAAGCACACACAAGTACTTGATAAGTGACTTTTTAAATCAACTCTGACTACTGCCATAGCTGCTGTTACAAATGGAAAGAAGAGCAAATTGTTGTTCTATAAGGAATGGGTCTTTCAAATGTTAAGAGAAGAAGTTAGTGAGAGAGAAAGAGCTGGACAGAGAGAGAGGGGCACAGAGAGAGGGGCACAGCCAATCTACATGAGGAAGGAGGAAGAGACTTGCTGGGTTGGGGTGGATCATATGTAGGAGCAAGCAGGTGTATGCGTGTGTGCATATGTGTATGTGGTGTGTATATATGTGTGCATTTCTGTATATATGTATGTGTGGTGTATATATGTGGTGTGTGTGTGTGTGTGTGCGTGTATGTGTGTGTATACATATGTGTGTGTGTGTGTGTGTGTGTGTGTGTGTGCATGCATGCACGCAAGTGTACAATGCATGTGTATGTGTGGATGGGGGGGGGAGCATGGGCATGTGCACGTACAAGCACACATGCACAGGCATGTATGTATATATTCATGTGTGCGTGCGTGAGTGTGTGTGTGTGCATGAGTGTGTGTGAAAATGTGTACGCACACACACACACACACACATGGATGTATGTGTGTGCATGTGTATGTGTATTTATGGACGTGTGTGCACACACATGCATACGTGTATGTGACCCCGAATAAGTATACTTTTAAAGAATTTCTCTCTCTCTCTCTCTCTCTCTCTCTCACTCTCTCTCTCTCTCCTCTCTCTCACTCTCTCTCTCTCTCTCACTCTCTCTCACTCTCTCTCTCATCTCACTCTCTCTCTCACTCTCTCTCTCTCTCTCTCCACACACACACACACACACACACAACACACACACATTCTCTCTCTCTCTCTCTCTCTGACAAATGGCAGCCATCCAAACCATTGCACCTACCTGGAAAAGCTGCCAGTGACAGGATACGAGTGGACAAAAGAACTGAGAATATTGGCAACACCTGAAAAAACAGAAAAAAAAGTGGAAACTATACCCTACTATGAGAATGTATTGAAAACTACACCCTGTTGTGAGTTTGTATTAATTGTGAGCAGGTTTCTAAAACGGATTCACAACACATGGAGAAATATATATGTTTTCAGTTAGGGACACTTTATTCTAGCCTAAACATGGTTAGCGACAGAGTTTGTTTGAGATCAGTCTTTCAGTCACAAGACATGATGATGAACCTCAGTTTTTCATTTGCACATGTAGTTTCCATTCTGCAACTTTCTGAAGCCTGACAACTTGACTGAATTTTCATTCTACCACCATCTGCAGAATGAAATATAAAACAAAAATCCAAAACAGCAATAATGATTATGATATTAATAATAATGATAATGATAATGCCTACTACTATAGCACACTATCAAGAAAACTGCTCTAGGTGCTTTACAATGTAATGATGATATTTAAAAAAAACTAATAACAATAATAATAATGATAATAATAGATGTACACATATACACAGAATCCTACTTATGTCAATGATACACAAACACATGAAAATGCACTCACTAAACCATACACGTAAAAACGAAGAAATAAAGAAGCACACCCATATACACATTTCTCTACAATAACGCATCCATAGATACATGCATGATAATCAAACATATCATACATATGCAAAAGTGCACTCTGTTTGAATAGATATACCACAATCAGACCTATTCCCAAGAAAAGAAGATTCGTTTTAACTTAAGGCCAGATTCCAGAGTTAAAAAAGGTAACGGAATCAGAGAGTCAGAGGTTGTCAGAGAGTGTGTTTGAAATCACTGGGATTTGAAAAAAAAAAAAGAGATCATTGCCTGCAAGTCTTAGTTCTGGTAGAGGAAGAAAGTCAAGTACCAGAAGACAAGCAGAGCTGGCAGGATGAAGTAGAGATCAGGAGGAGATCAGAAATATACTCTGGTCTAGTGCATCCGACAGAAGAAATCCATGCTTTTCATGATAAAAGGAGTGACATCACCAACATTTCCATTATCTACAAAAACAAATGACGTACCAGTTCTTTAAACTGCCATCTTCGAAGTTTCCACCTTTGTTTTTGGAATCCAGGTTTCTTTCTGACACTGTCATTCCCACCTCATGAATAAATCAAAAACTTCACATTACCACTAATGCCATGGACCCAAGCAGTCATTTTAGATCGACTGTTAAGTCAGAGTGATGGCGGGTGTTCTGATAAGCATCTAAGAAGACCGCAGGGGACAGAGGAGAAAATGGGGAAGAGGGGAGGGAAGGGAGGGAACTTTTTCTTTAAATAAAAACAACAGCAACTGGAATTGCAAAACTAGCAGCTGACAGTGACAAAATACCCTTCTTGGCATACTTTTCAACATGAGCGAACTCCTGTCAATAAATACCCTGAGCCCCCAAACGATCAATTCACTCACTTCAGTACAAAAGAATTAAATTTCCAGAATACATACTGAATACAGCACCAATGCTGAATATATACAGTTCATGTAATACCTTGAAAAAAAAAAACAAACAGCAAATAACACAGAAACTTTTCATTCATTCGTTCAACAGAGACGACAAAGTTTTCATTCAAAATCAAACCGGTCTACAGATCTGTCACAACTCACCTATAGCAATCAACTCTTGTGTGGGATCAATTTTGTAACTGTTGACACGAGCTGCAAGAAATGTACATACAAACTATTTACACAACTTCAAATGAAGAACCTCAATAATAAAAACCTGCTGCAAAAAAAAAAAAAAAAAAAAAAAAAAATCATGAAAACAGTGGTACTGGTGTCAGAGGGACTGTAGCAAGCTTGTTAAAAACGGATTGCGTAGAATCGTCATGTACAAATACATGTACCTAGAGATACATTTGCTCAATTAATTGCTAGAATATATGTAAATATATTAAAGTCTTCAGCATGTGATTGTGTGTGCATAAAAATTTGCTTGCATGATGTCTCTGAAAGTGTTTGTGCCAGTGTGTGTGCGCGTGCGTGCATGCGTGCGTGCGTGCATGTGTGTGTGTGCATGTGAGTGTGTGTACCAGTGTGTGTGCGCATATGTGTGTGCGCATATGTATGTGTGTGTGTGTGTGTGTGTGTGTGTGTGTGTGTGTGTGTGTGTGTGTGTGTGTGCGCGCGTGCACATGCATGTGCAGCTGTGACTTTTTCCAAACATCATTAAAGGTTATACGCAATCAGAATCAACAACAAAATATCAACCACATAAGCTTTCACATAACAAAAACATAACCATGGGGTAGACATCCATGTGCACAAGCACATACAGTGATGTACACATATAGCCATATACCACAGTGAATTCACACATATTTAATTCAAATGTTACTTGCTTAACATGTGACATGAGTAGTACCTGGAATGGAGAGAATGTCTGAGAAGAAAAACACTTACCAAAAGCTTTGCCAATGGCTATAGCCTCCACCAGACCCAGAAAAGGAACGATGATGAAACCAGCTCCAATGGTCTGCACACACACACACACACACACACACACACACACACACACACACACACACACACACACAACGAATGCATGCACGCTCATACGCAAACACACACAATTTCAGATATATTATTGTGTGCATGTTAGATGTGTAAATTGATGAAGAAAGAAAGAGGAGTGAGTGAGTGAGTGAGTGAGTGTGTGTGTTGTGTGTGTGTGTGTGTGTGTGTGTGTGTGTGTGTGTGTGTGTGTGTGTGTGTGCGCGCGCGCGCGTGCATGTGTGCATATGTGCGTGCATGCGTATTGTGTATATATCCAAATGCAGCCTTATATAAATCCGCATTGTTATACAAGTGCACATGAATGAAAATGTATGTTTTATGGTGGCAGTCCTTTTGTTATCATTTTATGTCCGCATCATTTAGAGAATTCTTTCCTTAGATATTCCCACAGCTCTTAACAATATCAAACACATGGGAAAAACTGTTTATGCAATCTGTGCACAGGCAAAGCACTGCGGAACTGACTATTGCTCAAGTCTATGTTAGTCATGTTTTACGGAAGGTCGTGTGTGAGGTCAGTCACTTACAGGGATGCAAGATCTCCAACATTCTACAGGAAGAAAGGTTCAGCTCTACAGTATGTCATATAAGCCGTACAGGTGGACTGTTTCAGCCCTGACCAGTTAGCTCCTCCTGCCCAGAGCTGAGTGCACTACAGGTACAAATGGGAAGACTAGAACCACTAAACTGACTTTCATTCACCTACCAGTTTCCCACTGTATTTCAACAGACACTGTTAAAGTCTGTACCATATGCACACACACACACACACACACACACACACACACACACACACACACACACACATGCACATACACAAATCATTCTCCAATACCACCCTATAGAATATCACCAATGATCTAAACTGACCCAGGTCATTGAATCACGGAAAAACAAATACACACACACACACACACACACACACACACACACACACACACACATTTCTTGAACAGGACTAAATCCAAAATTATTACCAATTACAAACAATAGCCATGATTACTAATTCGTACAGAAAATATATCGGAGGCGGTCGTGTTGCCCTTGGAAAAGGCCGGTGGTTCAAAGGGAGGCAATCCTGGGGTGATGTTCCCTGTGATGCTGATGACATCAATGCCGTTTGATATGAGACTGGCCGCAACACCAGCCGCAGTGATGACGACGATAGCATTGGCACCTGCACATGTTGGTATCATTAACATTATTATTAAAATAATATTACTTTTACCATTGTTGTTATCCTGTATACTGGAAAAGTTCTGTAAAGTAGGATTTTGTTTTCATTCATACCTGGTTGCTTTCCTGCCTATGTTATATACCTGAAAAAAGAACTGGATCTTCCTTCTATAAGACAGGTCATCCCTGAAACACCTAAGAGAGAGATCTTTATTCTCTTTGACAGAGTTGATCCAGAAGGAACCAGAGTCTGAGATTTCTGGATACAAAGAAGCGGTATATGCCAAGGGACAATCCAAATGCATCGAGCTGGTGTCTCCTACTCCAATACAGTTGTCAAATTTTTAAAAGAGAAGGGGTTATTTACCGCCAAGGACACAGACAAACAGAGTACAGGACTAGACACAATGCATTTCAACCTCTTGGGTCTTCTTCAAGTTAGGACAGTGACAAAGAACAAGAAAACACTTTGCTGCTATTAGCTGCTTCTCCTGTTCGTCTCGCAATCAAAAATGGCTACCCTAACAGTTGACAATGTTATTACTATAATAATTGTTGTCACAACCCTAAGTCATCACACACACACACACACACACACACACACACACACACACACACACATACAAAATATCCATTTTACAGTGATCATCACACATGAAGTTCCTGCTTGCATACCCCCAAATGCCCATGGAATTCATATACATTTATTTTCTCAACCTGCAACAAAAGCAGCTGACTATTGGGGGCAGCGCAGTTACAGTTCAAATGTCATCGAAGGCATAACTATGTATATGTGGGATCTCTCATCCCAGCCGGCTGGCTTGAGGTTGTTCTACTTCATGAATGCATCTCTGCATGTATTGCTCAAATTTCCCTATCAAACTGCAGGTGTCTGTATGGCCAGCTGATGCTGTGATGCAACATGAAATGCACAGTCCTGTCATGTTGTCTCTCGACCAGAGTGGGGCTGCAGCAATACCTTCATCATCTTTATCCTCATAGATATGTCAATAACAAAAATCTCAATTCTGTAGCTCTTCATGCATGAACCCAGAGACCAGAAAGTTAACAAAGCAAAAAAATCAAGGGAGGTCAATTGTGAGGAAATGACTGAAATAAGCTCTCCCTGATGGGCTTGTCACCATGGTAATTGTGACTGGACCTCTTTGTGTGTGTGTGTGTGTGTGTGTGTGACAGAGAGAGAGAGAGACATGTTGCTAACAACCCCACCCCAACTCTCTTTCACAAGATTGTGTACAACACAGCTAATCATTTTGCCCTCTCAAACACCCTTTCATTTCCACTTTATTATCTTTTTTTTTTTAACCGTTTAAATAAGCAATAATGAAAACTCTGCACGCTCATCGTTTTTCCCCAAAAGTGTTATTTTATGTTTCACACGTTCGCCACATATGTTGCCAGAGCCCTTAGAGTTTTATGATTTCCACTGCAGCAAAGTCTGGCTTTACAGCAGCTGTCAGATGATTTGAAACACGTTTTACTCTTCACTGTGTGCTCTGACCATTTTACATTTCTTTGTCCTTGGTTTTGAGGCTAAAAAAAGATGCTTTTGTTTGTGAGACTTGTTTATAAATGAAACTTGTTTACAAATGACGCATATTTACAACCACAACACACCTTATGGAAGAAAGCTAGATTGTGTCTCTCGCTTTCAAGTCAAAGCAATGGTCTGTGCCTAACTGTTTCTCCTTCAGCATCTGGTACTGATTGCAAGTTCAGTATATCAGCTGTCAAGTGCTTAACATTGCCTTGAGATAGGATGTTCTAAACTGGAGTGGTTGTTTTCTGTGCTACGTGACTGTCAAATCTTGAGTGTTAGCAAGGCGTAGTTAGCAGCAGCATTATCAGCACAGCCTGTAGTGAACCTTGCTGTCAGTTCAGTGTGAAGCAAAACGGGAGGGGAAAGGAATGCACTGCTCCTCTGGTCCCAGCTGTGACCTGTCTCAAACCAGGCCAGCCATCGTCAACGTGACCATTCCACCCAGGACAGGGAAAGCTTAAAAAGCTCAGAGGCGTGTGACATTTCCTCCAGGTGGAGCCCCAATACAAGGCCCTTCATCCTCCGGCTCAGTGTTGATTGGATCAACAGTGAGGCCCAGCAGTTGCCTGAATAACGGCTTACACACTGCTGGGAACCTGTCTTCTGCTCATAAGCAGTTGAGGGATTTAAAATATCAAAAACAGTGTAGATAGTCTTGGGTGACACAAGGTAACACACTGAAATGGCATGCATGAAAAATAGTTATTAGGTCAAAAAGTAAAAATCGTGTATGTATAAAGGTTCTCACACTCACACACACACAGACACACATACACACACACACACATATACACACAAACACACACACACTCAGACACACACATTCATGCACACACACACACACACACACACACACACACACACACACACACACACCTGTGCCTGCAAGCCAGACGATTTTGCGAGCCACAATCACGCGGGTTGGAATGTCATACTCTGTCTGGTTTTCATCCCCCCATTTCATTGTCCGCAATTTCTGAAACACACACATACACACACACAAAACTGAATGTTTCTAGAGAACAAATCTTAAATGAACATGCCATCACAAGCATTTCACATGTTCTTTTGTTTGAGGAGAGAAGCAGTGCACCCATCATAGCGAAGAAGAGTGACTTAAGGAGACATCCTCTGACAAAGAACCCTGGGTGATTCAGAAAACCCTGTGAAGCCAGATTCCAACCACGCTGTTGGATGACCAAAGTAAGAAAATTGATGCAACTGTCACCTTAAATCTAACAACATCAGACTGTTAGTGTTTACGCGTGATTCAGACAGCAAGGAAACTTTCGCTGTGTACTGTCCTGGATTCGACATGTCTTTTCTTCTTTGAAATGTAAAGTCAGCTGATAGCCAACATACACTGAACAAATGACTGCTACCACCTTCATCACTGAATCAGTGTTCAATAGAATTGGTTAAAATCTGCTTTCATCTGCTCTGACATCTATACCAGCACTGTGCATGTTCTTGCTCTCAATGAAATTTAACAGACTCTAGAGTTAAATGCTGAGCTTGGTAAGTGGCACAGCAACTGGTCTGGAGGCTTCCAGCAGAGACTGAAGAGTTCTGCAGCTGAGTTCCTATTTCTCATTGGTAAATATGATCAACTTTACCAGGGATGAACCACTGCTATGAAGGAGTGGTTCAGCAACAATCAAAAGATGGAAACACAGCTCTCGGAGGAGTCACCTGTGCATGGTCTGGACCCTTCATCAGACTGCATGAAGATGACTTCACACTTGTCTCATGCATGTAAAACAGGCAGATTCTATGGTGTCAAAGACTGTCACCAGATGCAAGATACAGAAGGTTTGTTTTGCATAGCGTTAAACTTGGAAGAGAAGCTGACACATAATTAAACATCAATTGAAACATGAATGTTCAGCTTTATTTACAGCAGAATACAGATTAACATATTTGTGGGACCTCTTTTACCTTACCTACCCAGCTTTGAGCCAATCTGGGTCTGCTGACCAAAAACATGGAATAAACAATCTGATCAGTTTCAGTTTCATCTAGGAGGTGTCACTGCATGCGGACTAGTCCATATACGCTACACCACATCTGCTAAGATTTGAGACCACCAGCCACCGTGGCGAAGTGGTTAGCGTCGCGGACTCCCGGCTGGGAGGTCGTGGGTTCAAATCCCATCAGAAGTCATGTGGGTTTTTCTGCCCCAACCGGCTCCTACCCAGAGTTGAGATGCTGCGGACTCAGTTGGGAAGACTGGGACCACACAGTCGAGTTTCATCCACTTAATGGAGGCGTTTCTGAGAGTGTTGCTCAAATTTCCTGACCAACACTGCAGGTGCCTGTATCTCTCGGGCCTGGTTGACGCCGGGATATATTATGAAAGGAAGCGTAGAGTACAGCCCTGTCATGTAGTCTCAGACCGAAATGGAAATCCATAGCATCATCTTAATCATCCTCATTGTCATCGATCAGCATAAAAAAAAAAAAGTCTCAAATTCTGTGGCCCTTCATGCCCTGCTCTCATGGTGACCTCAATTTCGATGTCCTCTCCACGTCTGTGGCCTTGGTTTGGTTCCGTCGGGGACATCGGTATCGGCGAGTCCATGGGGGCTGTCGTTGGACGGACGTGGTGGCGCCCTCCGGAGGGAGAGCTCACTCACGCCGGCTCGCGACTAAGCAATTATTTTTGTCAGTAGGGGGCTTAGTAGGTGGTGTCCTGCGTATGTTAGATCAGAACAGGCGTCACTGAACACCACCGAAGTGACTCGGCAGCAGTGCAGTGTCTCCTCCGGTGGGTTGCCTCTTGACGGCTTGACATTGACTGCTCCCTGTGGATTGCCGGTGCCGGGGCTGCGGCGGGGCCGACCAGGCTGTGGCTGTGGACGGGGTGTCAGAATGAGCGGCATGGGTGCACTGCCTCTGAGGTGGCGCAGAGGTTGGGACAGCAAAAAAAAAAAAAAAAAAAAAGATTTGAGACCACACTGTGCATGATTTAAAGCTGATGGATAAATGAATCAATGACTTAGATGAGAGAATGCAAGAAGAGGGTCTCGTGGCAACGACTTAGCAGATGTCTGACTTGCGCAGCACACTGGAAGCTGAAGTCATCCTCTCCAACTGCTGCAGGAGTAACCTTGCCACTGACACATCCTAAGGGTTTTTGCTTTATTGTTCATGCCCTTCCTGTGTGCGAGTGCGCGCGCACGTGCGTGTATGTCTGTGTGCATGTGTGCGTGTGTGTGTGTGTGCGTATGTGTGCGCACACCTGTGTGTGTTTATGCATGTGTGAGTACGTGTGCGTGTCTGTGTGTATGTGTGTGAATGTGCATGCAACAGGATAAGCCTGGGTGTGACCATGTAGGAGTTGGAAAGAGCAAAGTGAAAGTACTGTAACAGTGGCAGCAATAAAGATGGGGAAACAAAACGAACAACAAAAGAAAACCAAAACACTATCAGTTCGTCCCCTTTCTTTCTGTGTGAACTGCTAGGTACAATGATTCCCATCATCCTGGGTAAGGGTTGTGCTAACTCAAAGCTCCAACTTTGATGTCTCCAAGTACATGTCGAGATTCATTTGTTTTCATCTCATGTAACAAACTGCCTCCATCATCCTTGACAAGAACACTGCCAACATGTCTTTCCTGGATGTCTGCAAAAAAACGTTAATGTAAACAAGCTTGGACTGGGTAGCATATGCGCAAATGGATTTTATTTTCTACCAAAACCCAACAGATCTACAAATGATTTCATCTTGATTGTATATATCTTAAAGAGTATTACTGCTAGAGAAAAGAATAAACAAACCATCGCCTTTCAAGTGGAAAGACAGACATGATGGGTGGGTGGGTGTGGATGGGAGGCACTGACCTTCAGGAAGAAAAGAAGCACCATGGACAGCACACCCATCAACAGGTCCCACACCCTGTCAACAGGATGCATAACTCTCAACAACCGCCGTCATCTGCCTAATAAGTGAATTCACCCTACATCTGCTGCCAGAAGCATATAAATGTGTGTAATAACACCCCTGCACACACACACACACACACAAAACACACACACACACACACACACACACAATCCCTCTTCCCACGCTAAGATGAAGCAGAACAGAACACTTCGTAAAACTCACATTTTTTCACAGGTTTCACAAAGCAAATCATTTCAGTGAAAGTTCCAAAACTATCATTTCCATACAAGGACTGGACAACCCACAAAGTATAAGGATTATAAACATTTCTTTGAATACAGACCAAAAATATACCTTTGCCGGGTAAACCATACAACAGAGAAATTTATTTCACGTGTCTAGCAATCCCGAGTACATGATATAGATGCATCACTGATGACTTTGGTGAAGCAAAGAAACAAAGTTATTCAACAACAAAAACACACGTACTTGGTTTTAGGGAGATTGGCAAAGGTCTCATACACCATGTGAAGAAAATCCCGTGGGATGTGCTCCAATCCCAGAATATTCTGCAAAATGTGGCAATGAATTTCATGTCAGAGACAGCCCGATAGAATATACTTCAGAACTCACTGTATGGGAGACTAAAGGATTCCTGACTGATGGAAGGTGAGTATGGCACCATACATCCAACCAGGAGATGCTGATGATGACAGAAGATTACCATCTTTATACCCACAGACATAAATATTCATGTATGCATACACACACACACACACACACACACACACACACACGTATACATATGCACGTATGTACTCTCACACACACACACACACACACACACAAAACACACACACACACACATGCATGAATTAATTTTCCATGGTCTTTATTAACACTAATGAATCAAAGGACCCGACGTAACTGTTATTTAGGGAAATACTGAAATGCATATCACTGTGGTGCAAGGGATCACTGTCTACATCACTAAAATGACTCAACATGTCTGCTTTTTCAGGAAACCTAAATATGCACATGACTGTGGCCCATGGTCTTTGTTTCCCCTTTTAAATCAAAGGGCAAGACTGGTCCATTGTTTAAGGTAGTGTAAATGACTCAGAGCACCCCTACAAGGATTGTTCATGGGACAATCGAAGATGGGAGGAAACCTCTCCACACAATCAACTCAGTTGACCAAGCAGAGACAGACTCATTCTTTAACCAAGCCTGATGACCTGTATTTCCTAGGACATGTTGACAGGCAAAGAACACAGTTTGGGATCTCAAAAAAAAATCATGCTTCTTATCAAACTACATTGATGTCTGTCTGACCTTCACTTGGCCAAAGCCAATGGTGATGGCAGCTGCTGAAGTGAAAGAATTGATCACAGGGTGAGAGATGAAGTTCACCAAGATTCCTGAAACACCAGCACAGACAAGTCAAACATGCTGGACACCAAACAAATACACAGACAATCTCAAACTATGATGGTGAACATACAAGAACATAACATCGTGTAGTTGATAGTGGCAGTGGTGAAATGTTGTTGGGCTTTTTGTGTGTTTACTTGTGAACTAGACAGCTCAATTTTCTTACGCAAACTTGAGTTTTTTCTTCTCTCTCTGATCAAACCAGCCCCCTATTTTTTCATGCCTTTCTTCCATAACCTGTCAGTGTCCTTGCTTTCATGATGCTCCCTCCTGCCCCTCCATACACAGCCACACCGACCCTCATTCTGTCCCAATGTAAGCCTGCACTTCACAAGGAGCTATCCATGTCTGGATGCTATAAAAGCCTTCCACCTGGGGAGAACCCACACTGTGTTCAAATCTCGTTAATGCTGTGTAGTGACGGTTCCCATGGTTCAGCCCCAGCAGGACACTGTCATCGAGGTCCCCTGCTGTTGACAACTGCCCAGATACAGGTCAAGACTGAGCAAATCCTCCACCCCTGAATTAGAGATCTTCACAACATGCCTGTAGTGACTGTAAGACTATAGTGATGTTTCATGTCAGTGGTTTGAATGACATCCTGTGTCATATCAGCATGTCATTCAGGACATTGTCTGATGTCTATGATGGTTCACTGTAAGAATTTCACAGACCTGGGTGAGGCATGTACCAATACAAAGTGCATTATATCTTTAAAAAAAAAATTTTTTTTCAAGTGAATTGATTCTACACAAAGAACAAATTACCTGAACTAAACAAAAACTGTGTATTACACGCAAGAATATTACAGCATCAACGTGGTATCTCAAGGTGTTGAAATATACATGAAGTAACATATGTATAAACATATTGTTCAAATTCATTGTTTTATTGCAAACACAATTTTGACAGAAAATACTCATTCATTCTGATTCTGCTGCTGAGTAATCGTGTCATTAAAAGCTGGGTGAACTAAGCAGTTTCCTGTGCTCTTTATACCAACAGGTAACTCGGAGCACCACCAAAGTGACTCAAGAACAGTGCAGTGTTTCCTCTAGTGGGTAGCCAACTGGTGACCTGACAATGGTAACATCCTGCTGACTGTTGGCACTGGAGCCACAACACAGGATAAGCCTGGGTGTGACCATGTAGGAGTTGGAAAGAGCAAAGTGAAAGTACTGTAACAGTGGCAGCAATAAAGATGGGGACACAAAACAAACAACAAAAAGAGAACCAAAACACTATCAGTTCATCCCCTTCCTTTCTGTGTGAACTGCTAGGTACAATGATTCCCATCATGAAATATTCAACATCATCCAAATAGACAAGCAACAGCTCAAGCTCCCAAACCTGGAAAGTATTCAAATGCCCAGATTCAATAGTTCACTGATTGACTTCTGTCCATACCAACCCAAATGACTTCCACTGATTCGGTCAATATAAGCTTTACCCAATTCTTTTTTTTTTTTTTTTCTAAATGATTTTGAAACACTTTAAGCCTTCGTAACCCGGACAACAAAAACCAGCTGTCAGGCATTTCAGAACTTACATACTTGCTGTTTTATTGAAACAGAGAAAGCTTAACAAGTACTGAATTTATGTTCTCTTCCAAAATAAACATATATTACTATGACTCACAGATGAGCTGGCATGGGCCTGGGTATCTGTCTTGTATAATCCCGTCTACTACAGGAGTTCTAGATCTAATCTAAGGGGGAAAAAACCCACCTGATGTGACTAAGGAATGCAAAACTGATAGCGACTAAAGAATGTGAAACTGATACCATCTGTACATCTTCTTTTTTTCTTTTTTTTTTTCTGCGTATGCTGGCTGATACTCCTGCGGACACTCCCGGTATGGACAGGCAAGTATTAAACCCATCTGCTCAACAAAGGGAGTGGAGTTTTGTGTGTATGACCGTTTTTTTATCCCACCAGTAAGGCAGCCATACTCCAACTTCGGGAAGGTGCATGCTATGTGTAACGTGTCATCCATACCAACAGCCAAACTGGCCTTCTCTTCTGAAAGTTGGTGATGGGATTATACGTGTGCGCAAGATGTTATGCGTGCGTTCACACACAGAACCTCGGTTTATAGTCTCATTCAAAGGACTGTATGGGAAATGGAGTCAGAACCAATGTTAACTCCGAAAGAAAAATCCCCCTGTACCAAAATGGCTCGGCGGAGATTTGAACCCGCAACCCCAGGATTACAAATCCGGTGCTCTACCACTGAGCTATTCCAGCCCCCGTACATCTTCTGACAAGCCATCTCTGAAGGCAGCAACTACATCTTTAACATGTTCAACTCTGAAATCAAGCACAAACCAGAACATCAACACTCCTCCCCAATGCCAGACAAGCGTACCTAAATTGAGTATTCCCATGAGAAGCTGGACAGCGCCACACATGAGGGTGAGGACGAGGGCCAGGGTGGGGTCCTTGGGGATGGAGGAGGTGGCGAAGGTGCCTGTCATGAGGGACATGATGGCGGTGGGACCTAGAGTGATGTCCTTGGATGTTCCCAGGAACATGTAGACAAAGCAGCCCATGAAGGCAGAGTACAGCCCGTACTGAAAACACAGAAAGTAACACACAGGTATATAACTAAACAATGGACCCTGAAGCAGCCCATGAAGGCAGAGTACAGCCCATACTGAAAACACAGAAAGTAATGCACAGGTATATAAGTATAACTAAATAATGGACCCTGAAGCAGCCCATGAAGGCTGAGTACAGCCTGTACTGAACACACAGAAAGTAATACACAGGTATATAAATATGACTAGACAATGGGTCCTAAAGCAGCCCATGAAGGCAGAGTACAGCCTGTACTGAACACACAGAAAGCAATACACAGGTATATAAATATGACTAAACAATGGGTCCTAAAGCAGCCCATGAAGGC
>CM065715.1:73684056-73699056 GCA_033310375.1 Conus canariensis | reverse complement strand
CAATCAGTTGATTCAATGTATCACTCTATCCATCAGTGCATGAACTATCTCGTCCATCAGTTGCTTTGGCTAGCTACCTCATCAATCAGTTCTTTCAGTCAGTCTGTCTGTCAGTACTTTCAGTCAGTATATCTGTCAGTTCTTTCAGTCAGTATATCTGTCAGTTCTTTCAGTCAGTGTATCTGTCAGTTCTTTAAGTCAGTTTATCTGTCAGTTCTTTCAGTCAGATTATCATGTCAGTTCTTCTTTCAGTCAGATTATCTGTCAGTTCTTTCAGTCAGTTTATCTGTCAGTTCTTTCAGTCAGTGTATCTGTCAGTTCTTTCACTCAGATTATCAGTCTGTTCTTTCAGTCAGTTTATCTGTCAGTTCTTTCAGTCCATTCTTTCAGTCAGTTTATCTGTCAGTTCTTTCAGTCAGTTTATCTGTCAGTTCTTTCAGTCCGTTCTTTCAGTCAGTTTCTCTGTCAGTTCTTCCAGTCAGTTTCTCTGTCAGTTCTTCCAGTCAGTTTATCTGTCAGTTCTCCAGTCAGTTTCCTGTCATTCTTCCCGTCAGTTTCTCTGTCAGTTCTTCAGTCAGTTCTCCAGTCAGTTTATCTGTCAGTTCTTCCAGTCAGTTTCTCTGTCAGTTCTTCCAGTCAGTTTCTCTGTCAGTTCTTTCAGTCAGTTTGTCTGTCAGTTCTTCCAGTCAGTTTCTCTGTCAGTTCTTTCAGTCAAGCTGTTAATCTTATGTCAATCTATTTGTCAGTTCTTTCAATCAGTCTATCCGTCGATTATTTCAGTAAGTTCATCTTACACTTCTTTCAGTCAGTCTGTAAAACTCTATCAATCTATCTGTCAGTTCTTTCCATCAGTCTATCCATCAGTTCTTTCAGTCTATCCGTCAATTCTATCAGTTAATCTGTTTGTCATTTCTTTCAGTCCGTCTTTCTCTCAGTTCTCTCAGTAGTATATCTCTCAGTTCTCTCAGTCAGTGTATCTCTCAGTTCTTTCAGTCAGTATATCTCTCAGTTCTTTCAGTCAGTATATCTCTCAGTTCTTTCAGTCAGTATATCTCTCAGTTCTTTCCATTAGTCTATTTGTCAGGGTTTTTTTTTCAGTCAGTTTATCTGTCAATTGCTCAGTCAGCCTGTCATTTCTCTCAGTCAGTCTATCTGTCAGTTCTCTCAGTCAATCCATCTGTCAGTTCTATCAGTCAGTCTATCAGATCTCCCATTCAATGCACCCATGAATTCTCGTAGTCAGTCTATCTGTCAGTCCTCTAAGTCAGCCTATCTGTTAGTTCCCCCAGTCAGTCTATCTGTCAGTTCTCTCAGTCTATCTGTCAGTTCTCTCAGTCAGCCTATCTGTTAGTTCCCCCAGTCAATCTATCTGTCAGTTCTCTCAGTCAGTCAATCTGTCAGTTCTCTCAGTCAGTCTATCTGTCAGTTCTCTCAGTCAGTCTGTATGTCAGTTCTCTCAGTCAGCCTATCTGTCAGTTCTCACAGTCAGTCAATCTGTCAGTTCTCTCAGTCAGTCTATCTGTCATAGACTGTCAGTTCTCTCAGTCAGTCTATCTGTCAGTTCTCTCAGTCAGCCTATCTGTCATAGACTGTCAGTTCTCACAGTCAGTCAATCTGTCAGTTCTCTCAGTCAGCCTATCTGTCATAGACTGTCAGTTCCCTCCGTCAGTCTATCTGTCAGTTCTCTCAGTCAGTCTATCTGTCAGTTCTCTCAGTCAGTCAATCTGTCAGTTCTCTCAGTCGGTCAGTCTGTCTGTCAGTTCTCTCAGTCAGTCAATCTGTCTGTTCTCTCAGTCAGTCAATCTGTCAGTTCTCTCAGTCAGTCAATCTGTCTGTCAGTTCTCTCAGTCAGTCAATCTGTCAGTTCTCTCAGTCAGTCAGTCAATCTGTCAGTTCTCTCAGTCAGTCAATCTGTCAGTTCTCTCAGTCAGTCAATCTGTCAGTTCTCTCAGTCAGTCAGTCTGTCTGTCAGTTCTCTAGGTCAGCCTATCTGTCAGTTCTCTCAGTCAGTCAGTCTCTCAGTTCTCTCAGTCAGTCTACCTGTCAGTTCTCTTAGTCAATCTGTCAGTTCTCTCAGTCAGTCAATCTGTCAGCTCTCTCAGTCAATCTGTCAGTTCTCTCAGTCAGTCAATCTGTCACTTCTCTCAATCAATCTGTCTGTTCTCGTAGTCAGTCTATCTGTCACTTCCCTCAGTCAGTCTATCAGTTCTCCCATTCAGTGCACTCACGAATTCTCGTAGTCAGCCTATCTGTCAATGAACAGCAGTGCTCTGTGCCAGCAGATAAAACGTCATTAAAAACAAAAGCAGGATTCAAACCACTGTGCCTAGGACATCCATGCTATGGTGATTCTGACAAGAAATTCACAAGGGCTTACGATGCTAAATGCCAGAAACTCAAAATGTTACCCACAAGACGGACGACAGCCAAAGGATAAAAAGAGAGGAAAAAAAAAAAAAGGGGGGGGGGGGGGGGGGGGGGCAAGAGGGGGGGGGGGGGGTCGTCTCAAGAAACAGATGAAAGTTGCCTCTGACTTTTAGAAACGAAGGCAAGGGAAGCTCTGTGAAGATCTAAAAGCAAAACACACTGTCTTCATCAAAGCAGAATAAGCAAGTAGAGGATGGAGGAAAAAGACGACCCACGAATGCTTCATCCGGATCCCTCCTAGTTCGCCAGGGAACGATTCAAGCTGCCAAAATCTGGGGCTCACAGCTGACAAACAAAGTCCTGAACAGCGGCTTAGGAAAACATTTTCCAACCCTTAGAGCGAGGCACCACCTTAGATCCTAGCTGGGTCTGTGTGGTCTTCGTTGCCAGGAGAACAATTCAACACAGGCCAAAAACACTGTGTGAAGTGAGAGAAATGGTGAGGAAAGCCAGAGCCAAATCGTCGCCAGGGCGTAGAGGAATTCCTTACTTGCTGTATAAGAAATGTCTCAATGCTGCTGAGAGACTCCACTAACAGATACGATCACCATGGAGGATTATGGTGATCAGAGACCAATGGGTGATAGCTGATGGAATGTGCCTTCCAAATGGACAAAACCCAAGTGATATCAACCAGTTCAGGCCTGTATCACCTGTCAATGCGGAGGAGGGAAAATCTTTTCTGTCATAGCAGCGTAGTTGTCTAAATACCTCATGGAAAATGAGGACAAGAAAGGAAGCATCCCGGAAATGGAGTCTGGCTGTGTTGAGCGTGCTATGATGATCTGGGAAGCAATCCACTGAGCGAAGGCAGAGAAAATAACCTCCATGTGGTCTGGGTTGATCTGGCAACTTCGTGCAAGGGTCAGTCCCCAACAACATGACTTAACTGGCTCTAAAGATGTATTATGTCCTGAAGAAAGTCTGAGAAATGTTAAAGTACTTTCATGGCTTCTACAAGAGGTTCTCCACACCACACACACACACACACACACGCGTGCGCGCGCGCGCGCGCGCGCGCGCGTGCTAACACACACACACACACACACACACACACACACACACACCACACACACACACACACACACACACACACACACACACACACCAAACTGGATCACTCTAGCATGGAGGTGTGCTACTTCTCTATTAACGTTCGCATTGGCAATAGAAGTCATCCTGAAATCAGAAACGGATTCTAAATGCTCCTTCTAAAAGCCTTCAAGACTAATTCCACAGTTTTTTTCAAATCATGGAAGATGAAACACAAAGCACTAAAACATTTTGATGAGTCAGTCGCCTCAGGAAGATGAGTTTTAAAGTAAATCACGGAACCTCTCACTGCAGAATGGGAAAGTAACTGGAGCAGTTACGTTTACAGTCACCAACCAAGTTATTCTGACAGACGATCCTGTCATTAGCCCTGGAAAGTGATACGACGATTCACTGAAAAATACGAAACGAGAAAACAAATCGCGGTAAACAGCAGACGAAAGCCTGCAGATTACAGACCACTGTTACCTTCTAACAAACACAAAATCTGATGCCTGCAGTTCAGGCTGATCCAAAAGCTACTCTGGCCGCTACTACTATATAATGTCGGTACCAGCACGATGCAATCGATGCCCCCCCCCCCCCCCCCCCCAAAAAAAAAAAAAAAATCCATAAACACTGTGGTGTCCAATCTGTGATGCTGCGCTCTACTGTCATAAAGCAAAGCTAAAGCTAATCCTAAAGTATATTGTCAAGGAACAGAAAGTAAGGCTAACAACCATGTTTTCAGGACTTGACGGAAGATGTTAAGACAGTCATCCAGCCCCAGCCAAAGACTGGCAGAAAATGGACAATTCGGGCGGCAGTGAGCGTGGCAAAGGAAAGCCTCAAGATCAGGCTGGGAAAGGGACCAGCAGAAATGCACAGGTGGTCAAAGGCAAAAGGGAAAGCAAAGAGAGACATGGTAATAATGTTATAACAAAAGAAGAGGATGCCAAAAGAATCCAGGAGGCAGTTAAGGTCAAGAGGGCCGGTGGACTTCGTTGGAATGTGCATTCCTAAGAAGCCTCAGCTGGAATGAAATATGGCACATGGCCACTCGTAGGATTAGCTTCATCCGTATGACCTGCCTTCAGACACAAGTCTAGTAAAACGGATGATGATCTATCGTGTCCACTCTGCCAAGGCATACAAACAGCGGAGCGTGTCCTGAGCTCATGCAACGCAGCGCTAAACCAAGGAAAATACACCCAGAGGTCCAGCAGCCAGGTGCTAATAAAGGAGATCTCGCATACGATTTATACTACAAAAAAGCCCCCATAAGCTTAAGCAACAACATTTTACACGAAAGAAGGCAGCAAACTACAAATCATTGTCTGGAACAAGCTGTGACGTCCGCACATGGAAAAGGGATTAACTGAACGGAGTGAATGACTGGGAACGCATGGCCGACTTTCAAGGATGGAAAAAATACCTCAAAATCATCAGCAAAAGTGGTATGAAACTGGACTATACTCCACTCAGGGTAATCAAAATAAACGATTCCTGTTAAACTCACTATGCCACATGAACGCAGAATCGAGGAAACAAAACCTAAACAAGACTGACAAGTACAGCCTATACAGTAACTTGAGGGAATCTGGCTTCAGCCAAAGTCCTTGCCATAGAGATTAGAGAAAAAAAGGGGTGGGGTGGGGGTGGATGTATGCACATACACATATCATGAAACAGCTCTCGGTTCTCGGTTTCTGGGAGGAAGAGGACCACAGTCCCAAAGACAATAGCAGAAGCAGATGAGGAAAGTTCCAGCTGGATCCGGTCGAGGAGGAAAAAAAAAAAGGTAAACTTCGTATGACAATTTTTTCTAGTTTTAACATGTGCCCGACAGCTAAGGTGTTAAGACATCCATTATAAAGACGATTTGGCCTTGAGATGTCGGATCAGCTAAACAAAAAAAAAAAACCCACAAAAAAACCCAAAAAAGCGACATCAGAAGGGTATCCAAGAGTGAGGATGAAGAAAGAAATCAGAAAAAAAAACATGCAAATGTTTCGGTCCTTAACTGCTTACACTCCATTTCTTTCAGCCAATCTTTATATCAGTTCTTTCCATTAAAACATTCCCATGTTTCTTTTTATTATCTGTCAGTTCTTTTGGCTAACCTTACGAGTTCTTCCAGCTAATTAATCTACCAGGCCAAAACACTTGTACGTTTCTTCCAATTATCTGTCAGTTCTTTCAGCCAGCCTATATGTCAGTTCTTTCGGCTAGTCTGTCGTTTCTTTCAGTTAGTTTCAGATACATTTTATAAGAATTAAAACGGTAACTACCGATTGAGAGATTTACTTCAACCTCTGTGTGTGTGTTGTGTGTGTGTGTGTGTGTGTGTGTGTGTTGTGTGTGTTGAGCGCGCGCTCGCGCGCGTGCATGCGTACGTGTGCTGTGTGTGCGAGTATGCATGTGGGTGTTTTTAAACTGCTAGTAGTTGTATTATGATTTTAAACTGCTAGTGCTTGCACTATGACTTTAAACTGCTAGTGGCTGCACTATGACTTTAGTTTTAAAATGAAGTCACTCGGGATTTTCAACCTGTTCAAACAGACAAGTTTTCTTGGATTTAAGAGCATCGCTCACTCACATAGAAGCCTTCAAACACTACTTCTTCTTCAACTGGAAATCTTCTTCAACGTTACACTTTCTGAAATTAACGACGGCTCAGAATGAAAAGATGGGGAAAAAAACACAAAAAGAAGGAAAATATAAAGAAAAAAGTAATTTCCAGAATCATCACTTCAGATCAATATTCCTACAGTTGGAGAAAGATTCAGTCTTCTAAATTCACTTTGTCACGATCAAGACATCACCATTAACAATTTTGCATGTTTAATTACCTTTCCAGTTTCCTCATTAGCAGAAAGCGTATTTTCTGCATTGGTAAAATCCACAACAGATGATAGCGACTGATTTTCCATTGTTTTTCTGTTCACCTCCTCCTCTTCACAGCACGTACAAACATGTAGCTCTTTATCAGTTCGTCAAGTCAAGCTGATTGTAATCCTGTTCCACACATTGTAATCCTGGACCACACACCCACCCAAACAAAGCTCGGTGTTTGTTGATCAGCTGCTGGTGAGTAAACGGCATGTGATCAATGATGACGCAGTTGCCCTGTCCGTCACTGTCCGTCATTCTTCACCTATGACCTATACTGGTCATCGATCCGCAACACGAAATAGTCACACAAGTCTCTCCTACCAACATGCGCAGCCAGTAACTGCGTCAGCAAAACATCAGACTGGCTCAATTACCTGTTGGATCGCATTGGTTTGCATACTCTCAAACCAATCACCAAAAAAAAAAAAAAAAAAAAGGGAGAGTGGGGCTGAGAGGTAACGGTAAAGGGGAACAAAAGATGGATAAAGGAGGGGGGGGGGGGGGGCTCGGAAACTCTGTGTCTAGGAATGAAGACGTGGACTTACCTTGGCATAAGATAATCCGGAGCAGAAGGATACTACATGCCTTATCCAGGGATGATAGCTCTCTCACCAAGGTTGAACAGATTCCACCTTACACACGACAGAGAACTTTCCAAAATAAGGACAGCCTCCGTGCAGGATCCTGACTAGCATCACCTTCCTCCTCAAACTAACACGGAATTAGATGCTGTCAACTGTTCCAACAGACACTTAAATGTTTTAAAACTTACATTTCACAGGGAGAGAAAACCTCGACTAACAAATCTGTTTAATATCGATGAAAACTATGAATACTCTTGAAAGTGATGCTTCACTACCGTTCTGACCATATATGTTTTTTTTCACCACCAATGCCTTGTGGGTGTATTATAGATTGTTTCTGTGTGTATATTTTAATTGATTTGATCTGAACGTCCGACCATTCATCTCATTGTTGAGTGCTTGTTCGTTTACTTGCAGTATTTGTTTGTGTTTTTTTCAATACAATTATTTTGTTCTTGTCCTTATGCCAACGGCTGTCCCATGTGTACCATCAAAACCAAATAAACCTATGACTGTGGACGGGTTGGATAACATTATACAATCCAAATTTCCCCCTCAAGTGTCCCCAAATGTTGGCCACGTGGCCCTGTGCAACGGGTCTGATGAGGAGAAAGCAGGAGAAAGGGGTGCGCGAGGAGGAGGGAGGAGGTGGGAGGTTAGGTGGGGATACAGCGGGACTATAAGGTGGGGTGGATCTACAACACAAAACTCTGGCATCAAGCAGTCCCAAATCAAGTCTGGCACTGACCATACTGTGGGAACACAGGAGGAGGCATACATCCGGGCTATAGGAAGTTGGTCACAAGCACGGTATGTTTAGTTTCCTCTAATCAAAAAAAAAAAGAAAAAAAAAAAAAACAGTGACCTCGCTCTTTGATTGGATACAGGAACGCAAAAGACGGATCAGGTTCACTGCCGGAAAAAAAAAGGAGTAAAAAAAAAAAAAAAAAAAAACACGCTCTCCTTCACCCCACTACATTGTGCAAATCCCCAACATACGGTGTATTGAGATGTGGTATCTTCATGCAATAAGAAAACCTCTACAGGGTGCAAAAGCTTGAAGAAATCGAAACAAAGGTGGAATACAGACATGCACGGACAGGTAACTGCTCCTGAGATGTTGAAAAGAACTAATACATAGTAAATAATTTTTTTTTAATGTGTAGATACGTTATGTGGACAATGGTTATGATACCTACACGGCTATGTCTGCCACATCCAAAAAGGAGGCCGAGAATTATTCCGTGAAATGAATGACAAGACAATAAGAAGAAAAACAAAAACAAGAACAAGAAGAAGGACAAGAACAAGATGTGGCACATATGCTGATAAAATATTCGTTTTAGAGTGTGATCAGTGCATACATCTGAGAAATCGTGAGGCTGTTTTAAGCTCATTTATTCAAGTGCAATTATAAAAAAATTTACATTTTGAAGATGTGTATCACACAGTGTTTAAATCTACTTCAAAGCAACAAAACACGTGTCTTTTGATTCGTTTCAAAATACGTAAAGACCTATAAATGCCTAAGTACTAGCATTGTTTTCAAGAGGCATGTTGTCTCCATCTGAATTATCTGATATTTCTCATCACCAGATGCGTGCAAAGCAATGTAAGTTACCAATGAAGAAAAGGTATGTTCACTTCGTCCCTCCCCTTCGCGAAAGATATTGAATTCCCACAAATCTGCCCGTTGAAAAATCAAGGCTCTATAAATATCGACGGTTCACAGTATACATCTTTCCTGAATTGACCTTAATGTTTGATGAACAGAGCCCTTTCACGGCACAGAGGACTGAACAGGAAGGATGAAGGATATCTACCTCTTCTGTATTAAAAATAGTGCATATTCAAAAAAACATTATAACGTGTGTAACTGGGTTTGAAATGGTATGATTCCATTTCTACCAGGACAACTTCTGCTGTTGCTAATAGCAGACTGGTCCAACCAATTCCAGCGGCAACTACTACTATTCCCTATTATATTTAGAACTATTAGCCCACTGCTATTTGTTTTTACACACACACACACACACACACACACACACACACACACACACACACACACACACACCATGCATCTGGCCCAGCAAGATGCTTAACGTATTAGTATCAGCGTGTGGATGCGACCAATTGCTCTTCACTCAAGCTCCAGCTTGGTGAGTTTCCCTTACTTTATCTCCGTATCTTAGATCTGCAGGCCTTCAGATCGTTCCGACGTGGCACATGTATATGTAGTACATTAGGGACAAGATGTTTTTATTTGGTCTGATTCCGAATGTAAACATCGACTTCAGTGTTAAAGAACATGATGAAGTTTTGGAAAGGAAGTGAATAGAAAAAAAAAAGAAAGAAAAAAGAAAGAAAGAAAGAATTTCTAAGCATGACTTAACAAAAATGGTTCAGTTCTAACCGGTAGTAAGTGCCGGTCGAAGTCGCCGGCACTTAGTGGCAAGGTCATGGGGCTGTTTTGGAGTGGACGTTTAAGGTCATGGGGCTGTTTTGGGGTGGACGTTTAAGGTCATGGGGTTGTTTTGAGGTGGACGTTTAAGGTCATGGGGTTGTTTTGGGTGGACGTTTAAGGTCATGGGGCTGTTTTGGAGTGGACGTTTAAGGTCATGGGGTTGTTTTGGGGTGGACGTTTAAGGTCATGGGGTTGTTTTGGGGTGGACGTTTAAGGTCATGGGGTTGTTTTGGGGTGGACGTTTAAGGTCATGGGGTTGTTTTGGGTGGACGTTTAAGGTCATGGGGCTGTTTTGGGGTGGACGTTTAAGGTCGTGGGGTTGTTTTGGGGTGGACGTTTAAGGTCGTGGGGCTGTTTTGGGGTGGACGTTTAAGGTCATGGGGCTGTTTTGGGGTGGACGTTTAAGGTCATGGGGCTGTTTTGGGGTGGACGTTTAAGGTCATGGGGCTGTTTAGGGGTGGACGTGGTGGAGCCCTCCTGACAGGAACACACACTTGCCGTGTTCGCAAGTAAACAACTGTTCCACGTCCGTGGGAGGTTGGATGTTCTGTGTATGTTGGATCAGGGCAGGCACCACTGAACCCTTCGAAGTGACTGAGAGGCAATGCCATGTCTCTCTAGATGGTTGACAGATCGGTACTGATTCCTCCCTGTGGAGTGTGGTGCCGGGGCCGTGACAGGAGTCTGGGTGTGGCTGTGTATGAGAGGAGCTGGAATGAGCTGCGTGGGGATCATGACTTAGGGCGCATGGAGGAAAAAAAAGTATCGAGCTGTTCATTCTGCAGACATTCCCATTTGCAGTGCTTGATCTGAATAAATACAAGAAAAAAAGGAAGTCTCTACTGTGGAGTAGTTTGAGAGTATTAAGATCATCTGAAAAAGTCCAGAAGACAGAATCAACGGTTAAATAACAGGAAGAAGAGTCGGAGGGGGAGGGTTTCTCTCTGTGTTACCATTCTCATGAACAAGAGGGGCACCTAAACCTCGGCGACCTTAACCAGGACTTGTCTACACGATGACTGTCTGGCAGTCACAATTCCCTTTAGCATACTTCACACGTGGAATGGACATACCCTTTATGAACATGCAACATACTCATGGATATTCAACACTTACTCATGCAAGGAATGATTGTTTAAAAAAAAAAGATGTGGTTTATGCCTGTCTTGACTGTAGTGAGAGAATCCGAATGTCACTGACAGAGACATTGGTAATTTGCTCCATGCATACAACTGGAAGGTGAAAAAAAGAAAGATCTTTCAACTTGCTTTTGTTGTTGTTGCTGCTGTTGTAAATGTTGTGTAGGTAGTCGTATGAGACAAGTGCCAGAGTAAGGAGCGGAGCTGACGCGGTGCTTACATGTGAACTACTTCAGACATAGTAGTCAGGTGCAAAACCATGGGTTATCGTCGATCCCGGCTGCCAAAAATCGGCAACCAGTGCAGATGAGTGTTGAAGTGGAATCACATGTTACCTGGAGGATGTGAAGACCAGTCGACCTGCACTGTTTGGGAATGCCCATGAAGATCCTTGGGAAAGCCGACTAGAAGCAAGTGACGATAAAATAGAATTACACTGGACATGACAAAGGCACAGACCCAATCTCGACAGCATCAGTGGAGACGCAATCGACGCCCGTGGGAGCTTTGGGTCCTGTCCTACTTTATAACCTTGCCTATTATCTATCACTGACCTTCCATATACACACTGATTTATCTCTCACATTTCCATTTGACCACATTCTGCAAGGCTACGTCCTCTCTGTTTTATCGCTGAGGGTTGACGCGGGGACTGCCACAGTACGTGTAAACAGGCTTCAGAGTGTGTAGTTTCGTCTTCAGTATTTGTTGTTCTTTCTCTCCACCCCCCCCCCCATCCCCTCTCCCGCCCCTCCCTTGCTAATGCTGGGCGAGACTCGGGCTCCATCAGTTGTGTCATGTCCATACAGACTGAATCAGCGAACTATGTCTATATAAGACAAACCATCTTGGGAACGCTCTTAACTGAACAATAGTTTCGTGAATCTCGATCGCGACAAACGATAAACCATATGTATAGTTTTTCTTTGAGATGAAGCCTGTGATACGCACTTCGCAGAGTTACGTCGAACTAATGATACACATGCATGACACAGTGCTTGTCACTGCACCGGGCATCTTGATAATAAAATGCCTGAAACGTAGAATGCAAGACGCGAACAACTCTTCGCTTAGTATGTCGCGCCCCCCCGCGCGCGCGCGCGCGTGCGCGCGTGTGTGTGTGTGTGTGTGTGTGTGTGTGTGTGTGTGTGTGTGCGTGCGTGCGTGTGTGTGCGCGCGCGCGTGCGCAGGCCCATGCGTACGTTTGTACGTGTGCGAGCGTGTACGGGTGCGCACGCGTGTTTGTGTGTGCGTGTTTGTGCGTGCGTGTGTGTGTGCTCGCGCACATGCGTGCGAGAATGCTTGGTATGTGTGTGTGTGTGTGTGTGTGTGTGTGTGTGTGTGTGTGTGTGTGTGTGTGTGTTTTGTGTGTGTGTGTGTGTGTGTGTGTGTGTGTGTGTGTGTGTGTGTGTGTGTGTGTGCACGCACGCGCGCGCGTGTGCACGCGTATGTGGATGATTATCAATGTGCGCACACACATCTAACATTGGCTACGCGAGCGTGCGTGTGCGCGATCTGCACACACACACACACACACACACACACACACACACACACACACACACACACACAAATGGTTTGCAAGCACACAATCGTGTCCTCTTAACCCCTCCTCTCTCTCCCTCCCCCAACCCTCCCTCCCCTCAGCCTTCTTCTCACATCCGTACTTTTCAGAATGGACAAACTGGATGTTATTAAATCGTTAATTTTTTTTTACTGAACAGTTATTCATAAAGCATGCATTATCTCAACAAACATGACCTTTCCCTTCTCTCTCTCTCTCTCTCTCTCTCTCTCTCTCTCTCCTCTCTCCTCTCTCTCTCTCCCCCTAGCAGCCTACTTCTCACATCCGTACTTTTCAGAATGGACAAACTGGATGTTATTAAATTGTTGATTTTTTTTTTCAGCAAACAGTTATTCATAAAGCATGCATTATCTCAACAAACATGATCTTTCCTTGTAGCGCTCTCTCTCTCTCTCTCTCTCTCTCTCCTTCTCTCTCTCTCTCTCTCTCTGACTCCCGTGGAGCTGCCGGGTTTCCGCTGCATACATTGTATTCACACTGCCGGAACCTGTGTACTGGAACAGTTCCTCTTTTTCATGACATTCTTTGACTACCTTTTTTTTTCTTATTCATCCTTTACCATGTCTGGTTTTCTTTTTTTTTTTCTCCGTGGTCCATACACTTTGACTCATTTCGTAAGTCATCACCTTTGTTTCCCTCCTCCAGCAATTTAAAACAAACTGACCTAACCATTGTATTCAGGATAGCACACTTTTTTTCCCGATTGAGTTTTTTTTTAAATGTGTTCCCGCTTTTATTTATAACGTGTATGAAAATTACATTCATTTTTGTCGCACCTTGACGCAGTCTAGTCTTACCTGCCTCATGAACGCCGATGGTTGAGTTACCGTATTATCAACATCGAGGTCATAATAATCTTGCAACTTCAGTTTGGGCAGATAACAGTTGCAATGATTGTAACGCTTTAATCATACACAACACGGCTCATGTTTTGATGATCACCTCTGTCAAGTCCTTTTCTCCATCTAACTCATCGTTCCTACTGGACAATGCAGTCGTAAATGGTATCCAGACACAGATCCTTCGCACACAACAAGAAAAAAATGGAAAATTGACACTGTTGTAAATCACCTCGAGCATTTGAATATTTACCAAGAAACTTGGAGCTTGCACCTGATATAACCCAGATAAGTAGCCTAATAACTGGAACGTTGATGTCGATTACACACGGGAACGCATGGCGTCAGTGTCGCTCTCAGGATCACGAAATGTGCAGTAACTGATACCACGCACTCACGCACATATCTGCAAACTACAAACAAAACTTGCTCGATAACTGCTGCACATTGGTAGCTAGATGGAAGCACTCACACCACCAACAACCACGCACATGCACATCAAAATGCACATGCACATGTTTATCTGGACATTTTCTACGCCAACTTACATGACTTGTGTGGCCGATGACTGACGGGTCTGTCCTATAGAACGAAGAGATGCTGCATTTGACTTCATCGTTCTTTGTACATGTTCATGTCCACTTGCCCTGGAAGACTAGGCTTTGACTGCGTTAGGGATGAAGCTGTCAGCAAAACGGGTGTGTTTGTATTCGTACTTTTGCAGCGTTGACCTGAGGGAAGTATCTCAAAACGTCCAGACTGGGTGTGTTGCGTCGTGACTGGTTGACTTTGCCCTTTCATGCTAACGCTTTCTGTACATTTCATTAGTCAAGAGAAGGTCAGTCGCGGGAATTGATCTTGCTGGCTGTTTTTACAATCCTGCTGTAGAGAGCTATGGCTTCTGCTTTTATAATACATGTATTCCCAGACCAGGCGACACCTTCAATGACAGCCCTGTAGAACTGGACCAGAATGTCCTTGTTGACATTGAGCTTTTTTTTTTTTTTTTTTTTTTTTTTTCAAGCGCCGCAGAAAGTGCGTGCGACGGTTGGCTTTTTTGACGGCCACATGCCGATGTGACCACATGCCGGTTTCTTGACAACTTTTCTTTTGCGTGCGTGCGTGCGTGCATGCATGCGTGCGTGCGTGCGTGTGTGCGTGTTTTCTCTCCTATTTCAAACCATCAGAAAAATCACTAAAAATTATCAGGACAAGAAATATGAACTCACTGCCGATCTCCACTGGTTTGTGTTTAACGGTTACAGGCGGGTAAGCAGTCACAGTCTTTCTGCAGTCTCGATTGTTTCTTTTATGTGGATACATCGAGTTAAAAGCTATTTTGGTCACACCGACTGACACGCTACGACACATCATGCCTATATCTAGACTCGTCGCCATTCGTGATCATCCCTTGGCGAGTCCCACAATCATGGGTGAACAAGGAATACAACACTGGGGACAGCACACATCCTTGCAGGATACCGGAAGTAAGAGTACAGGTCGGGAGAAGAGCAATTTACCGATTGACACGATCTACGGTCTACGTCTCTGAAAGTCAAAGATCCATGGGCAAAGTGATTCAGAGCCCGAGAGATGTTTCAATTAAAAGTACAGTTTCGAAGGATCAGATGCATTTGATGCTGAACTGTAGTCGTTGAATGGGATTCCAATTTATACGTTAGGATTCTCAGTGTGGTTCAGAATATAATAATAATAATAATGTTAATTTACATAGCGCCTATTCTCTAAAAATTAGGGCTCTAAGCGCTTTACATTACCAACACACACACGCGCGCGCGCGCGCGCGCGCGCGCGCGCGCGCGCGCACCCGCGCAGGAGCGCGCGCGTACATGTGCTCACGCATGACCGCACACCCACGCTCTCAGACTCCCGCATGCACGCACGCACTCACATCAACACGGCCTGCACATACAAGCAACACAACCACCAGGCACTCACGCGTGCACGCAAAAACTCACTCAGACACTCGGAAGGTGGATTGGGAAGTTGAGGGGGTTACGACTGATGAAAGGAA
>CM065715.1:73674056-73679056 GCA_033310375.1 Conus canariensis | reverse complement strand
ATCAATGGAACATTCTGACCCATAATTATGTCCCAAGACAAGGGAGACCAGTGTTTCTTATGGCTGATTTTCCTTAACACTGAACACTCTAGCCGTCTCCTCCCACCCGAACCCCCCCCCCCCCCGCCCGCCCCCGCCCCCCCCCTCCTTCACCTCTCACCCTGCTCTCTTTCCCACTCCACCTCAACCCCTGCCACACGAAGGCATCACACTGGGTTTTCATCATTGTCAATTTGTAAAACAAAAAAAAAACAAAAACAACAAGAAAAAAGAAAGAAACAACAGAACACAAGCATGGGGCTACAGATTGGCAAACCCGAAATGCACCAGACAACCATGTCACACCAAAACACACGGAGACCTACCTGTCAATGCGAGCCAACACACCGTGATGCCAATCTCTAGTTAAGGCGTGAACACGTTAGACGACACATTGATCCAACACACCGTAAAAACGCGCGCCCTCGCTCAAACGTGTCGAAGGATTTCAAAAGAAATTGCCGTAAGAAAAAAAAAAGGAAAAAAAAAAAGTACAAACATTCATAAATGCGTAAGGTTCTTGCACACCACACAACGTATACAGCTTATGATGGAGAGACGCAGGCATGTGAACGTCTTGCATACACGCTAGGACAGAGATGGAATACTGAAGGCCGTGAACTTCGAACCATGACGGTACACTGTGAATGTCATTACCCACAGCGGTGACAAGCTCCGCCGGTATGGGACTAAGGATGGGTGGGAGTGCGCGTTCGGAAACACGTTGCCACGCTACTAACATAAAAACCGCGGGTTACAATCCCCTCCCCCCCCCCCCCCCCCCCCCCCCCCCCAACTTTCCAATCCATGCCTCCTCTTCTACCCTTTCAAGCGCGAACACGTTCGATTCTTCGTAAACAGAAAACAAATAGACAAACAAATAAACACACACCAGCGACAAACCCTCGTGTGAATCCACTCCACGCCTTTTCGCTCTTGCCCAGTATGTGAGTATGGGGGTGAGGGTGGGGGTGGGAGGGTTGGGAAACACACACTGCATTCTTAGTTGGAAAGGAAAAGAAAAACGAGTTTAACGAGTTCAGCACTTCTAGTCTAGTGCACTAACTTCGGATCCTTTCGGCAACGTACTTGTCACTCAATGCACTGAAAATGCACTTTCGTGGAAAATGTTGTGACCTCTGTATAATCCAGCATTACACAAGTTCCAAGACGGAAGAACTGATAACGTCGGCTCGCACTTGTCGCCTTCTGCTTTTCAGTTGAAAACGCTTTGGTGAAAAGCAAGTTGAAAAAAAAAAAAAAAAAAAAAAAGTCTTTAGTCTGTAAAGAGAAGCATGTTGAAATGTCCTTCGCTTGCAAAGAGAAACGAATTAAAAAAAAAAAAAAAAAGTCTCTACTTTGCACTGAGAAGCAAGTTAAAGATGTCCTTAGTTTCCAAAGAGAAGCGAGTTAAATCTCATTAGTTTGCACAGAGAAGCAAGTTGAGAACGTCTTTAAAAGGTCTTAAGTTCGCAAAGAGAAGGAAGTTAACAACGTCTTTAGTTTGAAAAAAAAAAAAAGCAGCAACTTACGAGTCTTTACTTTACAAGAAGTAAGTTAAAAACGTTCAGTTTGCAAAGAGAAGTAGGCCAGACCGTATTTTAGCTTACCAAGCGAAAGCAAGTTAAAAAGGTCTTTAGTTTGCGGATTTAAGCAAGTCAAAAATAAGTTTGCAAAGAGAAGCAAGTTCAAATGCCTTTGTAAACTGACTTAATTGTTGATATCGCTTGAAACGAAACAAAATGTTACAAATTATTGCATTTTTTTAAACTGACAAATTTTGACATCGATTGAAGCCAAATATAAAATAACAAAATGTTTGGGGGGGGGGGGGGGGGGGTTGGTCATAAACCCAATTTAACGTTTTACATTTTGCATTGCCTTAAAAAACAACAACAAAGAAAACATATGTCTGTTATTATCTCTTTTTTTTTTTTTTGAAGTAAAATCCTTTTAATCCATGTTTGCAACCTAGCCAGTAGCTTTTTTCATAACTGAACGTGGGAATCAAATCGGCTGAAGCCCAAAACTTGAAATACGAAACAAAATCAGAACGAATAACAAAACATAATAGTAATTAAGTTGCTGAACTTTCAACGGTCGGACTACCAACTAACCATGGCGTCATTTCAGGCAACAATGGCATGCAAATGCACAGCAAGCAAAACGAACAGAAAGACCAAAACCCACAGAAAACCTGACGGCAGACCCGCCGGAAAGTTTTCACCCTGTGGCCGCAGCTGACACGGCAGACCTGTCTACAACAGAGATCATCAGCAACATCACCACGACCCGCTTGCCCACAGCGCAGAACACGAATGAACAATGCGCAACATCGTACCAATAATTAATGCACAGGTCCACGCATCCACTTCGCGCCAGCACGCACGCGCGCACACACACACACACACACACACACACACACACACACACGCACACACACAAACCAAGCCTCCCCGCTCCTAAATCCCTAGCCCCCCCCCCCCCCCCCCCCCCCCCGGCCCTTTTCCCACGGTTTCCACCCATGCAGCGGGCCAAGCGAACTTCAGAGCATAGTCAGCTGAACTAAATCAAAAGTCACGACGGCCTCTAATTGCTTGCCAGCTCGAACACAGAACAACAAAGAACACCATTCCGTTTGTGACTGCTCCGTATCTGGTCAACCTCATTCCCCAACAGGGCAATACACTTTCACCTTTTGATTCACGATTGAGACTTGTGTCAGAAGTAATTGGGTGGAACACGAAACAACAAACAAGTGAACAATGTAACCGTTATGACTTGCAGTGTGCATGCGTGCGTGCGTGCATGCGTGTGTGTGTGTGTGTGTGTGTGTGTGTGTGTGTGTGTAGTGTGTGTGTGTGTGTGTGTGTGTGTGTGTGTTTCAGGGGCGGGTGTGTGTGTGTTTTGCTTGCTTTTGTTAGGAGTTACACCACAGACACAGCTGTTTCAAACACTGAGCAAACTAAGTCGGAAGGCATTGACGTACAGACTCGTACTCCAAACGCTGTGTTCACTTGGCAATATTACAGCACACACACACACACACACACACACACACACACACACACAAGACATATATACATGTGTGTGTGTGTGTGTGTGTGTGTGTGTGTGTGTGTGTGTGTGTGTGTGTGTGTGGCATATGTACATATATGTGGGGGGGGGGGGGGGGGGGGGGGGGGGGGGGGAAGGGGGGGGGGTAGAGGCTGAGAGGGAATCGGTATTAAGGGAAAACAAAACCAGGGTAACAATTCCTTCGTCATTACAATAATGACTTCGCAAAGATTTGAAGAAAAAAAAAGGGTGGGGGGTGGGGGGGGGGGTGGAGGTTCTGACAGAAAGGAAACGGGAATGAATAAATTAGGGCGTTATATATCTACAAAATCCTTCACTGGCAGCATATTGGGAAAATATAGCCATTCCTATCGCCTGCTCAGAGGCCTTTCGTCCGCTGATTGGAACTCATCGGTGACATACGGCTGAATGTGTTGGTGCTCCCCTCGCATCAAAGGAGGGCTCGCCAATCTATTATTCTATGATTTTTCTTACCACCAAGGGTTCAAAAATAGAATTCAACGGCACCCTAAAGCAGCCTGTGAAGTGTAGAAAAAAATTAACACGAGAAGAGAGAGCCGTAAGAAAATAAGCTGCTGAAAAACTAAACTCATTATGTGAACTTTATGAAATGTAGGGTGAAATCTTTGAGCCTGTGTTTAAGGATCATCCATCTAAGGATACAAGGGAGGTCAGAAGATGTCAACAGAGTGATCAGCTCTACTGTTTAATAACCCAAGCACTGTCAGTCATGCAAGTGCTGACAGCAGCTAAGAAGTGTCCAGAGCAGCCTTTACTTGGATCTCCTAAGAGAAGCAATCTCCCACTGACCACACACACACGCACCACACGCACGCAACGCACACACACACGCGCGCGCGCACACACGCATGCAAACACACACACACACACACACACACACACACACACACACACACACACACACACACACACAACACCGTTTACACTGTTTTTTCCTTCTCTCTTTTACAACCTAATTTCCTCAAACTCAAGTCTCCAATGACTGAGGGGCTGATTCGCTACTCTGACTTCCTTACTTCGATTTAAATAGAAAGTATGAGGTAAAACCGAACAAGAACCTGGCTTCAAAATGTCTCGGCAAGGGAAACCCATGCGGTACGGGTTGGGCCAAAGAGACTAGATCTCACTGGTTGAGTTAATATCATCAGAATCGGAAATGAAATGAGGCAGGGAACAGTAAACGATAAACAGTAAACAAGTTGGGTATTTTTTGCTCCCATAAGAAAACCTAACACAGAGTAACTTTTATTCAAGACTGACACAGCCTTTTAAACTTGAATAAAAAGTCAGACAAATACATAGACGAACAATCCAACAGTGGGGGAAAAAACAAGCGCAGGCCAACAACTGAACTATCTTCATAGTAATGACTTGGCAAAGATTTGAACTTAAGGGGGTGGGGGGGGGGGGGGAATTTGAAGATGGAGAAACTGGGAACATGAAATTAAGAAAATATGTTACAGAATGAAAACTCTTCACTAGCTGCATAAGGAACCATCGCAATCCCTTATGCAGCAGGAAGAGTTTCATATCTGTAACATATTTCTTAATTTCATGTCCCAGTTTCTCCATCTTCAAATTCCCCCCCCCCCCCCCACCCCTTAAGTTCAAATCTTTGCCAAGTCATTACTATGAAGATAGTTCAGTTGTTGGCCTGCGCTTGTTTTTTCCCCACTGTTGGATTGTTCGTCATGTATTTGTCTGACTTTATTCAAGTTTAAAAGGCTGTGTCAGTCTTGAATAAAAGTTACTCTGTGTTAGGTTTTCTTATGGGAGCAAAAAATACCCAACTTGTTTACTGTTTAATATCATCAGATTATCATCATTTCCACTTTCTATGATATTATGCAGGGACGCGGCAG
>CM065715.1:73664056-73669056 GCA_033310375.1 Conus canariensis | reverse complement strand
GAGGCGAGAGACTGACATTAATCTGAAAGTGGGCGTCAGGTTTATGTGGAAAGAAACGCTGGAAAGAAATACATGCAGATAAGCTTACGTGCACCGAGTTTTGTCAACGAAAACGCAGATCGATCTTTTCGTAATTTTACATCTATATTGAAGTTAGTGTTGCGGAAGGGTTGATTATTTTTATTTCTTTCGTGCAAACTGTAACATGTAAAATGAAACGCACCGGACGGGCCGCATAACGGAAGTCACGTGCACAGATACCGTGGTGGGGTGAAGAGCGCGAGGAGTCAAAACAAGATTAAATAGTCCCAACGTAAACAGGATCAGAAAGACAAACGCTGACCAAGCTCTTCACTCGCATCTTGATTGAAAAGCAGTCTTTGAAAGCTAGGATAAAACAAACCAAGAGCATTCTGAGGGAAATAAATAAAGTACGTCTTTCTAGCAAAACAAAAAACAAACAAACTAAATCATTCCCTTCATGCAAGGCACAGGTTTTGGATTAATTAACGTAGTTCGGGCACGGTTCGAATTCTTTCAACACCTGTTCAATGTTGATGCTGCAACAGATAGCAACGGTTTTACGAAGAATTCAAGACTGTCTGAATCCAGAACTAGACAATGAAATTACTCAAGAAGACATTTTAAAAGCGGTAGACAATAAGAAAAACAAATTCAAATCCCCTGAGATTGATGGCTTGGAAGCTGGATTTTTTTCCCCTCCAGGTGGCAGTGTTTGTTTCAGGAAAGGTCACGGTACAACAGACAATACAGTTTCTGTAAAATCAACAGTACAGAAATTTGTAACAAAACAGGGAGAGCGGTTTGACACTCATTCCGTTGATTTGTCCAAAGCCTTTGACAGTGTTAACAAATAGTGTCCAAAGCCTTTGACAGTGTTAACAAATAGTCTTCTACTGCACAACTGAATTCATGGTACGATGTTCAGAACACCGGAAAGTATGTATATTTACGTCAGATCCACAGGCTGGGTAAGAAATATAACTACAAATTACGCTGAATGTATTTCTGGTGTTCGACACGGTTGTGTATCAACCTTTCATATGAGCTTCAGTTAGAACTTGCCTCGTGTGGGCGCATGACACTGATATCTTCGCTTATTCTACAGGCATTTCACTTCTTATATATGTATTGATGATATTGCCCTTGTATCTGATTCTATATCAGACTTTCAGAAAAAATATCTCGAATATTACTGAAACAAGTGGGGCTTTACTGTGAATTTGGATGAAACAAAGATAGGTGTTTTCAGAAACGAAGGATTTACTATGAAAAGTGGTGTGTGTGTGTGTGTGTGTGTGTGTGTGTGTGTGTGTGTTTCGCAGGTGACCAGATTAATGTGGAATCTTGCTATACATATTTGGGGGTATTTTTTTCTTCACTCTGAACTGGGCGAAATGTGTGGATCTGTCAGACAAAGCATTAAGAGTTGTACTGGGTATTCTTTTTTTTTCTTCCAGAAAATGGTCTGCCAACAAATACAGTATTCTAAAATTCAGAAATCCTTCTTTACGGCTCTGAAATACGGGGACTGAAGGTGTATGAAGGCATCGAAAACGTTCAGATTAAGATAAGTAAAACATTAATCTGACTGGGAAGAGACGTAATGAACAATACGGCCATTGGTGAGTGTGGCAGGTTCCCAGTCTATACGGATGTCTATGTGCGTGCTATCAAACACTAGTGTTGATCACTTTCCACGTCTGATGATCGTTATCCAAAGCAGTCTTAAAATATTATATTGTATTCACGTGTCAGGGAGGTACAGCTAGGTCAATCATCTCGAAAACTACGATGTAGTCGTGCTATTAGTTATGTGTGGGAATTGCCATCAGGGGGAATCGAGCCAGTTTTAATCTCGGTCTTTATATGCAGATTGAGGTAGAGAGTAGATCAGTAGAGAGTGCCACGACTCGTTTTCACCTGACTCAGAATAGTTTGATTACCACCCGGATTTATTGAAAGCTAATTATATTGGGAATCTCACGCCTTGTGAACATCGACGAACTTTGTTTTCCGAGATGTGACAGACTGCATCTGAATGAAATGTATGGCAAATCTACTGCAGAAGCTATATGCAGACAATGCAGTACAGACAGTGTAGAAAATTTGCGTCATTTTTTTTGGTGTCCTAAATACAGATCAACTCGGAGGAAGTGTATTCTCCATTTCAACAGCAGTCACCCGGAAATTTTCAAACTTAGTCCGCTCTACTCAAAGCTGAAAAATCCTTTCGATCTCAAAACTGTTCGTTACGTTTGCACATGCCTTAAAATAAGGTAGCATGCTTCCTTTTTGCCAAAGAAATGGAATTTGCACGACTAAGATCCTGTCCATATGTACAGTGAAACTTCTAGAAAAATTCGTTTTACGCGCCTCTCTCTCTCTCTCTCTCTCTGTATGCGCACCCGGTGTGTGTGTGTGTGTGTGTGTGTGTGTGGTGTGTGTGGTGGTTGTGTGTGTGTGTGTGTGTGTGTGTGTGGTGTGTGTGTGTGTGTGTGTGTGTGTGTGTTTTTGATCTCGACTCCTTGAATGTCCACCATACTCTGGATATGATTCTAATCTGTTTCTAATGGGTCCAATAGCTTGTAAAATCTGTAGAATCATTGTTGTTATCATAATCATCATCATCATTATTATTACCATTATTATTATTCTTGCATACACCACATCACACACACACACACACACACACACACACACACACACACACACACACACACACACACACCTGACATGCCTACTGAGTAATCAGAACCCAACACAACGCAATCCGACACAACACAACTCAGCCCAACGCAACGGTACATAACACAACCTTAACTAAGCAAAGCTAACACAGCACAACCTAAAGCAACACAATCAGACCTAATCATATACAACACAACCTGGCACACCTCAACACAACACAACCCCACCCAATGCACTACAAAATAATGTAAGCCAACCCAACCCCACGCAACTTAAAGCAATCCCACACAACACAACCCAAAACAACCCAACCCACCGCCTCACAGTTAAACTAGCTGTTATCGATGTCACACATTTTAACCAAGCCCAACGACAGAGAGAGAGGGGGGGGGGGGGGGAGGGAAGGAGGGTGAGAGAATGTTGCTTATAGTCCTGCCGACCGCAAAGGGCCATATCATGGCTGTCACCGCGTTAGTCAACTCTCAAGTCATTTGGTCATATAAAAAAAAAAGACAAACGTCCACACAACTCATTAAAGCACTCCTAATCAGGAAATGTCGTTAAAATCTTTTCACCGTAAAATCTTAGGTGAACGACGCTGATCTCTTTCAGAAATTAAAAAATCACAACGGGTGGGACATCACGGAACAAGGAACCAATTCAATCTAACACAATAAAACACATCACAACATAATCTAACACACACACACACACACACACACACACACACACACACACACACACACACACACACACACAACCGAATGTAAAACCTCAAAACAGCATAGTCCAACAATGACTCGACCCAACCCAATCCAAACAAAACACAGCAAATCTAAAAACAGCACACAACAACAAACCGAAACACAATACAACTTGAGAGACAGCAGCCCAGGCCATCATAATCCAACACAACACGCACTATACCTGGGCAGTCATCTTATTCCGGAGGAATCCTAACTCCGTGTGAGCGACGGTGCGGTTGTACCGTCCCCGTCTTCCTGACACAGCGAATCACAGGGTGAAAATGTAAAACTTTGAAGTTTGTTCTGGTTTGGTGGGTCCGTAAGTTTATTGCGTTATTGACGGCATTTATTGTGATTTTCTTAAAACAAAGTTACGCCTGCCTTTGTTTCAGTTACAACCCTCCACGCCCACTTAACCACAGCTTAAACCCCCCTGCCTCTCTTGTTACCATGGGCAGCTTCCTCAGTACAGCGAAAATCACCTTCTTCATGCATTCACGTCTGAAACATGGGTCTGACCCTCTGGCTGGAATGAACCTAGTGGTGTAGCTCGGATATGTGGGCCCGCAACTGAAAGAGGTCAGAAATGACGTGATGAGAATGTTGGAAAACAAATGGCAACAGACTCGTCAGCTGGTCGACATTGGCTGCCTTCAGCCTGAGAAATACTTTGGAGTGAAACAGAGTGGAGAAAGAAAGAGAACGGAGCAGAACCCGAGGAACACTACTCTTCGGATGGACATGAACGGGAAGGAAGCCAGCGACAGGTATGGGGCCTTTGGGGGCAGCTTGTGGGCGAGATAGTCATTTTGAAGAAACTACGACAAAGCGACGTCGGAGATCGGAGTGATTTTTAGATTCCACACAAAACATTTCAACACAACACGAACAGCTTACCTCGTACACATCACGGAGGAGCTTGATCACTGAAAATTTCCCAAAGTAAACCATTTAGCCTCTGGCATCACACAGTCTCATTATAAATGTCATCAGATGAACAACTCGAGAAGTATAAAAAAGAAAAAAAAACAAACAAAAAAACACAATATGGAAAGTGAGAGATCCTCAACTGAGCGTTTCCCTATCGTCCACACACACCAAGAGAAAATCCGTCAGCGCTGTTCCAAGAACTTCGCTGCGGCTTGAAATCAATCGTAGTGAAGCTGGTGGCTGTATCAACTGCTGCACGCTGTTCTAGTAAATAGACCTTAACTATGTACACAGCTGTTTTCAGACCACGTTGGGTGGTGTGCTTTCTGTTTTTGTTTTTTCTTTCCTTTTCCTTTTTCATAATCAATACAGTTTCATGAATATGGTCTCGGCTAGAAAGAAAACACACACACACACACACACACACACACACACACACACACACACAGAGGCACGCATGCACACACGCGCGCGCGCGCCACACACACACACACACACACACACACACACACACACACACACACAGAAGAGAGAGAGAAACTGGAGAGGGGAGAGGGGCTGATGGAGGTACGCAAGTAAAGAAAAGCAAACTTGCTGTCGGTTGACTGAAGC
>CM065715.1:73629056-73656556 GCA_033310375.1 Conus canariensis | reverse complement strand
GTTTTACAAACAATTTCAAGAGAAAAAAATAAAGCTTACACATGTTGAACGATTATACATAAAAAAGAAGTTCACTGATTTTAAAACAACACTAATGCATTTCTGCGCTGTCTGTATTTCCAACCCTCTCCCCTACCTTCCGTCCTCAGCTTATCCCCTCTCTTCTCACCCGTCTACAAACGCAAAAACACACCTGAAAGCGAGCACATGCTGGTGCACACACACTCCCCCCCCCCCCCTCTCTCTCTCTCTCTTTTCTCTCTCACAGGCGCGCGCGCGCGATCTACTGATCGGGTCTAATGGCACGTACACGCCCACTCCCTTCCCACACACATTCTCCCCCGTGCTCCAGTTTCTTTTCAACTAAGTTTGAGGCGCGGATTTTCCGTTGTGCAGACCTGTTACGCTTTGAACAGCTGTCCTCCAAATTGCCAGCAGATAATAGAAAATCGTTTGTTGGTCCGAGCCTAACGCAGTGACTAATAACCACGTGCACCGACACCCCCATCAGTCCAAAAGGATCACGAGCACTTCAGTGGGTCACATGTGTAGCAATGATATCATTGTCAACAGCTTTACGCTTGGCTGCTTGTGGATCAAAGCTATGACTGCCGTTTCTCCAGTAGTGTCTATGCTGCCTAACAGACAGACAGACAGAGAGAGACAGACTGACAGACAGAGAGAATTCTTTGCTTACGAGGATGACAGATAAGCACTAGTGTGCTTTTCTACATCCAGTCCACATCCTGCTGAAGCAGGGTCAATAATATAAAATGAAAGAAGCATATAAAAAAAATTACCTTAAAGAGAGAGAGACACACACAGACATAGAGAGAGAGAGTTTGAACAAACTGAAAAATGCAACAGTTGAGCATGGCAACGTAAATACATTCCATGCTACAAATACAGTAGTTAAAGAAAAAGAAAAGAATGACAATGCTTTATTAAACAAACTTTTCAAAAAAGAGAACAAGAAGGAAAGAAAAGGATAAAAAGGAGGGAGGAAAATATGGTATATAATCCAGCAGACAATTTAGACAGAGAGAGAGAGTGTCTTCCTTTAAAGTCTCTGTGTCCTTTGAAGCGTTATGTTAACCAGTAAATCTAACAGTACTAACATCTGATGTCTCCCGTTAAAAACAAAAAAATAAAAATAAAAAAATAACTACGTCTTCTTTCTGTCAGTTTCAACTTTTTTTCCTAAACAGTAAACAAGTGGTGTATTTTTTGCTCCCATAAGAAAACCTAACACAGAGTAACTTTTATTCAAGACTGGCACAGCCTTTTAAACTTGAATAGAGTCAGACAAATACATAGACGAACAATCTAATAGTGGGGGAAAAAACAAGCGCAGGCCAACAACTGAACTGTCTTCATAGTAATGACTTTGCAAAGATCTGGACTTACCGAGGGAGGGGGGAGGGGGGGGGGAGGGGGAGTTTGAAGATGGAGAAACTGGGAACATGAAATTAAGAAAATATGTTACAGATATGAAAACTCTTCACTAGCTGCATAAGGGAACCATCGCAGCTAGTGAAGAGTTTTCATATCTGTAACATATTTTCTTAATTTCATGTTCCCAGTTTCTCCATCTTCAAACTCCCCCTCCCTCCGTAAGTCCAGATCTTTGCCAAGTCATTACTATGAAGACAGTTCAGTTATTGGCCTGCGCTTGTTTTTTTTCCCCCACTATTAGATTGTTCGTCTATGTATTTGTCTGACTCTATTCAAGTTTAAAAGGCTGTGCCAGTCTTGAATAAAAGTTACTCTGTGTTAGGTTTTCTTATGGGAGCAAAAAATACCCCACTTGTTTACTGTTTATCGTTTACTGTTCCCTTCCTCATTTCACTTCTGATTTTTTTTTTCTAAGTTAATTATATTGGACATTAAGGGCTAGCCTCTCTACACCTATACCAGATTCCTTTCCACTCAATTTAATTGAGTTACTTTAAAAATGATTATGTTTAAATACTTCTTTGCACCAACAATTACCAAAAATATGTGTGATCAGAAGGTCATAAGTGCTTCCCTCACAAATGCAACACTGCCTTCTACTCATGTTACTAAAGTTATTTATAAAATATGTGTAACTCCCTCCCTTCACAAAATGCCTTGGCTTTCACAAAATCATTTATGCCCAATCTGCAGTTTTTAGAATGATGTCTGCATACATGATGGCAGGTCTGTTGCTATTATCCTCCTCTGTATGCACCTGAAGTCTATAGAATAGAACAGTACTTTCATCACCTTTTAATCAGGCCTCACATGAAATGTTGCTGTGCTGACTTTGCTTGGTTGCCAAGGCATTGTAACAGTGTAGACTCTAAAGTTTAGTAACTCAGCTAACTGAATCCACCCTGGTGGTCTTGCCCAACAAGATCCTTCTATGCCGTGATTGACCATTGCATAAGGCTGACCTGGGTTGACCACGAGCTGCTTGCCATAGCATATAGACAGAAGCAGCTAATCTGGCCTATGAATTTTGGCATCAAGTTCAGTGAGAATGGTCAGCAGTGTGATGGGACAAAGTATATAATTGTCTTCATTTGCCAGCATCGCATCAACTTCCACTGGCTGGACTACTGGGTTATTTTAGGGCAAATCTGCAGATTACAATAAGTGGTTTTAGTTAGGATATGGCAAGCCTGTATCTTCCACTGCATACATCTTTCACATTAGTATTACACTTTGAAACTTTTACAGCCTATAGCTTCCAGTTCACATGAAAGACTTCCTTTACATGTGTGTATCACCTCTTAACTTTATCTCCAAGAATACTAAGTACTAATTCAAGTACTAGGATGTGGTCAAGCCTAAAGAAGTAGTCGGAAGTGATTCTCTAAGTAAGATTTCCACCACCACCAACACCACCACCCCTGCCCCTATCTACACTCACTGGCTGATCTTGTCATACAGGCACAATACAACATGTGCAACATGTAACATAACAAAAGGTGTTAACAACTACTGTTATGCAATTGCAAGACATGTTTGTATGTTTGTTTATTTGTTTGTCAATTATTTACATTGTGACAAGCCATCAGGAAAACTGTATTCACCTTATATAGTCTATGCTTAGACTTGAAGGCGGAAAATTTCTTTTTGTATCCATCTACTTCATCGAAGCATCTTTCGGTCAAATATCATGATCACAAATACTGGTCGCAGGAAACACTGAGAATGCTAAAACACAGAAAGACTTATGTAGTAAATACAGACATGACATGAGAACATATAAAGCCATGATATTCCAATGAGACAGCTTCAAAATTCTGAAGGAATGAAGCTCTTAAAGAGGAGAAAGACACAAAAGGAAATCAAACAGGGGAGGATGAGGTTCTACAAACTAATGAGCATTCAGGCAAACCTAGCTCACTCATCTCTGTTGTCTCCCATATGTATTTTCATTCCATCAAAGACCAAAGAAAACAGACTGGGCCATTCCTGAGCTGCGCTATTTTCAGTTCAAGCAGTCTTTTCAACTAACTGTCCCACACATGCTGTGCTGCACCACATCATGCTTACTACTATGGCTTGAAATATTCTATAGCCAGCACAATCAGTGGTTTACAGCTCTGCCATGCACACACACACACACACACACACACACACACACACACACGAGGTAAGCTGTTTGAAGAGCCATTGCATGATCAATGCAGTTTTACAAGACAAGAGAACATAAATGAGGGTGATGAAGATAAAGGAGACAGCCAGAACGGAAAGTGGGTATGCAAAGATGGGGGTACTGCTTTAGTCATTTGACAGGAATGTATCTGCCCTGATGGAAGAAAACTAGGCTTTATTTACTTCAGTTCTGAAGTAAAAGGGGGATGGAAGGAACCGATAGTGAGAATCACTTGCGATGTTCATCTCCGAAAGAGCCAACACAGTCCAACTCTCTCTCTCTCTCTCTCTCTCTCTCTCTCTCCTCTCTCTCTTCTCAACAGGATGGGAGGGGGGGGGAGGGTAGGGAGGGGGACTAGAATGCTTCATCCAAAATGCTATTGCTACATATGAAGCCAGTCACAGCATGCTGTTATCCACCCTCCAGTGATCATCTGTATTAACACATTCAGACCTGACATTAATACCCTGCTGATAAAAACAGCATTGAGTAAGCTGACTGCACTCCTGATTCTTTCCTGTGAACGGTTTTGTACATGAAACCCTCAAAACAGCAAAGTAAGTAATATGCTGATGAAGATGAAGACAGACTCACTGATAACAGAGCAGCCGAAAAATACTCGAGCACATTATCATATGGGATTATGAAATACATGGCTTGAGCCATGAAAACATTTGGCTCGAGTTCGAACTGTCCGAGTGAAAGTGAAACCAAAAAAGCAGACGAATTCGAGACGAAGCATCAGGATAAAACATATCACACAATACCTTACACGGTAATATTATCAGAAAATGCACAACATTGAAATACCAGCAAGCTTTCATTCATCAACTGCACAAATAAATGTACGAAACAAAACAGTACCTCTCCAAATGATCCGTAAACTGTGGGCCGATCCTGGCGAGCGTCCGCCATTGTGTTGATAAAGCTCGTGACTATAAGAAAAGCGGCTGTGCTATTGCTAAATATAGATCTCATCTTGTGATCGTGGGCGAGTGGGAGTTAGCTTGTCCATTTGCATGACAAAATGTCATGTTTTGAAGATTTAAGGAATCAGTCTCTTTCAGCCCTTGACTTTAGACCTGAAAACGTATCTATGAACTGACCATACAGTGTCAGCGCCATGCGATTTCTTGAAATAAATGATTCAGTGTGTGTGTGTGTGTGCGTGCGCGCGCGCGCCTGAGAGAGAGAGAGAGAAGGTGCTTCCTCTTCCTCTCCATGCATCTTCTTGCGTGCGTGCGTGTGTAAAACAGAAGATCCTCGGGTTTCAGTGATGCTGCCAATCTGAAACTGAGGAAATTTGCGTTGAAGTTCAGGCAATTCTTAAGTGAATAATGATATAACTTTGCATCAGCACTGTCATGTGCACTCGTGATCGATTCACCCATTCACCGATGTCTGAGCAGGGTGCAGGTTCAGTACCTAGTAGCGACTGCTTCACAGTCATAGCATTAACGGACTTGAAAACGCCTCCTAACAGGAAAATCGAATAAAGTTTACGGCAAGGTTTAGTCTGGAACTCCAAGGAGGGTAATGATGTGTTGATCCGTCACCATATGAATGTGTCTGTGAATATAACTTTCTAAAGCTCTGCTATTGCAACCCAATTTTTACAATACTAATACTGGGGGCACAGTGAGAATATTCCGTTCGTTTATTCCATAGATAACTGATTTATAAACAATGGAAAAATTCAACCCGTTTTCTTCATAATTTTGTTCTTATTTTGGTGAAGATACGTTAGCTAAAGTCAAGTAGGCCTATATAGAGAAAGGGATGGGGTGGGGTGGGAGCGGATGGGGTTGAGAGAGAGGGTATGCACAGATTTCTCTTGTTTCTTCGGATTTTTTTTTTCCCACTGCCACAACTGATCTTAACTGAGATTGTCATGTTGCAATTAATCCCTCTATAAACCATGTTTAAGGGTTAAGTTGAGTTTACCTGACGAAAGAAAGAAAGAAAGAAAAAGACAGCGCACATCTGTCTCAAGATCAAACGGATCCTGTCATTCGATCCAGATCAGCATGAAACGAATAAGGGCCTAGAATTTGTCCTCGAGTCCCATTTCATCTCTCCACCACATTTTGTTAAAATCAGCTAAAATCTCTCTCTCTCTCTCTCTCTCTCTCTCTCTCTCTCTCTCTCTCTCTCTCTCTCTCTCTCTCTCTCTCTCTCAATATGTGAATGACCGATGGATGAACACATACGGCAATATACTTGCCCAGTTTAGGCTTGGACTCTCTCTCTCTCTCTTCTCTCTCTCTCTCTCTCTCTCTCTCGCTCTCTCTCTCTCTCTCTCTCTCTCTCTCTCTCTCTCTCTCTCTCTCTCAATATGTGGATGTCCTATGGATGAACACATACGGCAGTGTACTTGCCCAATTTAGGCTCGGAGTATCACAGATTAAAGTTCACAAATACCATTATTTAAAAAAAATACGAAGAACTGCAACTGTCCATTTTGTAGTGACAAACTTGAAATCTTTAATGCCCGCTTTACAACAGTTCAAGGCAAAAGTATTTGCAAAACGTTGTCTACGGCGATTCTGCAGAGATTAGCAGTTTGGTATGTGTAAAAATTATTGTCCGAGGAAAACATTGATTTTTCTAAGTTTTTATTCTTCGCATTTAAGCTCCGACTTCAAACTGTTAAAACCAGTGCAAACAGATAAATAGTGTGATGATGGTAGGCCTACAGGATGTTCAAACACTGATGAATCGTGATAATGTCTCAAGTCGTGTACACTATCTGCATGTGCATGCCTGTGTGTGTGTGTTTGTGTGTGTGTGTGTGTGTGCGCGCGCGCGCGCGTGTATGTGTGTGTGCGCGCGTGCGCGTCCTTGTGTGTGTGTGTGTGTGTGTGTGTGTGTGTGGCCGTGTGTGTGTGTGGACACGTGTGTGTGTGAGAGTGTGTGTGTGGTGTGAGTGTGTGTGTGTGGACGTGTGTGTGTGTGTGTGTGTGTGTGTGTGTGTGTGTGTGTGTGTGTGTGTGTGTGCATGTGTGTGTGCGCATGCGCCCGTGTGCATTCATGTGTGTGTGTGTGTGAGCGTGCATGTGTGCGTGCGTGTGCGCGCACGCGCGACGAATCCAATATTCCATGCTATCTCCACCCATTGAAAGGAGTGTAGCCTATTAAAAAACTTCTCTCTCTCCCTCTCTCTCTCTCTCTCTCTCTCCCTCCCTCCTCTTTTCTCCCCCCCCCCACTCTCTCTCTCTCTCTCACAGCACATGAACATATTTGCCTTATGTCATATAACTTAAATAACTGATCGTAGAATCAGTTAAAGGGCTGTGCATTGTCAGTGTCTTAAGACTCTCCCACCCTGTTGGAAAAAAGGTCAGTGTTGTGTGCCGTGTTCACGGCTCCTGCATCCTGCACATAATTCCAGAGAGAGGGAAGGTGGGCGTCTGGAGAAGACATCTGAGCAATGAGGTGTGCAGCAGAATCTTCGTTGACATGAAGTTGGCTGCCTAACGAGGAGAGCAGGTTCCAGAATGACAACAACAACGACAACAACATTAACAACAACTTCGACAACTCCAACAGCAAGAACAACTAAGAAGAAAAGAAGAAATAAAGATTAAAGAAAGAAAACTTGCATTTAACTGAGGCCCCCGTTGGTCCATCGTTGGGACCGGTACACGGACAGATATTCCTTAACATCGAGAAGATCCGGCAAAGAGCAGCCACGTATGTCTTGAACAGACACGACGAAACCTCAAACGTGAAACGACATGCTGGAATAGCTGCGGTAGCCATCGCATAAGGAACGACGGCATTCTTCAAGACTCATTCCACGTGCTATACGAAATCCGCTCCAGACAGGAAGGCGGCTGGCCTATGTGTGAGACGTGTCATCCCGGGCTGACCCCTATGGAACAGCGGTACCAATGTATTCCTTGCCGTACCGACTGCCGCAGCAACTCTTCCTATCCCAGAATCATTCGTGACTTAGAACATTCTCTTCCCTAGAGACCATTGTGTCTCCCTCCTTCAGCACTTTCAGTAACCAAATCTCTCAATCTTTGCTGCTTCTTCCCATTTCTCATGTCCTCCCGCTCCCTTACTTCTCCCTCACTCTCTCTTTCTGTGTTCCAAATTTTGTGTGTACTATTGTCATTATGTTTATTCATTTTATTGTCTGTTTTATGCATGCTACTTGTTCTCCATTGTAATACATTTCTATATGCCCCTGTCCCCAATCCACTCCTCCCCCCCCCCCCCCCCCCCCACTCATCATATTTTTTTCTTTCTTTTCTGTTTTCTTTTCATTTGATATTCGATTATGGTTGCATGATAGTTTTTTTTTTTTTTGGTGTGGTTTGCTTTGTTTTGTGTGTGTGTGTGTTGTGTGTGTGCGCACACGCACATGCGCACCGCGCGCGCGCGTGTGTGTGTGTGTGTGTGGTGATTTATTTGTTTTTCACTACACTATTCTCGTAAATGAATAATTTCATCTTTACTTTTATCTTCTATCTCTCTCTCTGTCTGTCTCTGTCACTCTCCACGCTGCGTAAATTCTGTTCTGAAACCCATATAGTACAAGTCAATAACCGTTGAGGACAACAGCTGGACATCAGACCGAGAAAGAACCGAGAAGGTGAGGCCGGGGAGACAACTCCAGGCTGCACTACATCGGGCTGCCAGCAGTCTAGACTGGGGGCAGCGGGTGGACGCTAACTGAAACTGTCCCACCACGGACAGTGTAGTAGGCAGCAGGCTTCAGTCCTTTCTGCTTCCCCCGCCCCTCATCCCTTCCCTCCCGGGCAGTATGAGCTGACCCTTGAGTCCGGGGGGGGGGGGGGGGGGGGGGCAGCCTGGGCAGAGGACAGTTTGCACTGGAATACCAGTTTTACCCATTAGCATGAATATTATATTGGTCCGACCCAACGTGATACCAGCTACTGGGACTAACCCAATATACACGCCAAAACAGCAGTCATAATGGGGTTGACCAATATATTAAATATGTGACCAGAACTGAATGCGATGTTTTGTTGTGTAGTACAGCTGGGGCGGCATTAAACCAGTCAATGCCAGCAATAAAAGACCACATCTATGTGTTCAGTACTGCTAACCATCATCAACTAGGCCTAATGATTAAATAGTCACACACACACACAACGTTAAAATTTCTATCTTGATGTTATTTTTTAGAATGAAACTAAGAAGTAATAGTAACTTAATCCTTATTTCAGTTTTCAAAGTTTTCTCCGAATATACTTCATGATGGATCATACAAAAACTGGGCCTCATGTAAAGAAATCATGTGAATATTGACACAGTTTATGATCATCATGCTAAATCCTCACTCCCTGCAATCCACCGGTGTTTAAGGGGTGGGAGTGACAAAGAAAGGGTGACAAAAAAGTCGCTCACAAATTTACCTTCTTTTTTTTTTAACCAACTCGGACACATATTGGATCACTCGACATATACTGGGTCGACCTAATATAAATGTTCACCTTTGGCATGTCTTGGATTTATCACAATTGATAGGATCATAGTGGATTAAACCTGGTTTGTAAAGGATTAAATCACGTATTAGTGAAAACAAAGACCAACTGTGAGGTTGACTCTCTTTCTCAGCCCCGGCAACGTGGAACACATCAACATGATTAACCTCTGCCTCTTCAGATTGTCATACTACACTGGACTTAAGACAAGCTTTAGGTGCAGTTTCTTTCAAGTTTTCCTGTACTGAGTTATGTGACACTTGCATGTCTTGTTTAGTAAGCCTGCTGCGATCATTATTTTGTGCAATTTCATTGCTTCAGGGCAACTGATTTGGGTTCATAGGTGTATTATTTTTCTGTTGCTGTCTCATCTTCACTGCCACTTATTACCATTACTCCCTCACCTCTCATTCCGTCTGCCCCAAACAGAGCTGCACCAAGGTCTGTGCTATCACTAATGGGGCAGCCACCAGAGGAGAAAGTGCACTGCTTCCCAATCACCATGGGTGTACTTAGCGGTGCCTGTTCTGATCCAACAGAGGCAGGATAACACCTAAGAATCCCTCTATTGTCTAGTCGTGAATAAGCGCCTATGCCCAAAAGATGCCACTACAAAACTGAATGGACAGCCTTGGTAAAGTCATCAGTCACGGACATGGAGATGGAATCAACAGGAAATCACCATGACAACAGAACGCGATACTCGTTTTGTAAGGGACGATTAATGAGGATAGTGACGATGATTCTATGGAGTTCCAATTGGTCAGAGACTACATGACACGGCTGCACTCTACACTTCATTTCATAATATATCCCAGTGTCAACCAGGTCTGAGAAACACAGATACCTGTAGAGTTGGTGAGAAAATTTGAGCTACACTCACAGAGATGAACCCATTACATCTGTGAAACTTAAATGTGTGTTTCCAGTTTTCTCCTTGGAGCTCTTAGTACACTCAGTTCTCAGTTGGAGTCAGGGCTAAAAAAATCCCACCTATTGAATAAATGCCTCCGATTGGAATTGAACCCATAACCTCCCAGCCCCAAAGTTAGTCACACCAACGACTACAACATGCTGCTGGTTCATTCATTTAATAGAATCTGTGTGGATATTATTTTAGACTTAAAAAGAGGGTGAGAGAGGCAGATAATGGCTGAGGAGAGAGAGAGAGAGAAGAGAGAGAGAGAGAGAGGGAGGGGAGGGAGAGAGAGAGAGAGAGAGAGAGAGAGAGAGAGAGAGAGAGAGAGAGAGATTGATGGACAGGTATACAGACAGTAAGATAAAGAGAAAAGAAAAGAGAAGATGGATTTTTGGTGGGACCTGCAGTCGAATGGTCACAGAGTTTGCTTGCAGACCTGAGGGAGGCGAGTTCTGACCACTTGTGGGTTGGATCAAATTTGTATGGCTTGATAACCTGCTGTCTACTTCTTAGTAAATGGATACCTGATTCTGGTCAGGGAGGGTTCAGGTGATGGAGGGAGAAGGGTGGGCTCTATCTTCCGTAATGACGTGCCCCACACAACGTGAACATCTAATACTTCACTGCCCCAATCACATTAGGCCATGAGACTTCAATGTTTTTAAACATCTTATGTTTTAAAGATGACAGGCATGCAAATTCATCATTTCATGACCATTCATGTCAGATTCTGACTGTTTTTAAAGCAGTGCCATGCTTGTATTCTGTTACCATTATCTTCATCACAGCTACTGAACTCTCTACCTCTTTTTTTTTGTCCCACAGGAAAGAGGGCAAAGCAAAATAACAAGGGTACCTATGTATTTTCAATATGCACCTCAGATGCTGTATAACTGATGGTAACTTTCATCTAAGAAGAGTGAGGTGATGGTTTTGACATATCCCAAACTAACTACACCACCAGAATGACAACACAAATAGTTGGGCTGAAAAGAAAATGACAGAAATCTTTTTTGTTTTAAAAGAGAGAAGTACTGTACAAAACTGATGTACTTTCGCAGAGAGTACAGATCAAATTTTCCATCAAAAGAAATTTGCCGAGAGAAACTTACACAGTATGACTGCAGCCTTAATGTACTTAGGGGGTGATTTTACATGCATGGCACGATTAGTGATGTAAAACTTTTTCAGAAATACACATCTTCTGGAAGTTAGCATGATCACTGAATGGGCCTTCCTCATACCTTCTCCCCATCATTAACTCCCTTCCAGAGCACACACACATTTTAGCAGAAACTACAATTCAAACATGCTTATCAAATTTGCTTATCAATGTCAATGGAGATTAAAGTTAAAAGGCCAAGAAGGTGAACAACACACAGCTTGTGGCAATCATTTATTCAAAGATCCAATGAGATTCAGCTTTGTGCTGAGATAACAAAAATAGTGATAATATTTTTGTCTTTGTAGTAAAAAAAAATAACATACAGTGGTAAGGTGAAGAAAAAGTGGAGAAAGCAAGCACCAGTTTGTCAAACTTCCTAAACAAAAAATGTTTGACACGTGAATCTGAAAATGTCTACAAAACAAGCAACAACATGGCCACTATCAATATAAATAAACAAAAATATTGTAATGCTGTGATCACAGTACAAAAATTTAATCTGGCTTACAATAATAAACTTTTTCCAGGATAAATTCAAATGCCCCGTACTAGTGCAGACAAAAACACGTCAAATGCATGCATAAATTCAGAATTTTAGAGTAATGTTAAACACACATTCAGCTGCCTCAGAGTACACACAGCAATCAATTGCATACATTTCTGAGTATGTTTCACATTGAAAAAATCTCACAAACCATAGTTGTTTTCCAAAAATTCTTTTAACTAGTTGATAACAGTTTTGTTTGAGATGTAATCTTAGAAACGCAACTATCATTGTAGAATATTTTTGTCCTTTTTCATATTTCATCACTGTAAATGATCACAGACTGCTGATGATTCTAATTTTCACTTAAAATCTTAATTACCACGAATTTTAGTTGTACCCTGAGTGCCGTGTTTAGCAAATCTCACCAGTCTCCTCTTGGACAGAGGAAAATGCTGAGCCTGTGCAACTATACAAACACAAGCAACAGCCACCCCAGTAACACTGACAGAAAACTATCTCTCAGCTGTCAGAGCAAAAGCTACCAAAGTCAAACAATTTGGTGAAAAGATATTCACCTTTTTTTCTACTAAGGAAATAACGAAACAAAAGTTTTAAATAGTAGTAGCATTCATACTTCCATAGAGTGATCATTCTGGTTTTAGACCTACACCAGTACACATGTAAAGTGAAAAACACACACACACACACACACACACACACACACACACACACACACACACACACACACCTACACACACACACAAACCTAGCTCCATCAAGAAAAATGCCCAGCTTGAGTTTAGTCAAAAGTATTACTTGAGAAATGTGATCACATATATATTATCAAACATAAATGTAAATCTAAAGCATTTTTTGAAACTGGAAAAAGAATGAATAAAGTACTATTATTGTAATTTGAAAGAAATTATGGCAACAAATATAAAAACAACAACCTCATAAAACTAGGAAATCTGACTGACATGCAGCCATGTAAGAAAAGATAATCTACTAATGGAAAGAAGCTCTCCGACTTATCATCTTCTCTTGTGCGACTAAATGTTCGTACAAATGGAAATCTTGTGAAGAGGAATGAAAGTCAATAATATAGAAATACAGTAATTGTGAAACAAATATGCAAAGGCACATAACCCAAAAGTCAATGTGAGAGTGAGCATGGGCAGAACAGTGTCAACCAATCACAGGACATTTCACAAATGTCAAATCAGAGGCAAATGGATTTTGTTTTCTTTTTTGTCAATGCATTTCAGATGTATTGAAAACAAAACACCAAGAGCATTACGCTCTGAAAATGTCATTCCCTTTTGGTCTCTATCCCTTAATAGCAACATCTATCATATTTGCATGGAAGAAGTTTATAGACAATAAATAAATGGAAATGAACTTAAACAAAGACTGGCATCTTCCTATCTCATTGTGTATTTATGCAACTGTCTCTCTCTTCATTCATTCATATCTATACATGGGAGTTGACTGAATACTTTAGATTTTCTTTTCGAAGTAGTTGTTATTGTTTGGCCCCTTCATGTATGATGCTGATAAAGAAAGGGGCAGCACTGACTTGAAATTATGTCCCTTTTCACAATGGTAACCAAAAGTCACTGTCCTCTATGATTTGTTTGATATTGTGCATTAGCATACATAACGAGCACTTGCTTTATTAATCACACATTTCAGTGTCGTATATGAAAATGTGATCTGAAAAGACAAACAAAACTCATAATGTTGATTCAAGCTTCATCGTCCATTTCCTGGCGAATTAAGTCGAGGAAGGAGACTCCTTCTTCTTGCATGTGACGGTGTTGCTCTTCATACTGTTCACGTTTTACCTGTGCGAACACACACATTTCAGCAATCAAATCTTCATCAAATTTGCAACAGAAATTTTCAAACAGAACACTGAAAATTAAAAGACTCAAGAAGAATGGCTGGATAAACAACAGGACTTCCACAGGACCTGGGATAAACATGACACAGACGTTCATTTTTGCCCATTCATTCCCAAAACAACAGTGGTGATAGGACAGAGTGAGCTGAGTACCTGATATGTGCTGTGCTATCCTGTTGATAATGTCTATAATTTTATGCTAACTGTACATTATTTCAAGACAAACAGACCGCAGAATGCCATGACATGCACAAATTCAACATTGTCATTTCTGTCTGAGTGTTCATTACTGTATTTCAGTGGGCAATGCTTGCCAGTGCCCATCTTCTGTTCAAGTGGATTTGTGCATAGAGAATAATGTCCTGTTTCCATAGTCCACTCCGTGCTGATACGGACAACATAAAACTTTTAACTACCAAGTCTTCTTTCATCTCACATTTATGCAACAAATAATTTGTTTTCTTCAAGCATCAAAACATTTACTGAACTTTTTAAACCTAGGCATTTTCTCAATATTATTAACAAACAATTTTATTACATCTAAATCCCACTAAATTTTATACAAAAATCTGTCACTGGATGTAGTTTGCTGTACATACTTTGACCCGGGACGCTGTAAATACCCGTGTCACATATCATCCATCAGGTTCTGCCGAAGTATGAACCTCAACCCTTCGATTGAGTCCAGTGCCATAAGCACTGTATTCATTGCACCAAGTCATCTACAGACAGCAGGATGAAGTAACCATGAAGCAGAATCAGTCACTATTCTCACCTGCAAGTCTTGCTCTTCTTTTTCTCTTTTCCGCTGTGTGCTGGTCTTGGGTCGTGTCCCCTCAGTCCCCTCATGTGGGCTAGTGGTCTGCACAATGCAACATGCACTGACAGTGATCATGTTCTTTACCCTGTCACTGAGGTGTCAACTTAGCAAATGAACTGATCTGAAGTTTCACACGCTCATAACCTCGCTGTTGTATCCCTCCCTCTTTTCTCCCACAATGAAATCAGGAAAACAAAATCTTACATCGTTTTCATGTTTTCATAAGAAGATGTGCATCTTGTGTCAACTTAGCCGATGAACTGATCTGAAGTTTTAAAAGCTCACAATCTTGCCATTGTATCCCTCCAACTTTTCTGCATCCTTTCTCCCACAACAAAAACAGGAAAATGCATTATTACATCAACTGCATATTTTCATTAAAAGAATGGGTATCTGCTGGGTAGAAACAAGCACGTAGCAAATAGAAAATTGATATTGGAAATCAGGCAATTGTGGATCTTGTTGGTTTGTATTTTTGTCCAGATTTTTGTTTTCATTCTACCTTTGTTTCTGTTTTGTCAGCACACTGAGCAGCTTGACTATTCAAAAAATATAACTGCATACATCAATCTTCATTCTTATTTCTATCATGTTTGTAATGAACTATCCTGATCTGATAAGCATGGGAAATCTTGTGAGTAAATAAAATTCAGTTTGCACCTCAACAGTTTTGGCCTTGAGCACTGCCAGGTGAGGCATTTTTGCATGTATGTGATGTTTGCACAACATTGCTCGAATGGACACATATCAAGGACCCCACCAATATCACACATGACACTGTCAAATAATCCCACATTTATATATGATATTTGTTCAACATTGCTCTTATGAAGATATATCACAGACTCATCTGATGTCATGCATGCCACTATCAGATGATCCTACCAATACATGACGACAACAACAGGATGGTCTGTTTACCTTGTCATGGGACTTGGTGGCTGCATCAGCTGTTTGAGAAGCTCTGGAATCAAAGCATTCACAGACTGTGGATACTGTGTCACTCTAAATATGGAGAGAAGCTCTCCTCAAGCACATTCCAGCACAGACTACTTGCTAAACAGATCATTTCATAGAACACTAAACTGAAAAACAAAACAGAACAAAATTTCACTGAACAGATCTATTGGCCAATCCTAATCCAACCCCCACCACCCCCCTTTCCCCCCACCTGACTCACACTTAATAAATGGTCAATCATCACCAATCTGATCCCAACATGAGTTCGAGTCGTTCATTGTCACAGCGTGGTAATTTTTATGTTCAAAACAATTGCACATTATGTATAAAGCATACATTTCATCAATATGAAGGACCCAGTTTCTTTTGCAGTTAAGAATGAAACATTCCTTTTCACTAGAATTTCAATCTCATGCAAAGAAAACACACATATTTGATGTAGATATATTCAGAAGGCAAATATAGGGGGCCGGAATAGCTCAGTTGGTAGAGCGCCGGACTCGTGATCCTGAGGTTACGGGTTCGAATTTCGGTACAGGGGATTTTTTTCCTCGGAATTAACATTGGTTCTGACTCCATTCCCCATACAGTCCTTCAAATGAGACTATAAACCGAGGTTCTGTGTGTGAACGCACGCATAACATCTTGCACACATGTAAAATCCCATCACCAACTTTCGGAAGAGAAGGCCAGTTTGGCCGTTAGTATGGACGACACGTTACACGCAGCATGCACCTTGCGTGAGAAATTGAAAGAATGGAGGAAGCAAGGATATTGAGTGAACGATATTGGATGATAATGACTGTATGACACGGGAAATGACTGATTGAAGCGCCAGCTGGCAGCTCTTCAGTCAGCACTACCCAGGTTGGCAGCCCGTTATGTAAACGAGTGTGGATTGTAAAGCGCTTAGAGCTTGGTCTCTAGCCGAGAATAGGCACTATATAAGTATTCAATTATTATTATTATTATTATATAAGATGCAATAAACGTAGCTGTGTCCATACTGCAAACAAATGTAATACAGGTGTTATTGTAATGGTTTTAATGCACCTCTAACAGAGTTCTTGTATACAAAGCAACATTGGTAATACATGTTCTTGAATGTTTACATGATTTGAGTCAGAATGGGCAGGCAACAAACCGTTTGTTCTGCGATTGGTGCATCAAAGCAAATGTGCTGCTAGGATTGGCCAGATCGTCCTGACAATGCTGCAGGAAGTCGGTGACTGAGTCCTGCCCGTACTGTTCAGCCAGGTCCAGAGGGGTGCGACTGAATGTGTCTTCCACAGTCACATCAGCTCCATTGGCCACCAGGCATTTCACACACTCCAGGTGACCACTGAAACAGACGATGGGACACTGCAGTCTACCTGTACCCTATACAGATAGTGCAAAACAGCTCAATTGTTGGATGTGAAACAAAAAGGGAAAAGCTCTCTTAATTGTTGTGTTTAGCTGCTGTTGTTTTTTCACACTAGCAGTACATCACAACATATTCATCACATCTCCATTGTTCTGTGTTCTTAATTACTGAAAATTAAAATCAAAGACACAAAAACTGATGTTCATGTGAAAGACAGTTTGTACACAGTTTAGACGAGTAGGAAACTTGCAAATGGAAATGGAAAGGCAAAAAAAAAAAAAAAAACGCAGTGGATTAAACAGAAACAATAGAGGTTCAAAAGGTGTTTCCAGCAGAACAAAGCCACTATAAGCATGCTTTCAACGATTTTCAGTTTGTGATAACTTAGATCTTATAAGATATGTAATATCCTTTAGATTTTGTAATTTACATTCACTGACTGAAAACCAGGCAGAAACAGTGAACATTTTTCTGATGTGCTTATATATATATATCTGTACACTTTGGCAAACACTGATGAAAACAAAAAATAATGGTATCTGTAATGAGATGTTAAAGCACTTCAATGAAAGCAAAATCCTGTGGAAAATATATGATGAAAGACCGGCTGTTTCTGTGCTAACTAGCCTCAGATAAATTTAAGTATGGTATAGTCTGACAGAAAAACTCCATCCTGCTCTTAGCAAATATCTGTAAAGGTATTTACCTTTTTGTCTCCCCTGTTTTTTGAAACATTTGCAGGTGTGCAGTGCATGCACACTAATAGACACATGGTGTCTCTCTTTACACATAAATACATGGCCCATCTCTTACACACACCACACACACACACACAGAGTCCATCTCCTTCACACACACACACACACACACACACACACACACACACACACACACACACACAGAGTCCACCTCTTTCACACACACACACACACACACACACACATACACACACACAGAGTCCATCTCTTTCACAGATACACACAGAGTCCATCTCTTTCACAGACACACACACAGACACAGTCCATCTCCAGTCCATCTCTTTCAAAACACACACACACACACACACACACACACACACACACACACACACACACACACACACACCACACACACACACACACACACTCACACACACAGACACACACACAGAGTCCATCTCTTTCACACACACACACACACACACACACACACACACACACACACACACAGAGTCCATCTCTTTCACACACACACACACACATACACACACAGTCCATCTCTTTCACACACACACACACACACACACACACACACACACACACACACACAGAGTCCATCTCTTTCACACACACACACATACACACACACACACACACACACACATACACACATACATACACAGTCTCCATCTCTTTCACAAACACACACACACACACACACACACACAGTACATCTCTTTCACACACACACACACACACACACACACACACACACACACACACACACACACACACTGAGTCCATCTCTTTAACACACACACACACACACACACACACACACACACACACACACACACACACAGATACTGACGCAGAGGAAGCCAGATGAAGCGGTGTCTGCCTGTCCACAGTCCTGCAGTCCACACTGGCCCCCATAGCATTCAGAATCTGCACACACACACATCCCACAGCAAGTCAAGGGTGTGACCGTGGATAGACAACTGGAGTGAGTACTGTGCAGGGTGATGCCATTGGAGCGGCACCAAAAAATGTCATCTTTCTAATGACTGCTTCACTGAAGACACTGCTCAAATGTTCTGACCAAGTGTCTTATCACTGGGGCCTTGGTGATGCTGGGACATATGATAAATAATGGAAGCATTTAGTACAAGTCTTGCCTTGTCCCCTCAGACCAGAAGGGAACTTCTTAGCATCATTTCCATCATCCTAACAGATTATTACTGAAAAAAAGAGTCTCAGAATCTAAGGTCCTCTATGCCCAGCTCTGGTAATGACTTGTTTCCATTTCTGTCCTTGGTGTCTTCATGTCAAGGTTGTGGGCATCAGCCACTCTACAGGGGCTGCTGTTGGATGGACCCGACAGTGCCCTTCACTCATACTGATTCAATAACTAAGAAACCATAGTCATCAGTAAGGAGTTTAGTAGGTGGTGTCCTGTTTCTGTTGGATCAGAACAAGCACCTCTGAACATCACAGAAACAGTGTTCCCCACTGACATGCATATGTGCGTAAAGGAAAGCACAAAACATCAATTCTGGCCAACAAGAAATATCAGTCTGTGCATCACTGTGATGCACTTTATTTTTCAAACTGAATGTGCTGGCCTAAGTCATATGTCATTGTAGTACACATTGTAAAATGCTACAATGACAGGAAAAAAAACAGTTATTTCCCTTTGCTACTTATGAATACACACGCAGTCTCGTATCAAGTCAGCATCAGATGAAAGATTGTTGAGGTGAGTCCGCCTATACAAATAACTGTCCCTATTTCAGTCAGTGGTCAACCCACTGTTGACAGTGTTCAGACAGCAAGGACTCCCTCAACCCTAACCCCTCCTGCTTAAAAAATAGTTGATCCTGACCCTCTGACATTTCAAGAAGACCCTCAAAAATTGTAGACAAAGGTCAAATTGACCCTCAGATATTTAAATCCAGTGGGAACAGTGCCCAGTGAATTGGAAGTAGTGTCATATGTTTCCTCTGGTAGGCTGCCTCATGATAATACAACACATGATGTTTCCTGTGGATTACTGGTGCAGAGGCTGTGGCATGATGCATGACACGAGTATGGCTGTTTATAGGATGGCTAGAAGTAGTAGCATGGGTGTATAGTCACTGTGATGACACAGAAGAAAAAAATATATACATGAATACATGTACAATAAAATGATAAAACTCTTTTTATACATGGGAAAAGAGAATACTGATCATTAACCAACAATATTTTCAACAATCTTGCAATCCCATTTTCCAACTCTGGACAGTGTGGGTTGAGAGACACATTCGTCACTGCTGGACAGTAATATCACAGTATTGCAGAGTGACCTGACCTTGATGGCAGCACTGTGGCCATTCATGGCGGCCAGGTGGGTGGGGGTGTAGCCTGTGGGGGTCTCTACATCCAGGTCATCACAGCCTGCCGACGTCAGTTGCTTTATCAGGTCCACCTCCCCACTGCTGGCTGCAATGTGCAGAGGAGTCCAGCCGTTCTCATCAGTGGAGCTGTGGTGGTAACAATACTGTTAATAATGATACTGACCATGACAAAAAAATGATGATTATATCAAATGTTTAAAGTGAAAAAAGGCGGTCTATGGGGAATCTTATTACTGTGTTAGCCATGAAATGTTTGGCTAAACAGACCTGGCAAACTTGCTATAACTTGGCTAAGTTTGACATGGTACAGTACTTGATGCCAACAATCAAACTGATCTTAACAATAATACATTATTACAACTTAAGTTTCATTAATGGTAGTATTAACAATAATGACTGAATTGATATCAATATTCAATCCAGTCCCTCATTTTACTTACCTCATACATTTCCCATTCTTCTGTGAACACATATAAGGAAACCTGCATCACAAATGTCTATGTCAACATCTTAGATCACATGGATGCATGTAACTATTCCAGAAACTGAAATCCTTTTTGTAACAATGCCAGCATCGGTCTACCAGAAGAAGATGCACTGGTGAAGGATTTTTTGTGCATTGATACAACAATGGATTGTTTAGTGCATCGCTGCAGCAATGGATTTTTCAAAGCAGTCAAAAAATCTTGGTCTTCATACAACCAGACACACAGCATTATCTCAGCTTTAACTGTTGGCTGCTGACACTTTCAGTGAAACACCATGGCCATGACAGAAGGGCCAAAACCATCTTGGTACATATAACGGCCATCACAGAAGGCCAAAGTCTTCAGACTTCATGCTGCAAACATGTTGCATACAACGGCTATCACAGAAGGCCAAAGTCATCAGACTTAATGTTGCAAACATGTTGCATACAACGGCCATCACAGAAGGCCAAAGTCATCAGACTTCATGCTGCAAACATCGTGCATACAACGGCCATCACAGAAGGCCAAAGTCATCAGACTTAATGTTGCAAACATCGTGCATACAATGGCCATGACAGAAGGCCAAAGTCATCAGACTTAATGTTGCAAACATCGTGCATACAACGGCCAGCACAGAAGGCCAAAGTCATCAGACTTAATGCTGCAAACATCGTGCATACAACCGCCATGACAGAAGGCCAAAGTCATAAGACTTCATGCTGCAAACATTGTGCATACAACCGCCATGACAGAAGGCCAAAGTCATCAGACTTCATGCTGCAAACATTGTGCTAAACCGCCATGCAAAGCCAAATCCAGACTTCATGCTGCAACATGCAAACGCCTGACGAAGCAAAGTCATCAGACTTCATGCTGCAACATCATGCTACAACCGCCATGACAGAAGGGCCAAAGTCATCAACTTCATGCTGCAACATCGTGCATACAACCGCATGACAGAAGGCCAAAGTCATCAGACTTCATGCTGCAAACATCATGCATACAACCGCCATGACAGAAGGCCAAAGTCATCAGACTTCATGCTGCAAACATCGTGCATACACGCCATGACAGAGGCCAAAGTCATCAGACTTCATGCTGCAAACATTGTGCATACACTGCCATTAGTGCTGCGTTTTCCTGGCCTTCCAAAAATCTGCCAAGAAGCAAGTCAATATATAATTTTTAGACCACTGCACCTCAGTCAAGAAAATTAGATGAAAAACTTCCGGACAAAACAAGTGTCAAACAATGGTTGTAGGGTGGGGAGGGGTGGGGGTGAGGGGATGAAAGAAGGCAAATGGACACTATGGCTGACAAGTCCAAAGGAAAAAGGGCTTGTGAAAAATGAAAACAAAAAGCCAGTTGTGATAAAAAACAAGACTGAGACTTACTGGACAACATTATTCAGTTACGTAGTTTGTGGCCTACAAAAGAAAGTATAATGAGTGACAGCAGTTCTTCAAACTGATTACTGTTAGACTGTGTATGATAGTAAGATGAAAGTTATATCAATATTCTTGTAGCTACTGTTAACAATATTTTGGGATACCATGTTATGTGTGTAAGTTTGTTTCTGAGCATTTGCAAGATCTTTTTGCAAGCATAAGTTATGACAATCTGAGTACTTGGGAGAGAGTTACTCATGTAGAGAGTCAGTGTGTGTGTATGGATGTGTTTGTTTGTGCACATATATGTTTGTGTGCGCACACAGGTGTTTGTGTGTGCATGCGTGTGTTTGTGTGCACATGCATGTATTTGTATGTACATAAATGCATACACTGTCAATGTTTGTTTTTACAGGTATATAACAATGCCATTTGATCAGTTAGACTTTGGTGTAAAGGCAATAGCCTTGGGGGAAAAAATCATCAGTTTTCATCTCAGATTCTGTTGAAGTGAAGTGGTATCCATCATCATCAATCACTGTGAAACTCACTCTTTAATCTTAGACTCTGAACTGTAAAATCAATGTGGCAAGTAACTATCATCATCATTATAGCCACCATCAGTATCAAAAAATCATTTCTATTCAACAATGGCATGTGGGATTGATAAGGGAATCATCATCTTATCCAACCCACTCTTTCATTTCTGGGAAGGCAGTCAGCAGAACTCGGACACGCTCCATGTCCCCTCGGTGACAGGCATCATGAATGGATGGCCCTGACAACAGCTGTCGGTTCTTCATCCTCTCCTCCTCTCTCTTCTGTCGTTCCGATGCTTCAATGGCCTCAAGCCCTGCCTGCACAATCAAAACACAACATTTTCACATCCCCTCCACATTATCTTGAAATACCTACAGAATCATTTTTTTCTTCATTTTGTAAAACAACACATTTGCAGCATGTGACAAATGCATGTTAAAAACCAAAGTTGAATTTGGACAGCACATTTTCATTTCCTTTGCCAAGAAGTTTATTTCCTAATCAAGCAGAAACACACATACAATTGGCTTGTGTATAACAACTGTTTCAAGACAAGAGATGCAGTATTTAAAAAAGATGTGTAATGAGTATAACTAAACTATATCATTTTGATATGGTTCATGTGTAACTAAACTGATAAATGATCTGTTGTCTATCACTGAATGGATGCACTGACGTCTTCCCTCAATGACTAGACAATTATCTTGTCAGTGGAAGACTTGGTACTTGGTGGCCTGAATATGTTTGATCAGAACAGAAACTGCTGAATAACACAACAGTGACTCAGTAGCAGTGCAGGACTAGAAATTCTCACATAAGTTTTAGTTGTCTCCAGGGCAAGCAGCTAAAAAAATCTATTCATCCCCCCAGTTTCTGCTTATCCTCCAGGAATAAACAGACCATTATAAGAAATGCTGGAATGTTCTGAACATGAACCTGAGAAGGGGAAATAATGAGAGTAGATCTATTGTTAACGTGTCAATGAAGCACAATTTACACATACTGGTGATGCGTTCTATTTTTGACACGCCTTGACTCAACAAGACAGCGCTCACCTGGGGCTCTGTTCTGAGAACAACTGGGGGATCATGAACGCAAATGAGGGTGAAAAGGGGAGGAGGCAAGTACAACAGGTGTGTACTGAAGCTGACTGCTCAGTCATCCTGTCACTGACACAGTAACAAAGTGGCTGCCAAATGGACAAGTGGAAGGAGATGTCCACTTGTCCACCAGGAGGTTCAGCTATCCCAGGCTACCAGATGGGTGGCACTGTGGTGCCATGTCTCCTCTGGTGGGTTGCCCCATTAATATCCTATGGACTCCTGCCTGCTGATGCATCTATGTGTGGTAAGGCTAGAATGAGCAGCATGAAAGGGTATGGAACACAAGACATCAACAACAAAAAAGAAGAACCTGTCATGTGTTGTGGGAGGTAAGAGCTGCGCCATACAGAGCACACTACTGTCAGCAATGTGCCGTGTTGGTCTATAAGAAATGGGCTAAGGGGGTGGCTGCAGTATTTAAAAAAGGAGACAGGCAATAACTATACCTTGTACCCTCCTACCTTGTATCCGGCCAGATACTCCTCATCCACAGGCCGAGGTTTGCGGTCTTTCCCTCGCTCATCATCACTTGTGGCTGTTGGCTTAAAATTCTTGCCCTTCCCTGCCACTTCAGCCCCGACCACTGTCTTGCCCCTGACTTCTCTCCCCTTGTTCTGGTCCTAGGTCTGGCAGCCTGCCATACGGTGCGCCCCGTTGTTCTGGATGCTTTTGCTGTCTGGGGGTGGTGTCTGCTGGGATCCGAGTGTTTGCTGACAGAAACTGGTCTGGGCTTTGTGTCAGAAGTTTCCCGAGGGCTTGTCTTGTCATTTGATGCCGTGCTTGTGTCCAGTTTTTCTGTGTCTGCAAATGATTATGCAGTGGTTATGCATAGTAATCCATCTGCGGGTGATATTTTGTACAGTCATCAATGTACACGAGCTGTTGACGATATGGTATATTTTGGTACTGGTGGATCTATGATGTAACTAGCTTTACTCCTCATCTCCATCACCACCCCTAATGTAGATTTGCTGTGCTTTATTAAATCTTTCCTTCGTTTTTATTTTTGACAGATTTTGTTACTCCATTTTTTTCTTCTTCATGCATTGAATCAAATATCCTTTTTCTTTGACGCCAGCAATGACTGTGTGCATTCATCAAACATGTTGAAAAACAAAAGCTATTAGAACTCCGCATGTCTTCAAAAAAATCATTGGAACAATTAACAAGCACCAGTAAATTTATTAATCCACACATGCACACATGTACACCCACATGTAGACCCACACACACTTACACACCAACACACATATACACATCCACACACAAATACACATCTACACACATATGCACACCCACACATATATGCACGTCCATACCATATGTACACACCATATGTACACACCCACACACATATACACAATCACACACAAACACACGCCCACACCCACCTCCACAATCCAATGTGGGAAGCATCTGCCCACACAGAACTGACCTTTGGGGGGTTAAGGAGGAAGGCGCAATAGGTGTGCCTGTCCTCATCCTGTCCTGACAGCCAGCGGTGGCAGGGGATCTGGAACACCTGGTTACCCTCCACGTCACGGACTGACAGTGTCTCCAGGTACCACGCATAGCCTGTCAACCATCCACAGACTGAGGACTGGTGCATGTGTGTGTGCGCATGTGCTTGTGTGTGTGTGTGTGTGTGTGTGTAAGAGAGAGAGAGAGAGAGAGAGAGAGAGAGAGAGAGAGAGAGAGAGAGAGTGAGAGAAAGCACATGCACACTTTATAGCAATGAAGAGTATTCACAACAAAGCTGTATCTAGACAGCCTGGTATTAAGGCAAATTGCAGACTCCCAGACTGTAACTCTGCAAGTGGTGACACAGGCAAGCTGGCTTGGAAAGAGTCAATGATTTCAACCAAATGACTGAGCAATGATCACGTGACACTGAAACAGCACTCTTAACTTGCTCCTGAGCAATGCTGGGGCATCCAACTCTTCATCAAACATTTCCAAAACTCATAAATCTGCATATATCTACAGTAAAGAGATGTAAGTTCAACAGCATTACAGATTCAACTCGTGTCACATTTTGCTGTGCAATTCAATCAGTTAGAATGGCTTTACTGTGGGTCTCTTTTTCTTTTCTTTGTTTTTGTTAATTTCAAGTTGACATGACCAAACAAAGAGAACTACTAAACTGGTTCTTGACAGAACTGTAATGGATTCTGCTGTCAATTTTGATACAGAATATAATGAACCATCATGAAAATTCTTCCAACATTGTTGGTTTATGAAATGAAATGCTGACCATCCTGAATCACATACAGTGCAATCTCACTATGAAACCTGTCCACATCCTTCAACACCAACAGGTGTGTACACCATTTCAGGGGGGAAAGCTCCAGATTAGGGGGTTTCACAATTCCCAAAACAGGCAAGCTGCAAGTGACAAATCTGGTACAACTGAAGAAAATTGATTGGTCAATTACTAGCAAAAGTTTGAAAGTCTTTGAACATAAAAACATGTCTGCTGCTAACTTTAAAAAATGAAGTAATGAAAAAAAAAATCATAATGATCAACTTTGTCAAGGCATTGAAAAATGCATTTTACACAAAAGTGTAATGTGCGGGTGAACAATTACACTGCAATAATCATGTGAATTTGTCTTTCAGTTGAACACTCTCTGAGAGATGAGAGCTTCAGTGAAAGTCAACCTCCATTCCTGCAGATCAGCCAGAACTTGGCAGGCAGGAAAGACGGCTCAGGGTGTTAACTTCGAAGGACAGAAGTGAAAGGGTTAAAGAAGGATGATACAGCTGGCACTCACTCAGTTCTGGTCGATCATGACCAATCTTGACCTTGGTCATCTGTCCCATGTGGGGAGTCTTCAGAACAAACAGGTCCTCCTGGTGACATCATACAGACACTGCACTGACAGCTGAAAATGTTTACTCCCTTACATGTTTTCAGGGATATACAAAACCTCATGATGCACATCTCACTCTCTCTCTGTCTCTCTCTCTCTATTCGTAGCAGTAGTTGTAATCTATTGTTATTATCATCACTATTATTGTTGTTATTTGCTTTGTTGCTGTTATCATCTTACAATGGTTTTTAGTTGAACATTGCAGAGTGGTAAGGACAGTTAGGAAGACTAGGCACAGCCTATACTCTTGATTCGCTCTATGCAAGTGTGCGCACACACACACACACACACACACACACACACACACACACACACACACACACACACACACACACACACCACAAGCATGGCACACACATGCATACAAAAGCAAAGAAAGATTCCTGTTCACATCAGTATAGTCAAATCAAAATTCCATCATCCATTCCAACCTCCCCATCTATTACCCATTCCACAGCCTCTACTACCTCACACCTGTCCCCTGTACACACACTAAACAACAACAAAACCAAAACTCCCCTCTCTGCATTAATCTTGAGTCACACGTGCCCCTCCTCCCCAGCCTACTCTCCCAGCCTCTCCCCTCCTTCCTCCCGGCCCTAGCCCATCCCCTCTTCATCAATAACACACCAGTACTCACACAACAGTAATAAGTACTAGCAAAAGCTCGAAGAAAGAGAGAAGTTTTGGAAAAGGAAAGTTTCAAAGTTTGATGGGAAAACAGCTGGAAAAGGGTATTCAGAATCGTCTTTGTGAAAACGAGAATGCACTCACCTTTCCTCGCTGGAATTTGTTTTTGTTCCACTGTGAAGTCTCGAGGTGAAGAGCAGGTGTGCGACCTTTCTCTCCATACAAGGTCAGGTAGACAGCGGCAGTGGTGCTGGCACCGATACAGTTTCCTGTTTTGACCGTCACCTCATATTGTGCCAGGCGTCCCTCTGTCACCTCCTCCACCCCCTGACATGACAGGTCATAGCAGTGTCGGTCTGACCTCTTTTCTCAGATATCACATTAATTGTGTGTATGAGAGAGAGAGAGAGAGAGAGAGAGAGAGGGGGGGGGGAGAGAGAGAGAGGCACTTTTGACACCTTGATGGTTTACAAAACTCCACTCCCTTTGTTGGGTAGATGGGATTAATACTTGCCTGTCCATACAGGGAGTGTTCACAGGAGCATCAGCCTGCGTATGCAGAAGAAGAAGAAGAAGATGGTTTACTGTCATTAGCTATAAAGCCCTTGTGACAGGGGATACAAAAATGGGTTGATAACAGCGGTGAAGTCATGAAAAACAACATACAGAAACACTAACACACACACACA
>CM065715.1:73606556-73619056 GCA_033310375.1 Conus canariensis | reverse complement strand
ATTGAGTGAACGATATTGAACAATATTGACTGGATGACACGGGAAACGACTGAATGAAGCACCAGCTGGCAGCTCTTCAGTTGGCACTACCCAGGTTGGCAGCCCGTTGTGTAAACGAGTGTGGGTTGTAAAGCGCTTAGAGCTTGGTCTCTAGCCGAGAATAGGTGCTATATAAGTATTCGTTATCATATCATATTGATCGTATTTTCGCCAAACTTGTGTACAAAATATGGCAAAATCGTATGGATAAACAGGTCTGAACCTATGACGTTGATATGATGAAAACTGATCTTAAAGTAATCAGTTAGATAGTGGTGTTGTTGTAGCTTAAAAACTACCACAAATAAATCTCAAATAGATATCCAACCATGAAAAAGCAAACCTGCCTGCAGTTGCAGCCATCTTCCTTCCTTTAGCAAACAACCTCTAAGGGGTGGTACAGAATGTTTCAGGAGCTCGCAGCGAATGTGCCATTGCCAAGATACAGTGCCAAACTTGCCACTTAACGCTCTGCTCAACAACACAGCCCAGGTAACCCTGAGAGAGCTCACATGCCAACATGTACAACACCATCAGACCATCTGATCCAATACAGCAGAGGAGGGAAAACTACACATCAAATGGCACACACACCTTGTTTTCCTGGTTTTTCCTGAAGTCACCCTGGTGTCCGGTGCATGTGGCTGCTGTCGTGGTCCCCCAAGGGTGTATACGTAATACCATTCTGGAACATGTGCCTTCTGAAAGAAAGATGATTTAGTTAAAAGAGAAAAAAAAACCCAACTAATTATCTATCTCTACCTGCTGACAATCTCAGAAGCAAGCAGTACTGGTCTGCATATGAACGAGTGACTCAGACTCATTTACTTGTTGTGAAACCCATCAAAGAAATCATGGGCATTGAATTAAGTCTGCATGTGTCATACGTGCATGAGTGTGTGCGTGCATATATGCATGCATGCGTGTCTATGTGTTTTTCTGTTGTATGAGTCTATTTGTCTGTATGTGTGGGAGTGTGTGTATGGACGTATGTGTGACATCATTATGCGCATGAGTCTGAACAGATCCAGCATACATATATACATGTGAGCGTGCGTGGATGCGAGCATGCGTGCATGTGTGTGTGTGCGTGCATGTGTGGGCGTGCGATTGTGTGGATGCCTTGTCAGTACAACCATGAGTTAATCTGACAATAAATTGGTTTCAGTCAGTCAGTCAGTGTGAGTGCCTGCCTGCATCCGTACTAAATGTTGGTAAATCTTAAATAAATGTTAGCGAACCGCCCAGAGAACGTGGACAAACGAGTCACAAGACGAAACACAACTAGTTTCGACCTCTTAGGTCTTCATCAGGTGAGACATTAACGAATAAAACAATGAAAATTCACTTAGCTTTGATCGCTTCAGATCACTTGGTAGGGTTCAGCGCAAGGAAGAAGGCGTTGAATGAGAACGAGGCTGTTGGAAGGGAAATAGTGAGCGAGTCAAAGTCGTAATGAAGATAATAATATTACTGATAGGAATACTAATAATGGTCAAAATACTGAGAAAAAAAAAAAAAAAAAAAGGGACAAGATTACTACCAATCTGTGTCAATAAGTATGGGTATGGGAGAAAGGAGAGTGGGTTAGAGGATTCTTAAACAGCAGGGTTGCCGTGGCAACAGTCCCAGAGGCGAAGGCGATGGTGATGTCAATGCCAGTGGTAGTATCAATACTAGCAATAGTATTACTGAATGATACTGCTAACAACGATAGTGAAGGTTAAGGTAATGAAAGCATGATACAGAAATATATTTAGAAAATACAATTTTTATAATAATCAAATAAATAAATAAGTGAAACATTAAAAATAATAATAAATTAAAAAATCAGTAAATAATAATAATTAAAAAAAATAATTTAAAAAAATAATTAAAAAAAAAAAAAATAATAATAATGATAATAAATGCATAAATAAGATAGCTATAAGTTGTGTGAGGTGAATAGTGGAGATAAGGTAGTATGTGTGTGTGTGGTGGGAGGATATTATGGGCTGAGATAGAAGTGGTGGGTTGGTACATGTTACTTTAAGGTGTAGATGCTATGAGGGTGGAGGGAAGAAGGGGATGGGTTTACGTACTAACTGGGGGAGGGGGAGGGGCAACATATTCACACCTATACACAATCTCTCTCTCTCTCTCCCCCCCCCCCCCCCCCCTTTCACGACCAACGATAAAGGAGCCAGCATTCTATTTATTATGTGTGTGTGTATGTGTGAGTGTGAGTGTGTGTGTGTGTGTGTGTGTGTGTGTGTGTGTGTGTGTGTGTTCCATTTGTAATATCAGCCTTATTCATTGGTTACCCCCACCTCCACCCCCAGCAACCGCCATATCCACCAACACCCCTACACACATCATTACTAGGGCAGGGGAACAAAATCTCAACACCTAAGCCACCAGGTACTTTCCCCTGCTCAAAACCCAACTGCAAAATCTGCTCTCTCACCAAACCAGACACCATCCTACATGGCCCCACAGGCTCTTTCACTATTAAACGCACTTTCTCCTGCCAGAGCCACAACATTGTGTATGCCATCCACTGTCAGCTGTGCGGTAAGATCTATGTAGGTGAGACATCTCGCACACTTGAGACGCGCATCTCTGAACACCTGGCCGACATCCGCCACCATCGGCCCAAACCAGTCGCTCTACACTTCAACCATGCCCAACACAACATCAACCATGTCAAAGTCTTGGCACTTTGGCCATCTAAGAGTGACAACTTGGAACGCCTTATGCAGGAATCTCATCTCATTGCCAAACTGGGCACCGTCCACCCTCATGGCATCAACGTCCAAAAGTAGTATGTACCATTCCATCTCTGCAGCTCCAGCCTGAAATATCCCCCACCTACACACACCCATACCACCCTACCTCCCTCTGTTTACTTCAGACATAGGTTGCAGCTATCATCATCTTCCCTTTTCCTACACTCTCTGAGTCTCTCCATTTGCTACATCAATCGACTTACTCCCCCCTCCCCCTGCCCTAGTAATGATGTGTGTAGGGGTGTTGGTGGATATGGCGGTTGCTGGGGGTGGAGGTGGGGGTAACCAATGAATAAGGCTGATATTACAAATGGAACACACACACACACACACACACACACACACACACACACACACACACACACACTCACACTCACACATACACACACACATAATAAATAGAATGCTGGCTCCTTTATCGTTGGTCGTGAAAGGGGGGGGGGGGGGGGGGGGGAGAGAGAGAGAGAGAGAGAGAGATTGTGTATAGGTGTGAATATGTTGCCCCTCCCCTCCCCCAGTTAGTACGTAAACCCATCCCCTTCTTCCCTCCACCCTCATAGCATCTACACCTTAAAGTAACATGTACCAACCCACCACTTCTATCTCAGCCCATAATATCCTCCCACCACACACACACATACTACCTTATCTCCCACTATTCACCTCACACAACTTATAGCTATCTTATTTATGCATTTATTATCATTATTATTATTATTATTTTTTTTTTTTTTTTTTTTTTTAATTATTTTTTTTTAATTATTATTATTTACTGATTTTTTAATTTATTATTATTTTTAATGTTTCACTTATTTATTTATTTGATTATTATAAAAATTGTATTTTCTAAATATATTTCTGTATCATGCTTTCATTACCTTAACCTTCACTATCGTTGTTAGCAGTATCATTCAGTAATACTATTGCTAGTATTGATACTACCACTGGCATTGACATCACCATCGCCTTCGCCTCTGGGACTGTTGCCACGGCAACCCTGCTGTTTAAGAATCCTCTAACCCACTCTCCTTTCTCCCATACCCATACTTATTGACACAGATTGGTAGTAATCTTGTCCCTTTTTTTTTTTTTTTTTTTTCTCAGTATTTTGACCATTATTAGTATTCCTATCAGTAATATTATTATCTTCATTACGACTTTGACTCGCTCACTATTTCCCTTCCAACAGCCTCGTTCTCATTCAACGCCTTCTTCCTTGCGCTGAACCCTACCAAGTGATCTGAAGCGATCAAAGCTAAGTGAATTTTCATTGTTTTATTCGTTAATGTCTCACCTGATGAAGACCTAAGAGGTCGAAACTAGTTGTGTTTCGTCTTGTGACTCGTTTGTCCACGTTCTCTGGGCGGTTCGCTAACATTTATTTAAGATTTGTTTAGATTTACGCCTGCAGTCCTCTCGCTTTGCAACTAGATCTAAATGTTGGTATGTGTGTTCTGCATGCATGTGTATGTCCTGCAAGCAAGTTGTAGTCATAATACGAATGAGTGATCAGTAGAGGTAAAAGGGTGATCAGCTGTTTCAAACTAGACTTCTATGCAGCTTTTGATATCATCAATCATTCTATTCTTCCATGCCCTTAGCAGATCTCTTTTGGTCCCTCTGATACAGTCTTCAGCTGGTTTTACCCTACATCACCGACTATCAACAGGTTGTTTCTGTTAACAGTTCTACTTCCAGCCCAAGTCCAGATCTCCAACAGAATATGGTGTGCATCAGGGCTCAGACCTCAGACTCATCCTTTGAAGTTTGTACACTTGTCCTGTCTCAGCTATTGTAACATTCGCTTTTCTATCACAGTTTTTCTTACAACAATCAGCTTCTTATTTCTGGACCTCTTTCTGATTATCTGACAGTGATTGAAAACACCCAGTCCTATGTATCTGACCTAAGAAACTGGATGACAGATAAGAAATTTAAACTACGGGAAAACCAACCTGATATGATGCTGATCTGTCCATCAAAGTATTGGAATAATTCTTCTATTCCATCTTCTATTGATCTACCTGATTCACTTATTGCTCTGTCTTCCTTTGCTCGCAACCTTGGTTTACACATGATCAAACTCTGTCCTTTCAACAACATGCCGCTATGTTGTTTAGATTTGCTTTAATGAAGTCCATTGAATTGCTTCTCTCCGTCAGCTTCTTTCTGAGGACGCCGACAAAAGCCTTGCCTGCACATTTGTACTCTCTGTTTGGATTATTGTGAGGCTCTTTTGTCTGGCTTCCCACATTGTCTCACTGAGAGATTTCAGCTGATCCCAAAACATGCAGCTCACATCATCTGCTCATTTATGTTTGACCATATATCCGTATCAATGTATTCTCTTCACATTCTCTCCACTGGCATGTTCAGCAAAGGATTTCCCAGAAAGGTGAATCTCTTTGCTCTAAATCCCTTGAATCTTCCTGTCATCAATATCTGACTGATCTGTTGCACTTGTGTACCCTATCATACGAAGTCCATCCTTCTGATACTGATCTCTTTTAAATTTCCTCTGTTTGTCCTAAAGCTTTTGGTCAGTGTTCCTTCGCCTATCAAAGCTTGCCTATTAGGCACCTTTCATTGGAATAATCTCTACATCAACTCTGATACTCTGCCTCTCTGACCTCTTTAAAATCAAACTTGAAAACTTTTTTTTTTCCTTGACTGTTATATACAAAACATGTTCTGTTGTTCTTTTTGGGAATGATATATGTATTTGGTTGCATGTGCAAATCAGATGCTGACATGAAACCCTCAGAGAATACATCACATAATTTCCATTTTGTTCATCCACATTCTACAAGGTACCTGGTTTGCGCAGGGCTACAGTATTCTAATCACACCTTGAAACACTAGAAACTATAAACTGAAATCCGACTAAATGGTAAAATATGGATACATGACGTCCCCTATACCTCCCATACACAAACATTTAAATGAAGTCTTTAATCCTATAATAATGCCAGTGTTCTATAGAAAAATATGTGAAGAAAGAAAGACAAAGAAAGAAAGAAATTAAGCGTGTTAATATCAGAACATAGAATACTCAGTCCATAATGACTGACACTATACTTCAAATCCATGATCTTAGTTACATCACGTCTTCTTTGAATGAAAATTTTTAAATCAAATGCTAAGATTATGAGAAAATGTATTCTTTATAGTCTGAAAATTACGAGTGTGAGAGCATGATAAAGTGCTACAAAAAAAGGGGTAAAAGGTACACTGATGTTTATGCAGTTTCAACAGAGACTTAATAAGAAAAAAGAAATGCTGAGAATCAAATCCATGCCTTTCATTCCCCAATCAGATCTGATATGATGATAGATCTGTAGTTCCCCAAAAGCACTGGAAACATAACTGGCTTCTATCCTTCCTGATAATCAAGAGCATGCCTTGATTCTCCAAACAGAGAATGATGGGATGAGACAGAAGAACAGAGGGAGTGAGAAAGAATATCCAGGAGACAAAAAAAAGCAAAAGCTTTAATAAAATAAACTGAAAAAAGGCACACATGCTTATACATGCATGCACATGTTTGCACGCGTGCATATACGCACACACACGCACACCACACACACACACACACACACACACACACTACAACTCCTTTTTTTCAAACGTATATGGATAATACAGAAAGAGTACAGCAGTTTTAGAAGCCAGATGGATGTTAAAAAACAAAAGAGAAAGCAGAAAAAGTGAGAGTGAGAGACAGCAAGAAGGGGAGGGGGGGGGGGGGGGGGAAGAGACAGACAGACAGACAGATAGAGAGACAGAGACAGAGAGACTGAGACAAAGACAGAGGCAGAGACAGACAGAGAGAAATAGACATAACCTGTTTGAGAGACAGAAGGGAGGGGTAAACTGGCAAAGACAGAAAGACACACAGAGAAAGAAATACAAATTAAGATGAAATAATAAAGCACAGAGATACAGACAAAGGCAAACTACTGTATGTGGACAATTCATCCGTACAGGCTTTGCAAAACCAAGAGAGCTTTACAGAGATAGAGTTCACTTCTGTTGATTTGTTCAGAGAGGACAGTTTATGGATAAAATAGAAGTATTCACTGAATTCATGAATCACTCTATCTCTTATTCTCTCTCTCTCTCTCTCTCTTCACACACACACACACACACACACACACACACACACACACACACACACACACAAACACACACACACACCACACACACACACACATGCAGGCACGCACACACGCAGGCACGCAGGCACGCATGCAGGCACGCGCACCACACACACACACAAACACACACACACACATTCAACTAAATGATTATCCAGTCCACATACAGAATGATGCTACCACATGATAAGTTTGTTTATCTATTTATAATCTGTTCATCTATGTCAATGATTTCTGAATGTCTATGTCAATGATTTCTGAATAACTATGTAAATGATTTCTGAATATCTATGTCAGTGACTTTTGAATATTCATGATTCCTGTATATCTGTGTCAATGATTTCGACAGTTTTGGTTATTATTGCAGAATGATCAGATTGCTGGTTTTAAATATGATAAAAAGCAAAAAACAAAAAAAAGGCTGTAAAATCACAAGCACACACTAACATGCACCCCCCCCCCCAACACACACACACACACACACACGCACACACACACACACACACACACACACACACACAAACACATACATATACACATACACACATACTCATCTGTACAAGTAGAGACAGATGTTAACTTTCAAAATCAGGCTATTTTGCTTCAATTCTTGTTGCCTTCCTTGTAAAGAATTCAGCATCAGAGAAAAAGGAAACAAAGTCACAGCATACAGATATCAACTGATATTCCAAGGAAGATGTACAGGTGGCAAACAAAATATACCTGTCTTCATAATCGCTGATTCTTACTGCAAGAGAACGAATATTTAAGTGACAGTCAAAGGAACATGTACGGCTGGCAAACAAAATATACCTGTACATACCTATCATTTTAATCTGCTGATTCATACTGCAAAAGAATAAAGGACACACAGAAATCTTTTCTGCTTGTAAATAATGTACTGCCTTGATTCTGCATCCAAGACTTTGCAGTTAGCATCAACACGACACATATAACATGTGTATTACTCAATCATGTAACTATGGAAACTCAGGATATGTGGTATCAATTGAGTGTCATCTGGTTTGAGTGTAATTTCTCAATCAGAGCAGTATTTCCTTTAACACCATGTCCTATGATGCAAAAGCTTTAGTGCCTGTGTGAATGCATGTGGGTGTGTGTGCATGTGTGTGTGGAGTGTTTAATCCTTGCAAGCAGCCTGAATATGTCAGATATTTTGTGGAACAGTCTATGGCCAGAATGAAGTGTTCCATGACGGCTCAAAGAGGACAAACGGGGCTGAACACCCATACATTTTAACCCTTTCAGCCTTTCCAAATTCATTGTCTGGGCAGTCTCTCCTGCCTGGCCTGTTTGGGCTGATCTGCACGGACAGAGGGGATATTTCACTTCAACTGTAACATCTAACAAGCTGTTTTGTCAAGAGGCACATAAATTCATGTGATTATTTCCGAGTAACTGTGCAGCACTACACTACAATTTTATTCAATGTGATGAGCTTTCAGACTTTGATGCCTTGACAAACTCAAGCATTATTCAATGTTTTACATGAATATACTGGATACCTCATTTCAACTTTAATACCTGGAAAACTATTGAATCAAAGTGCGGTTTTGAAGAAAATCAATTCTTTTGCTACATACAAAAGTTCCTAATAATATTATGCTCTGTTGGATTTTTCATAATGCTTTGATAACCTCAAACATTACTTGAGTTTTCACAAAACTCCATGTTTGAACGTTCAAGGCAGACTCGAGTTTAGATTCAAAGACTTCAAGACTTTAGCATGTTATGTACTATATGTTATTTCAATCTGTGTAAAATTTCTTAAATGTTTCTTGCATAGTTTTGGACGTAAAGAAGTTTGCGTACATCAGTTCTGTCACCCGAACACTGCCTGGGCACAAGTTCATGGTGCTGCTAAATGGTGCCCGAGCATTGCTCCGCTGCAGGGGGGAATGAATTATGTGAGTGTCCTGCTAAAATTTTCTGACCGACGCTGCAGGTGTCTTTATTGCTTGGGTTTGGTCAATGCCAAGATTCACACACACACACACACACACACACACACACACACACACACACACACACACACATACACACACAGAGGAGGTGACAGAGATTGAGAAAGTGAGATAAAGAGAGAGAGGGGTGGGGGGGGGGGGAGGAGGAGAGAGAGAGAGAGGAGAGAGAGAGAGGAGAGAGAGAGAGAGGAGAGAGAGAGGAGAAGGAGAGAGAAGAGAAGGAGAGAGAGGAGAGAGAAGAGGAGAGAGAGAGAGAGGAGAGGAGAGAGAGAGAGGAGAGAGAGGAGAGAGAAGACAGACAGACAGACAGACAACAGACAGACAGACAGACAGAAAGAGAGAAACAGTGACACAAATAGAGAGAGAGAGAAACAGAGACAGAGAAAGAGAGAGATTACAGATCTGTTGTGCAAGTGTATATAAAACTGTATCTCCCTATCATTTTCATCTCTATCATCTTCATACTCATCAGTCATTAGAAAACATTGTTTTAAGTCTTACAGACACAGACACACACAGAGTCACAATACTTAAACTAATAGACAGGCTTCCACTCACCCCAAACTGGTATTTCTTCATGGTTCTCGTTAGAGATTTCCTGATCTGACGTTCACGAGCACTGTGCCCCTCTTCTGAGTCCACCTACAACAGACCATGAAAGCTCACAGCCTCATCTGCCTGGTCAACCCTCAGTCACAGTAGATGCCCCCCCCCCCCCCCCTCCCTCCCTTTTCCATTGTGGGAAATAACTAAGGTAGTGAAAGAGAAAGACGGACAGGACTGAACACACAATCCCTCTGCCCTGTCTTTATGCACACAGCAGACATCTTTTGGGGGTCCTTCATGACCAAAATGTCCACTGTGAACATACACAGTAAATCACATTGAGTACAAAGTAGGATGTACATCCAGTTCAAATCCAGAATGAACTTGAAGTACAAATCCAAGCGGTACATTCATGACACATCCATGTTGTACCTGCAGTACAAATCCAAGCTGTACACAGGGTAGGAATCCGCATTGTATGCACAGTACAAAATCAGGCTGTACAAGGATAGACATCTAGGTTATACAGAGAGTACAGATCCAGGGTGTTCACTAAGTATAAATCCAGGTTGCACATGGAGTACAGATCTGGGCAGTGCCTAGTGTACGAATCCGTGCTTCACACATATCCAGACTGTATATAAAATGATTAACCCGACTGTGTAGTTAAACCAAATCCAAGGAGTATCTGCTGGACAAATCTAGGCTGAGTAAAATCCAGGTTGTACATGGAGAACAAATACCAGACTGTACAATGAGTACAGATCCAGGTTGCAAATGGAATAGAGATCCATGCTGTACAATGACAATAAATCCAGGTGGTACATTTAGAACAAATCCAGATCGTATACCTACAATAAATCCAGACTGCATATGAAGTACAGATCCTGATTGTATATAAAGAACAAGTCCAGGCTTTACACTGAGAATCTAGACCGTACCCTGAGTGTCTTGGAAAACAGGTTCCCACTCCCAAATGAAGACACCTTTGCCCAATGACCTGCCTGTCTGCTTGTCAGTCAAACTGACAAGAGATTCAATCATGGCGTTCAGTATAAATCCAGACTGTACCTAGCCTCTACACGAAATACAAACTAGGCTGTTTGTGTGAGACATGCCGGAGAAAGAAGGGACAGCCAAACATGAACATGGTGCTGCACAGTGGAAAGGGACCTTTGTCTCGTTAAGAGGCGCTGAGATGGACCCACAAGACTGGTTGAAAATAAAAGATCACGGAGTGCCCCAGCCATTGCACTGCATGGATGCACCCCAGTTTAACTAAACACATAAACAAGGGAAGCAGAAATCCAGACTGTACATAAATGAAGGGAGTAGAAATGAAGGGAGTAATAAAAGAGTAGGTCTGACATGAATCAACAGAGTAGAAACCTAGGCTGTATATGAACACAAAAAATAGTTATTATTTCTGCTGACAGACCTGATAACGTTGAAAACTATCGCCACTTAATCCAAGCGCTTGATATTCATAAACACAAAGAAAATAAATGGAAAATACCGCAACAGGCCAAACGCATTCCACACAGTCCTGTTTGACTGTTTCCAGATCAACGCACAAGCTGATCAGCAGCGAGATCCGTTCAGCTCACATGTGTGTGACTGTGTGACGGTGCAGGCAAGTGTCCTTGTTTTGTTGTAACAGACACCCTCACCCTGGCTATCGCCTTTCCCCCCAAACGCCACCTAAATAACATGCTGGAAGAAACTCTGACTGAATGGAAGCACACTGAACACTGCTTTGATTCAATCAGTGGCCACTATCGGCAAGATTACTCTGCCTAAACATAGGGTTGTTTGCTTTAAAAAGTACTGCCTGCTTTCTGAGAGAGCGAGAGAGGAGAGAGAGAGAGAGAGAGAGAGAGGAGGGGAGGGAGGGAGGGAGGGAGGGAGAGAGAGAGAGAGAGAGAGAGAGAGAGAGAGAGAGAGAGAGTGCGTGCGTGCGTGCGTGTGTACACGTGTGTGTATGTGTGTGTGTGTTTGTGTGTGTGTATGTGCATGTGCCTGTGTGTGTGTGTGTGTGTGTGTGTGTGTGTGTGTGTGTGTGTGTGTGTGTGTGTGTGTGTGTTCATGGACTTATAATACCCTTCTATACAGTCTGTACATATGAAAACCTGACTTTGAAGGCAACCAATTCATGTCTATCATATCACAATCGATTTCTCTATGTGAAATGAATGCTTGTCCCCTTGGTCCCATCTCCACCCTCTTCCCCTTTCACAGCATTGTTGTGGCACGAGTCAACAATGTCTCTTATCACCTTTTATCTATGCCCTAGAATGTTTTGACTGGCAATACAGCCTCACCTAATGGATAATTGAACGACACTCCATTCTGACATAAAGTGTGGTGTGTGTGTGTATGTGTGTAAGTGCGTGCGTGCGTGCATGCGTGTGTGAGAAAGAACATTTATTTGTGTGGGGGGGTGGTGGGTGGAAGGTGCGGAGTGTGAAGGGGATTAGGAGGTGTGTATGTGTATGTGCATGCATGCACGTGTGTGCATGTTCAATAGATCAAAATCACCCAAAACCATACCTATGTGAACGCAAGAACAGACACATGATCACACACACACACACACACACACACACACACACACACACACACACACACACACACACACACATGTGCACACACTATCTGTGATTATACTACAATAGTTTAAAGCTGTTGCATGAGCATAAATGCATGAACTCTTGCCAATGCATACAATGACTTAATACAAATAACCGTCACCAGCAAATAAACACCTTCTACTACAGACAACGCCTTCTCCACATGGTTTGCTTCCCTGGCACAGTTAGCTTCCATGGTACAGACAATTGTCTCTCCATAATTCCCTGTCCAAGGCCATTGTATATGGTACAGTGACCACAGGATGTTCAAGAAGTATGACATAGACGTCTTAAAGGGACAGAGCACAGGACTGAATTCGTTACAATGCTTACGTGAAGGTCCACCTGCAGATTAAATGGTTAGGCCACAGTGAG
>CM065715.1:73479056-73601556 GCA_033310375.1 Conus canariensis | reverse complement strand
AACTGTTCTATGCTTAACTGATTCCATTCAAAAGCGTGAAGATGGTATTTGCCCCCCAGGCACTTTTAATTCAGACTTCAATAAAGACCACTTTTCATATCTTTTTTTTTTTGTATTTATTTTATTTGGTATTAATTTTTCCCTTTCACATTATGATGTATGTCCTCTCTAAATAATGAACTGCAGAGACTGAAATATATCACTGAGTTCCCATTTCCTGTTTCTTGCTTGATTTGAACAATTAGACAAAGAAATCAAGTGTTCTGGTCATATGATTACATCAAAGATAATTTTTCATACCATTTTTATATTAATTTCATTTTGTGTCAAATCTTATCTTTCACATAACTATGTACTTCTACACTTTCATATGTGTTCTGTTCAGTATTTATTTACTTTTCTGTTTAGAACCTGCAAAAAGAAGAATAAAGATTTTTACTTTCAGAACAATGAACTCTAAAGACTAACTTATCACTGTCCTTACACTTCCTGTTTAGTCCTTGTGTGTGTGTGTGTGTGTGTGTGTGTGTGTGTGTGTGTGTGTGTGTGTGTGTGTGTGTGTATGTGTGTGCGTGCATGGGTGCATTAAAACCATTTGTGTACTCTTCTTGTTTTTAAAACAAATGCAGTTAAATTAATGTAAATGTGCATTACATAATTAAATGCAAGTGTTTAAGTGCATTAAAAATTTTGTTCATGATTATTTTGGGGGTAAGTTAATTTGTGTTGTTATAGGTGTCAAATATCATAACAAAAACACAAAGTTTAGAATTTGTTAAAGGAAAATGAATGAACATCTTTGGTTCTTTATCCAATAGTTCTGCATGAAGCTAAATGAAGAAGTTCTCTCCAGAAGAGAAAGGCAGTACATAATGTTTAATTCAGATCTCAATTTGAACATTTGAAACTACACTGATATGATTACAACACAATTAGTATTCTAACACCAATATTTATTGAGATATATCATAGATATAGAAAAGATTTGGCTAGACTTTTATCATATGGAAAAATTTAATTCATGTTTACACTCCTAACTGCTGCGATACAGCTCCTTGAAAATTGCAAGCTTTTATTTATTACAGTGAAATGAGTAGACCTGCTGTTATCTGTCCTGTTTCAGACTGGAACTTCACAGCCTATTTTCAACTTCACATTATGTATCCAAAAGAGTTCTTTCAAGACTGCTACAGTTTCTTCTATCTCTTGTGCATAGTACAAACACACTGGAAGAATTTCTTTACATTTCAAAACAATCAGAGAAGAATGCACCTGTCTCTGTTGCCATCTTTTTGCATCCTGTCATACATCATTAAATGAAGCAAAGAAAACAATTCTGAAAACAGGAGAGGAAACCTTCCAACATTCTTTCTTATGATCTTAAACAACAGAAAACAGTAACTTCTTATCTGGATAAGGCTATATTGGTGGTTCATAATAATGTTCAATTTTACCTGTATATGAAGCTTTATATCCACCCTACATCACGCAAATCACGAACACATTTAAATGTTTGTATCAAAAAGCAGATTTCACTCTCATATACTGTTCTGCAAGTTGTCATATTCTTTTCACCCATTTCTCTTTGTGCACTTGAAGGAGATTACCTATAACATTTACAAACAGAGGAGAAGTGAAAGACAAATTTGATAGAAGGTCATACTGTCAGTCATCTCTGAAATCATGGGTCCACAATTCTGGTAATTACTCTGACTTTAAATTGCTTTGGTGACAATTTGACATGCTAGATTGATCCAAATTCTGGTCATGCATGGTAGATGGCAGACACACACATACCAGACATGCAATGTATGCATGAATGAGCATGTATGTGCACACTTATAAATATACACACTTAAAAAAACAATGACACCTCCAAAAGAAAATATCACTTACATTTTAAATTCTTGCTATCAGACCATGGATTGATTAAAAAAAAAAACAACTGTGAAACTAAATGTTAGGTATTTCTATCACTCTGTATACAGTAGAAGTAATTTTACAAATACATTACACAAAGACGTTCAGCGGCAAGGGGATGCTAATAATCATAATCACTAAATAAACTGTTTTAAGGAAACTTAAGAACACTTTACACACACACACACACACACACACACACACACACACACACACACACACATACACACACACACACAAATGGATTGTTGTTTGGTCAGAATGCTGTCATCCCACTGAAGAAGGCAAAGTTTGTGCCGAAATATATTTGGGAAAATAATCCACTTGTTGTGCTGTGTTCAATTTTTACTCTGTGTGTGCAATATATATATATATATATAAATATCCATATATCTCTCATTTTCAAACAAAATCTGATACTGTAACAACCTGAGATTTAAAGAAAGTTCACTAGCTGCTTCTTTACATTAATTTCAGTTCAATGCCCACTTGCAGTGAGAACAGCCAACATTTTCCAGACGCTTTACACTTCTCTTATTCTTTGGTTGGTTGTTGATATTGATTTTTTTCCCAGACTTTAGTTTTTGTTGCATAATTTTTACTTTAAATACATCAAAGCTTTTATCATCACACTAACAACAGAGAATGAAAAATGTTGAATAATAACAGAGAGTCATATACTTACCGCTCTGCTGGAAGGGTGATTAAATTCAGAGGCTTTTTTACTTGACAGATCAAATCCGTCTTCCAGGCGCTTTACATCAAAGTAGTATTTTCTGTCAATGGTTATAAGAACATGTTCAGTTTTCAAGTCAGTTAAGAAAAGGGTTGACATACATAACAAACTTAAAATACTGCATATCTAAATCAGTTTACTCTCCTTTATTTCCTGTACATCTGTCGGAAGTTCAGATGTTTACAATGGAAGGAACAGAGAAAATAAGGCAAATTCAATGTACATGTGCAAGTGTGTGTGTGTGTGTGTGTGTGTGTGTGTGTGTGTGTGTGTGGTGTACAAATGTATGCATGCACATCTTATGCGCTGCATGTAATTAAAAAAAAGTTATAATTACTAAAATCAAACTTTAATTGCAGAAAAAAAGCATTGCTCGCTTTAAAGTGGTTTACTTTTGAATTTTGTTTGGTTTTGTTTTTCAGCATTTTACTAAAAACAATAACACCAAAAACCCAGATACAACAACAACACACACATACACACACGCACATACAGAAAATCTATTTTTTAAAAGAGAAAAAAAAACACTATTATATGTACTAATTACATTCTATAATCTTACATTTCTAACACATTTTATGTCACACATTCATAAACAGCATAAACAAGTCTTCAATAATAGAGTGATTATATACTTTTCCTATGCTACCAACTAATGGTGAAGCCACAGTATCATTTCTGGAATTAGTTTTTTAATTAAAACAGTAACAGACTATGATATACTTCCTATACTACATTATGATGATAAAGGTGATCGACTCGATGATCCGTGTGTGTGTGTGTGTGTGTGTGTGTGTGTGTGTGTGTGTGTGTGTTGCGTGTGTGGAGGAGGGGGGGGGGGTGCAATCTTTAAACACGACTTGATTGATAATCAATCACATTGAAACTCTGCATTTAGCGAAGTATAAACCCCAGTTATTAGAAAAGCACATACACACTGTATACTAACTGCTTACTTACAATTGCTTTCCGACGGTCTTCACAACCGTGTTTGATCCCATTGTGGAGTACTACTATCAACATCGTCTGTCAGTCTCACCATCCTGTTCACGATATCAGCTAGTCGGCAAACAACAGCAGCGCACGCGCACACATCATATCTACAGACCACGAATTAATTGTATGAAAGGTACATTTCCTTTGACGTGCATGACATGTCCAGTCATGTTCTAGTTGTTTTTAAAGCGTTTATTTATTTATCTATGTTTATTTGTTTCCCTTCCCCTATAGCAACTGACAAACAAGCTGTCGTTGCGAGGATCATCCTCTTCAGTGAGTTACAAAGGGACATTATTCTGCCTATCTATAAGGCTCTGTACACAGTTGCAGAATATGACCAAAAACTATTCGTTAGTTCCCCACATCGGCAATGATAATGTTAAATAATGAAGGTTTGTCTGGGCATACATCCACAATGCTGCTCCGCTATAATATAAGAAAAATTATAAATGAACAAGACAACTGACTTACCGAAAATATATAATGAAAGAAACGAAGCAGAGACAACAAATATACAGACAATGAAAATACCTGAACAAAAAGCACAACTAAACCCAGAAACACTTCCAGAATCCCATTTCTCCACTCATCACATATCTGACCATGTGTACATGTATCAGTGCACACACATTCACACAGAAACGCACACACAATTCGGGGAGCAACAAAAGAAAGAGTATTCACAAAAATATAGTCAAATTGTTTTGAAAAATAAAGTTGAGATTTGAAGGAAGAGAAAGATTCAGAGTGCTTGAGAATGAAATGTAAATATTTTCAAACTGCTGAAGCACGGTAAGAAAAACATCTTTCACTGTCCGTCTTCTTTTGAAGTAAGTTGAAATCCGATGTCATCACACAATCACACTTACAAATCTGTTACACTCGCTTGAGGAGCTGTGCCTTATGTCTGAGGAGAGAGAGAGAGAGAGAGAGAGAGAGAGAGCACCTGGACAGGAAAATACTGCCGTAAGTGCAGCTGCTGACAGGCACAATGCCTTTTAGTCCCAGATGCTGGATTGAGGGCCAAGTACACCTGGCAAAGCCAGTGCAGTGTCCAGGCTCACCTGCTGCTGCGCACTCAACCCTTTAGATTACGATAATTCAGAAAGATCATCTCCATCATGGTAGGAATTTATTAGAGGATGGCCACCCTGGTTTTGAAAGCTGATGGACATGGCATGGCTGCTGTTCCTTGTGAAAAAGTACTTGGCATATACATGGTCCTTGTAGATGGATTGTAGTAAGACTGATGACTGGACTGGCAGGTGCTGTGTCTGTTTAGAGTGGAAGCGAGATGTTTCAAATTGATAGATGTCAACCTCTGGTGGACTTTGTGGAAAGCAGTCAGCTTCCACTCTTCTCCTAAGACTAAGAGGCAGAGTTGCCCAAAATAAGTGTTTGCAATATCTCCTCTACAATGGATGTCAAATGATTTGATTGGATGTCTTTGTATGGGACATATTTATGACAATGAATACTCTGGAATTTAAAGGATTGTTGACAGGATGAGACGCCAAAATGCTTAAGTGTGCACTAGTTTACAACTTTTTTTTTCTTGTTTGTGTCACAATGTTTAAGATGAAAAAACTATACCTGTCTTCTACAAATGTTATATGTTAGAACTTTTCTTCTGATGTTGTTGTTGTGAGGTTGTGACAGCTTGGAGGACATAAGGCCATTTCAAAATCATGTGTACTAGCTAACAGGTTATCCCAGGCAGCATAACCTACGAAAGGACAGACACAGACCAATCAACAAGATAGACCGATCACAAACCCACATTGCAAAAACATCACGCATCTCATCCATCTCAGATTCTCTCCAACTGTCTCAGACTGCACGGACAGTGGAAGAAAGCAAGGTTAGAGATCATCTACAAACTCCACCAGAGTCTGCTGCTTGTAAATTATAATGGTAAAGCATAGTAGGTCAGATAAAAGGAGAAAGGGAGTGTATGACAGATGTTACTGAAACTAATGTGTTACAAATTTGATCTTTTCTTTGCCTTATTCCTAATAGAATTTGATGTAATTGTTTTCCTTTGCATTCATTCCCCACCCTCTTCCCTCAGGGATCACCAGACAAGCTCTAAATCAATTTCCAGTCAAAATGTCACAGCAGTCAGTATACTGATGTAGGACTAAATTGGAAGATTTGACTGGAGTTAAGTATATATAATTGTTTCACCATGAGAATAAAAGTTGCTTTCCTTGGTTATTTTTTTTTTGCTTGAAAAAAAAAGGAATATGAACCAGCTATCTGGGTAATTACTACAGGCACAATCCCAACTTAACATTTACAACTACTTCAGCTCAGGCCCTGTCCAAGTAACTATTTGGTCACTGGGGGAGATGTGTATCATGCAGAAATGTTGACTTCTACACTCTGCATGCAACTTTGACTGGTGGATGATCAATCACCATTATGTTTCCATACACAGACCAGTGGATGACCAATCCTAATCATGTTTCCATTCACTGACCAGTGGATGACCTATCACCATCATGTTTCCATTCACTGACCAGTGGATGACCAGTCACCATCATGTTTCCATTCACTGACCAGTGGATGACTAATCACCATCATGCTTCCATTCACAGACCAGTGGATGACCAATCACCATCATGTTTCCATTCACAGACCAGTGGCAGTGAATGACCAATCACCATCATGTTTCCATTCACAAACCAGAGAAAGACCAGTCACTATCATGTGTCCGTTCACTGACTAGTGGTAGTGAATGACCAGTCACCATCATGTTTCCATTCACTTAACAGTGGATGACTATCACCATCATGTTTCCATTCACTTAACAGTGGATGACAAATTACCATCATGTTTCCATTCACTTAACAGTGGATGACTATCACCATCATGTTTCCATTCACTTAACAGTGGATGATTGATCACCATCATGTTTCCATTCACTTAACAGTGGATGACTAATCACCATCATGTTTCCATTCACTTAACAGTGGATGACTATCACCATCATGTTTCCATTCACTTAACAGTGGATGACTATCACCATCATGTTTCCATTCACTGACCAGTGGATGACTAATCACCATCATGTTTCCATTCACTGACCAGTGGATGACCTATCACCACCATGCTTCCATTCACTGACCAGTGGATGACCGATCACCATCATGTTTCCATTCACTGACCAGTGGATGGCTAATCACCATCATGTTTCCATTCACTTAACAGTGGATGACCGATCACCATCATGTTTCCATTCACTTAACAGTGGATGGCTGATCACCATCATGTTTCCACTTCCAGACAAGTGGGTAAGTGACCACCATCGACTTTCCATTTACAAATCCCAGGATGACCAGTTATCATCATATTTCCATTCACTTACCAGTGGATGACCTATCACAATCATGTTTCCTTTTATTGACATGTGGATGGACGACTGATCATCATCAAGTTTCCATTCACAACCATTGGATGACTTATCACCACTTTGTTTCCATTTCACAGACTAGTGGATGACAAATCACTGATCACTCAAGTGAGATGCAATTCACGGACAAACAACTGACAATTTAAAAGAAGTATATTTTAGACAAGCTGCCATGGTGCAGTGGTTATGTTGTGGACTTGTGAGTTAGGAGATCACGGGTTTGAGTCCAATTAGGCGCATTCTCATTTGTGGGATTTTTCAGCTACCGTCCACACCAATCCAGAGCCAGTTGTGCTTTGGTCTAAAATGGCAAGTTTGGAAACACACACTCACACACATGGGCGCACACACTCGTGCACATACACACACACACAGAGGCTTAAATTGTATGGACTTTCATGACTTGCATTGTGGGATCTCATGCTTGATTTCCCTTCTATCAGGTTTGCGAGTTCCTGTTGTAGACTCCGTCACTGGCAAGTTCTGGCAACTATAGTTAGATGAATATGGTGGCGCACTCCAGGGGCAGACACTCGGCTCAGTTACTTATCAATTATTAACGTCAGCAATGGGTAATGTTCCATGTATGTTCGATCAGACAGCAGTGTGCGTCTCTTCTGGACAGCAGCCCCATTATGACTTGATATTGAATGCTCCCTGTGGAGTGCTGCTTTTGGGTTTGTGTAATGGATGGTTGTAAACAGCGGCATGAGGGTAATGCTATTGCAAGGGTATGGAAGACAAGATAGGAAAGAAAAAAAACGAGAAAGAAAGAAAGAAGTAAAAGGACTTTAAGCAGTGTCAATAGTCTAATAATTTATTTCTACCTTATGAATGTCGGGTTTTTGTGCAAGTTCAATTTCCCTTCTGTACTGAAACTTTTTGTCTCCTAATGTCTTCTCCCACTATTTAAGTGCTTGTTGGCTTCTTTGTCGTTGTTGGGTTTTGTTTGTTTGTTTTAAATTATATGGTCAGAGAGAGAGAGAGAGAGAGAGAGAGAGAGAGAGAGAGAGATTCTTCCCTGTCTCTTACATACTTAAACATTAAAAGACAGTGAAAAAGGAGAAAGGAGGAGGCAGAAGTGACAGTGACAACAAAGACAAAGAAAGGGAGACACACACACAGATAGGACAGCAAAAGAGTGGAGTGAGGGGGAAGGGAGAGAGGGCTCACACACAAAGACAGAGGCAAACAGAAAAGCAGACACAGAAAGTTCAAAGGAAAAAATAAAGAACCCACAAACAATCTGCTGCAAAAAGAAAAAAATTTAATATCACATTGTAAGAAAAGGAATTGTTAAAATGTTACACACACAACTTTCGATGAAATTCTTGTTCAATTCAGTTAAAACAAACACACAAAAACGGCAGGAAAAACGATGTATGCTCTTTAAAAGGAGAATATTTCATGATTACACAATAACAAACTTGCACAAAAGGCATTTCACATTGCAGTTCAAGCAAAAGAAGAAAGAGGAAGAACACTGTAACCATAGGTATTAAAAGTACAGTCAGCACAGTCAATTGCAGAAATGAAGAGGGGAAAGCCAGATAGACAAGATAGAATTTACAAATATATTCAAAAAAAAAAAAGAGAGAGAGAGAGAGAAACCAAGCCCCAGTCATAAACCTCACAGAAAATGCCGTGACAAAGTGGAATGAAAAATCTTCACTCCTGGAAAACTTGAGCATTTAGACACCCAAAAGGGGGGGGGGGGGGGGGGGTGTCAGGGAAGTGTACCATGTTCAACCACACAGCTAAACATTGTCAGCATGTTGTTCTTTTGGGCATATACTAAACTAGTGGCAAGAACAAACATATAATGAATACAAGCGTGTGTGTAACCAAAATCTGTCAGCACAACTTTCGAAAATTATAACAGAGATAAATATTAATAATATACAAAAAAAACAGGAGAAAGGCGGTGGGGGAGGATAAGGGGTGGGGGAGAAGGTGGTTGACATAAATAATAAAAATGTTCTGCAGTATATGAAATACACAGTGAATGCATTACCAAGCATCTGCTTACTGTTGTTTTGTCAAACCAACATCAGACTGTTCTGCGATACATGGAGAGAGAGAGAGAGAGAGAGAGAGAGAGAGAGAGAGAGAGAGAGAGCATACTAAAGGAAGCAGAAGGCATGGTAAATAGGGTAGGGGTGGGAGAAAGACACAGAAACAAAGCACAGGTTCTGGTTAGATCAAAATATGCCCAGTAAGGCAGCACTGTATGATTAAAGCTACAAAATATATTAAGACCACTGTTATACACACACAAAGGAATAAAATGAATATGATCTGACACAAGGAAGAATGCTATTCTAAGTAATGCAGGGGCAGATACATGCACAGAGAACAACATATCAACTTTTCGGGCCGCCATATACAAAGAGGAGTCTTCCCCATGCTTTTTGCACAAATGGAAAACACAGGTGACAAGACAAGCAACTGATGAATGCAAACAGGCCAGAAAATAAGAAATGATTTACTTAGAGCCCAACTTAAATTCAAGTAAAGTAAGAATACAAAATGTTCATCCATGCTGTTTCAAGAGAAGAAATATACCCTACAATCCAAGTTAATTACAACTATATTCTCCCTCTTGATATGCACAGCATGACTGCCTATGACAAACAAGCCAAGTCAAGCATGCAAACACACTGAAAACAGAAAACCTGATGTGATTGCCAAAGGAATGGGAGTGGGGAACCTTATCGTAAGCTGTCAAATTGCAACAACAATAATACGGTAAAAGAAGGGGAAGGATTAATAACCTAGTTTACTCCCAATTTTCTTCTCCACAATATTTGCTTGCTACATCGGATTTCTCATAGAATCTCTTTAAAAGAAAATTTCCAACACTTCAGCTTTCTTTCACCTGCTCCAATTCAGAACCAAACTATTTCTGAACATTCACTTTGGAAACTGTTATGGTTTCTGTATGGGTGGGGTGGGGGTAAAGAATGGTATGCGGGAAATGGCAAGTGGACAGAAAAAGAGAGCTGAAGTGCCTGAAAATGTATGTGTAAATAAAGTGCTAAAATACATTACTAAGAATGGTGATGCTGTACCTCATTTGTCCAACCATTGGATGTCTACCTAGGAACGTACAGTATTCAGCCCTCCAGTGCGAACCTTCCAAACTGTGAATTAGAGCTATTCTTTTACATGGCACCTTTGGAAGGACTTGATGTCATGATTAAAACATCATTTTCTTTTCAATCCTCATAAACAGCCAAACCCTTAGCAAGTAAATGAAAAAGTCTTTTTGTCCACACCGATTCCACGTTATTCATGTCAAAAAAGAAATAGTGGCTACTAACTATCTGTCTCCAAAACGAACATCTGAAATTGCATTAAGACAGAGAAAAAAGTCTTTCTTGTTTTGCAGCATTCCATGTTATATGTACATATGTCTGTACTTGAATGCATTAACCGAATGATTCATTAAACACTTTGTGTATGTGTATCATTCCATGTTACCTTTATCTACATCTGTATTTGGATTTTCTAAATTGATGATTCAGAATGATATGTAACATAAATTTTCATCTTTAATTTAAAAAAAAAAAGAGGTAATAGCAAAATATTTTCAAAATGGAACAAAGGGCCCTTCTTCTGTATGCATACACTTGCATTAAATTCTTCAAATAAATGAATCAGTTTATCATCCAGAGTTTTACATGTTCTCAACGTTTTCTCCATTTCAGTCTTAAGACTGTCATAACAAGAGCCAGATTTCTGTTTAAACATCTCCATGGAATGAAAAGATTTCAAATTTTGTATGTTGAGCTAAAAATGAAAACACCTGAATTGGATGAGCATCAAAGAAGAACATTTTAAATACATCACACACCTGCTTCAATCAAACCAGATGATGTTACATGAAAAGTATTGCATTAATAAAGCAGTTGTAATGAAACTTTCAAGTCCTTTCAAATCACTGCATACAATTCAAGAGACAATGGTTATCAGCTTGACTAGACACAGATTAACGACAGTTATTAATTATAAAACAAAACAGCCAAAGAATAATGAACAAATACATGAAACACATTTATCATTATATAAAATCAGCTTTTTAAAAGACAACTTCAATAAGCCCACAGCTTTGTTTATCAGGTAAAAAGCAAAATGCACACATCTTAATTTAGTTGTAAACTGTACATAAAACACATACAAAGATGAAGTGACAAAAGGAAAAGTGGACACTGTAAACACAGAAATGAGACATTAATTCCAACACATCCTGTGACAGAATACATGCACATACATCAGCTGCAGATAGTATATCAGCTATATGACGACCACCAATAGCCATCTGGAGGAAACTGGACAACAACCCATGACAGAAACATCCAATACTGAACCAAGTAACTGGCATTCCGCTATGGATCAATTCACCTAAATGTTGGATCTGGTATGCACAGCTCCACTGAAATCTCTTGAACATTGTTTTGGATTGTTAACCATGCAAACTTATACCTAGTTATGTGGTTACTTGCAAAAGAGATATCCAGAGAATAGCCAATACATTGCAACTGTTCTTAAATCACTGCCTCTCCCTTTCCAGTCAGCTCAGATATCTGGATAAACTTGGAATCCATCAACATTCAGCCACCAACAGTGAAATTATAGCCTGGTTCTAACACAAATAACTCTGAACCAAAGCAGTGTGAAGGGGTTTCCTTACAATGATCAGTTATAGCTGCAAAAAGCTGCAAATGGAGATACAATGTTGCAGATGGATATAAAAGCAAGCTGACAGCATAGAACAGCTCTAACAGTCAAACCACAATTTTAAAAACGCAAGTACACAAACAAGCAAACTTTTAAATAAACACAGGGATAAATCAATACAATACAACGAAGGCAAAACTGTTTAAGCAAGCAAGCCAGCAAATAAATACATCAACAACTGAATAAAATCAAAAGACAGCAAGGCCATTATCAAAACTGAACTAAATCAGTGACTCCAGTTTAGAATGGCAAGATAAAAGTCTGCTAAAAACAAAATAAAGAAAAATGACAAAATACAGTGTATCAACAATCCTGCCCTGAACGCTGACCAGCATAACAAGCACTGCAGTGTTCATACCCTTACTTGCCTTCTGTAACAACGTGAAAAGCTGGTTGTTACTTTCTTTAACAACATGACATCACCCTTTGGATACTCTAGCAAACCAAGACAGCAATTAATGTGTCACACATAATCCCAAACAAAGCTGAGATAATGTACGAAGAGCTAGAGATCACTTTTGCCATTTTATTCCTAAAAATTCAAAGTTCTCTATTCCCAACATATTTGGAAGCACTTGCCTACCTGTTCATACTCATCACAGCATAAATTGCATTTATTCCCAAGTTATTTTTCTTCTTCTTTGAAACTTTTACTCTTCTCACAGGTTGATATGCTTTGTTTACAGGCAGCTTCATTCCTTTTACGCTTTGGCAGAATGCAATGCTTTACATTATTTATCATGTTCTGCACACCTTTGACAGACATGCCAATGCTAAAAAATCCAGTAGATTCTACTTAAAACGGCTATTCAGCATGATATATCTAACACACAAATGACAAAGAATCAAGAGTTGTCTGCCCATGAGTTTCATTTACCAACATAGATAAGACTTTACTGTTGCAGCCCAGCAGGCTGTGTGGAACCCTATCAGGCTGATAGCTTGTCCACATACACACTTCACAAAATATCCCATAACAAACATGTTCTCCTATCAGCACTGGTTGGAAGAGGCCCATCTATCAATAAACGGCAACTAACTTTTACATATTGTTATAAACAAAAGAAACCTGTGTTGGGGGATGAAGCAATGCCCAAAATGGCAGTCACCTGATGGTACAACACAGCCATCATCAAATGATGATTGAGCCGATGTCTGCACAAGTGAATGACTGCAGACACATGCAGCATGAAGCACTATCTGCAGTATTTAGAGTAGACTGGAATATCACAATCACCATACCTTTTTCACACACAGCCATTATATCTCACACTTATTCAATTTGTATAAAAACGCAAGCACACACACACAGTCACAGTCACACAAACACAGAGAAAATGGCATGCCAAGATCAACAATAAACACAACACACAGTAAGGGCAATCCCTAACAACCGTGGTCAAAGGTTTTCACTGTAACTGGGACAGGGTGCATCTATAATGAGGATTCTTTATTTTATGTTCAGGACCACACCACAGCCAAATGCACAGGGTTTAGTGCACCAACAATGAAGATTTATGGAAAGGTCTTCGTACACTGAACTGTGTATTTATCCATTCTGGAAAACACTGCTGACCGACTTCTACAAAGCACTCTTAGAAGATTGCCTCCTGATTCAGAATCAGAAATGATTGGATCCAGTTCTGATGTATGTCTCTGTGATGCATCAAACAAAAATAAATTTTCAAGGCATATGCTATTATCTCCGAAAGTGGTTCATGGATCTTATGAAACTTCTGGCACAGGGTCCTAACTGGCTCAGATATGAACAAGCTCTCTTTGCTTGTTTGCAGTAAAAGGCAGCCATCTTCTTTTCTTTTCTTTTATGATTAATTTCCATTTATTGATACTGCTCACATCATTTCTTTGTTGGTTCATGTAAAGACTATGTAGGATAAAACAACCAAACTGAAACTGTATTGCAAAACTGCGGAAAATCAGACAACACACACACGCATACACACACACCACACAACCAATCAATAAGAAAAATAACAAAAACCAATCAATTTACATCAGACAAGAAGAACATCTCTGACCTGCACGCAACCCAATAAAATGCAACGAACTTCTCCCAACCCCTCCTCCTGTGCTCTGAAATGCTGAGCAAATTCATCCGCAGCCTTTACACTTTCCTGGCAACAAATACCCACAGAACACACGAATAACCATGCACATATACTCAGCACAGAACCAAGTCAGAGTTCCTCATACACATGTATGGAGATACATCACATCTCTGACATTCAGGTCAAGAACATGACATGATTCTGCTTGAATGCAATGCAAAATAGGAAAAAATAGATTATTACTTATGAGCAAGCAGTAATGGGTAAAAGCAAAGTTGCTTAACAGCATGAATGTGACTATCATAGGACTGATTTTGTCACAAGCAGTGATCCATAACATGGGTGTCAATGAACAATCAAATAAAAGAGAATCAATAAAGAAGTAGTAAGATGTGACCACCAGCATGGTGTGGTGTGTGTGTGTGTGTGTGTGGGGTGTGTAGTAGTAGTAGTAGTAGTTCAGTTTTACGTTTTTTTCACATATGTGATATTAGATGTGTGTGTGTGTGTGTGTGTGCGCGCGCGTGCGTGCGCATGTGTGCAACATGTGTGTGTGTGAAAGAATCAAGAAAAACATGAGCACCATTTGCTTAGGATGTTCATTCAGCTACAGCCATTTTTTTTTAACCCTCTCACCCTCCCTCTCCCCTCCACCACATCCCCATCTTTCCAAAACACTCTTTCAACAACCAGCCATTTAATTTGAACAAACTGTTTCTCTTTCACATACGAGAGTGAAAACAAACCACTCATAACGAACACAACCCACAAGCAAAACTGCAGCACAAACCAATGTTTTCATATACAAGTCCCACAACAGGTTCAGGACAGCAAACTTAAGAAGTAATAGTATGTACCTGGAACATCTTCAGCTGTGGAGAGGGATGAATGGGGTGTGTGTGTGTAAAAACACTGCATATTTTTCAAATTGCACAGCTTCAAGTTCTGACTGCTGGAGCATAACGTACGCAGTACAAAGTGCAGAGATTTGAAGAAAACCACACTGTGTCTGGCATTAAAAAGTGTAAAAAAGTAAACTGAATAAAGTAGTGTTGTCCATCTGAGAGTGTCATGACAGCCTATTGCTCTAAATGTCCTACTCTATTTGCCCGAGCTCACCATCAAGGAGAATTCAACTCTCACTGACTGACATGCATACACATCAGTGGAAATAAAAAGGCTAAAAGAAAAACCTCTGAAAAAAATACACTTATAGATCCATCCTCCCTAACACACACACAAAGAAAAAAATCTGCAGACAAATATTGCAGAGAGTGGATTCTCTACAGCGATTGATCATCATACTCTAGGTCCTAACACAGTCTGTCTTGATAACAATAATGCTTCTTGATACTTAAGTTGTGCTATCTGATACAATGATTGTTCTACTCTTACATGCATGTGAGATGTGAGATTTCTTCTCCAACAACGAAAAAGCTGGTCGCAAAATTACAGGTTGTGTGATCTGCTCTTAAATGATGGCATCAACATAAAAAATTCACAACATTTCTGAAGATGAAGTCATTGTAGTATCAACTGCCATCATAGACAAAGTGAAGGGCAATGATTAAAACTTTAAGCACAACGTAAAGTTCTTCCCTGAGTTGCAGTATGTTAATGATAGGAGTGAATGATCTGCATTTTCCTCTGCTGTAAGTCAGCATTGAATAAGCTGGAACTGAGCTATCCTTTTCTATCATCTTACTTTCAAACTTCTTTCAGAGCATAACATCAACCCGGGTGAACTGGAACTGAGCTGCCCTGTTCCATGTTCAGCTTTCATATTTCTTTCAGGACAAAAATCCTGCATACTTTAACCTTCTACCTTCTGATCCACCCCTACCTGTTACCACAACCCACCCACCCACTGCACAGTGTGTCCATTCATTGATAGTACATGGCTTATTTGTGAAGGCTTGTGCCATGAAATGCAGAGTTTAGAGACATCTGATAAAACAAAATGGGCAGCCATTTGCGAAGAGCTTCAATTCAAACTAAAACAGATTTTTTTTTTTTCAGCTGGTACTTAGTATGAAAATGAGTGACAATGACAGAAGATCCATGTAACATGACCAACAGGTGGGCCATTGGTCTTCTCTTAAAGCTCAATCCCAGATTACTGTATTGAAGGTCAGTGACCACACTAGTCAGTTAAAACATCAGCAGCATGCTAACAGCAACATGCACAGAAAACTGCATCCAGAACCAAATAATCATTTAAAAAAAATTGGTGCCATTTTGACATGTATTTTACATGGTTATTTTTGGGAAAACAACACCACTGTTTCTTAGTTTCGTTTAAAGGTCTGTATACTCCTGTTAGTTTAAGTAACAAAAAAACAAAAAACAAAAACAAAAAAGCCATGGTGAAGGTGATAAAAATCAAGACAGTTCCTGACACAGGTTCTAAATGTATACATGAAAACCATGTCTGTCATGTCATTAAAACACTATTGAAAAACATTTCTGACCATGAACCTGGATTCATGCTGCACTTGCCAACAAATAGTGAATCTGAAAATTTTACTTTTTATGTTTTGGTGTTTCACCAATTTATCATCCCTTTCAGAAAGATTGCAAAGGAAAGCATTCTGTATTTCTTTCTACATGCAACTGTGAATTTTCACCATGAAAGATTATGAAGTTTAATGGAAAATTTTACTTTTAAACAACAGCAACTGAAAGCTGTATTTGAAAGTGAGAAAAAAAAAGATGATGGTTAAAACAGTGTTTTTTATGATCTTTGGTTCCAAAGTGATGGTGAAGAAAAGAATGAAGGTAGTGATAGCACCTTTCTCTTACTACTCTTCCGATGCTCCTAACTTTGATATCACCAGTTTGTGCCGTCTGTCAAAGGGGCACGACACTGAGTGACCTAAGTGGATTTCATGTCCGATTCTAACCGACACTTGCTACACAAAAGATCATTTCATAGTATACTTAATTCTGCACATTCACACCACCATCCGTATCAGTCCATGTGTGACTGAGAAGCACTGTACAACCATTCCATGTATTTTGTTATTTACTTATTTTCACCTTCACTTATCAAAGGAGTCTAGTAAAAACCAATGTGCAAAATGAAGAAATTGTGCTCAAACTGCCCTATTCCAAAATGTGCCAAGCCTTTTCTGATGGTCTTCAAGTATTATTCTAACAAATGACCTGCCTCTACAACCTTCATTCTAATGCAGAAACTCTTTAGTCTCTTAATCTGTATTTTCTCATTCCATTCCAGATAAAAGGCTTTTACAGCTCACTGTTTGTTCTTCCTTCAAGTACAGTCATTTTTCCTCCCTCACTGTGGATGATTAAAAAAACAAAATGGAAAGTAGTGTTGAGGTACTGACATTCATATGATTACTTACTTTTCACCTTTCACAATGAACAACTGAAATAAGCATTACTTAAGTTTCAAAGCAGTTAGCTAACTGCAAATAAAATAATGGTCAAGTCCTTAAATTCTTGACAGGCATACTCAGTCAGCTAGAGAATAAAAATAATATATGACAGTTAGACTTCCAGGATGGGATAGAATAGGGGTGGACTGGCCACAGGCGTATCATATACTACATGTTTCAGTGAAGGACATCGCCTGCTGTGTAAATAGAAACTTTAGAACTACAGCGAGTTGGACAGCTCTGTTTTCTTCAGGGAATCTAGACTAGGACGGAAAGACACAAAGAAAGAGAGACTGACTGCCACACTGACACCAACAGAAACAAAAACAATGAGAATAAAACTGATACAAAATGCATAACAAGTACACCAATGGCAGAAGTCAATAAAACATACAACTGCTGATTGAAACACATGCATAATGACCCATGTTTCACCATGACCATGAACACATTCCCTTTGTTTCATCTGTAGATACCTAGGAACAAGGGAGGAAACCCAAACAGCAGGAAGCAGAAGGAACTCAATGAGATTGAAGAATGGTATGAATCAAAGCCAACAGCGCCTGCCTCCAGCCTTTGCTGGTCCTGCCATGGTGCCAGCAGTGTCACTCCAGCTTAGTTGCCTGGGGGTGAATGCTCCATCAGCTGACACCCCCTACATAAACACAATCAACAGAGTCACCAGTTTCAATTTTTCCCTATGGGCTGTATGCTCCAAGGCAACTGACCTTGCAGTGACCACACTGACCACACTCAGACAGTGACAACAAACTCGGGATTGACATAGGAGAAGCCGGAGAACTCGGTCTGGTCCAGGTTCATGATGAACAGCTTGTCGGTCGGGGTCAGCTTGGGGGCTTCTGAGGTGAACTCGCGATCAAAGTTGCTGACGTCTTTGCGACTTTTCTGTCAACAGCCACAAGTGAGACTTGTAAGCACAGTGTCTAACAATGATCACTGATTAATATTCATGTTCTAAACTATGCTTCAAAGTACACTGAATGGAAATCTATTCAATAAAGCATACTTTACAATACACTTCAAAATAATCTGTGTTCCAAACAATAAATTGCACCAAATAGCAATCTCTATCACTGGGTATACTTCAATATACACCAAATAACAGTCTAAAATAAAATAAAAAAAATGTACCTCAAAGGAAATTGCAGACAATTTATGTTACAAACTCTGTTTCAGAATACATAAAATCATAACTGGTGTTTCTTAGTACACTTCGAAATACACAGAGTGCCAAAGACAGGGAGGGGGGAGGGAGGAGGTGGGCAGGGGCTTTGAAGGGAGGGTTGTCTTTGTTGTGAGGTATTCAGTTGTACAGACAAAGACAAAAATGTTCCCTCAAATAAAGTCTCTACAGAAAAGAAGTTTTTACTGGAAGGTTTCACTGTAACAACAAACAAAAAGCTTTTCACTCCTTCCAGAAAAAACCCTCAATACCTAAAAATAAATGAAATATAATTCACAGAGAGAGAGAGAAGAAAGAGAGAGAGAGAGAGAAAGAGAGAGAGTGAGAAAGAGAGAGAGAGAAACAAAAACATAGTGTGTGTACATGTGTGTGTGTGCTTGTGTGTGTGTGTGTGTGTGTGTGGTGTGTGTGTGTATGTGTTTGTGTGTACATGCGCGCATATGTGCGTGCATGCATTTGAAAATACATGTCTGTGTGTGTGTGCAAACTTGTATGTGTGTGCTCTTGGAGTGTGTAAGACAACATGTGCACATCAGATCTGAACAATAACTAAAAATCCCGATGAAGCGATTCCCAGGCCCAAACTCACACGATCTGCTAAGTGCTCAACAGCTCACCAACATACGGCTCACTCCATGCTCCAACCATCACACACAATCAACTGTTCAATCAGTACTAAGAACAACAAGAACAGACCAACAAAGCCGCACAATCAACCACTTTAACAACACCCACATTATCTACAATTCACTGATACCCACAAATCAACTGATCAATCCTTTATACCCTCAGCATCAAGATTAATCATACCCACATAATCCACTGATCAAGCAATACCCCTAAAAACAACTTCTCAATCCATCACTGCCCACACAATCAATTACTCAACCGGTTACCTAATTCAGAGCCCACACAACCGATCAACAATCTCATCCAACACTTGGCTGATCCCAGCGCTCAGCAGAGATGTTATGGTTGTTAGTGTCAGCTACAGTACCATGATGCATTCAGTAAACAAAAACAAACAGAAAAAACAAAACACAAGTAACAATCTGCGTCAAACAGCTGCCAGTGTTCATGGACAATACTAGTCGGCACAAAAAACAAAAAAGAATTTGACAAGTACTAGTCTGGTGGGAGTGTGGGAGAAAGGGGTGGGGAGTTAGAAAGCGGTTTAAATTTTCTAGTGTTTGAAGGTATTCTTTTCCGTGGTGAATCAAAAAGCAACTACAAAAAGACAAAAGAACTCAACAAATGCTAAGGAAAGATATTGAAAGAAAAATTATGACAGAAAACATCAGACTAAAAAACAAAAAAAAGTCCATTGCAATAGAGAAAAACTAAATCTGGCAAACATGAAAGAAAGAAGCATAAATGAGCAGCAAAAGAGATCGGGAAAAAAATTTAAAGAGGCAGAAAAACAATCTGAACTGAAAAGTGGTTCTGCTTGAAGTAGATAGTTTTAAATCTGTCAAAGCTGAGAAACTGCATATGTTAATCACAGACCATGGGACAAATAATTGTAGGTTATACCCCATTCCACTTTATCACCATTTACTTATTCAACACCAAGGCTTTTTCTTTTTTCAACAGAGACAGACAATAACAGAGTGTCCCACTTAAAACATCACCCCCGACCAGTCCTGGACTTAATACAGCAAGCCAATGCCCATCTCTACAACAAAGATAGAGAAGGCAGAGGGAGGTAATCATTAAAATGGCACCAACATCAGTAATAGCAGCCACATATTGGTTAGAGCAGTGATTAGTGGTCCCAGCCAAAGCAGGCAATGCTTGTCTCAAGGAGACTACAAACTGACAACTTGTGAGCTGGATTAAATGCTGCTTGCTACAGAAGAACAGTCCCTTTCCTACACTGCTGTTGATCAATCCACTACTATACCATTGCTCTGGTTTCTGATCATGATTTCAATCATCATTCCATTCTGCAATGCAACCCTTAATCAACTTAATGATGCACTTCCACTCTGAAATGATGCTAATGATCAATCTAGTGATACAGTGTTGCTTTGGATGCTGATCTTTATCCGAGTAGTGATGTGATGTTGCTTTGACTGTGTTTTTGATCAATATAACAATTTACTATTGCTTTAGTTGCTGTTTTTGATCAATCTAGTTATGCACTATATCTCTGCTTGCTGCTCTTGATTATACCAGTATGGGGAGTTTTTCTTATACTCCCTGTTTGGCTAGCATACTTACCATGTCAGACCATAGCATTCAACGGCAGTTAGTCAGCTCTGCCAGGCTGAAGATTTTTGTGGCTAATGCAGTAATAAGACAGTAATAAGACAGTCAAGTGAAGCCTACTCCACTTCCGCCATGCACAGAAGGCCGAGGTGAGCTTGTTTACCTCATTCTTCTGAGGCCTGCCGTCCATGCAAGATAAGTCTTGTGCTCTGTCTCGCCTTTCTTCTGTCTTGTGTTCAGATTGCTGTGTGTTGCTTGCTTTGCTTATTCATTTTGTGGCTTACGCTATAGACCCTGGGTACACTTGCCGTGTGAGGCTTTGGTGGGCGAGGTATTCTTGCTTACCCTAATTCTTTGCGTGATCGGCTGCTTCTCTCGTGATTCCGCCATTGCTGAGTCGTGATCGAGTTTCGTCTTCCTCTTCCAAATTCTCTCCAGCATTGGGGCTTGATTGTTTCGCCCTGGGTGACCCACTACAATAATCCACTCTCACTTCTGTTTGTAGCTATGGATTAATCCACTGATCCATATCACTATTCTTTCATGGCTAATGGTTATCAACCCTTTCTATAAACTATGCTTTCACTTGCAGCAGTGGATTAACCTTCTGAGATACAGCTGTTTTCTTCAGCAATATCCTCCTACTTTACAGTTTATGGGGAGGGGGAGGGAGGGGTTTGTTACCATCTTTTAAAGAAAAAAAAATCATAATTCTTGTCAGACAAAATTTTACATGTAAAGTTCTAAATATCACACCACTTCAGGCTGGAAAAAGGATGCAAACTGGTTCTGAAAATTTTCCAAACGATTTTCCAAATTCTACAAGCTGGATATACAAGCAGGAGGTGAGATCTTCAGCTGCACCACGATGTGCACAATCTTCTTACTGCAGCTTTGTTCTTGATTCCTTCATCATATTAATCTCGTAAAGCCAAGACCAGTTCCCCTTGTTTTTCACACTGGACTTGAGCGCCAAAATACCTACAATTTCACTCACTCGATTTCTCCACACCGTCAAGGCCTTACCTGCCACCACATTGAACTACAGGATGCCAAGCAGAAACTGAGACACGAAAAATGGCCCTGGTAATGATGAAATCAGGTTTTGACTGATCTGAATGTGGAATGCTATTTGCTGTGCACAAGTCAATCAGTTCTCTGTTGTTTACAAGAAAAAATCCATGCAAAACTGAGAAAAACTGGACTCTCCAGAGTTAATGCTGAAAGCAGTTTGCCACTATTGATGACTCTACTCAAAAGGCAATTTTAAGACCTTTTACACAGCAAAAAACGGCACCCCTAGAACTGGAAAAGCTGGCTGGAATTTTGCCCAGGCCTGAACTGAATGGCACAAAATTTTGCTGGGCCTGAGAGTTCATTTTCAGCTTTTTCTATAGGGTGGATTTCTGACATGAAATCAGAAAAGTGGCATCCCTATATATGGTTCAGATATTTGAAAAATTAAAAAAGTATGCCAGAGTTGTGTTCACTGTTCATGTGACCAAATAAAAAGAATTCACTCTAAACCAAGACAAAATGCTACTAATGTGAAAAAGAGTTTAGAAAAAAAAAACCCAGATGTATCTCACCATTATGAAACAACCAATACTTTAGGCATTATCCCATCAACCAGCAGTTCCTCTTTCCATGGAACTGGATAACTATTCTTCTTTACAATTTTATTCACCCTTGTTTTTGTCATGACTCTTTCTTCCATAGCTCCTTGTACATGCAACTAGGAGGTAGTGATGGTGATATGGGTTCAGACAACCATACAGGGTCACTTTCACGTTTCGTTGCAGCAAGTTGCTACGTACATGCCACATTTCTTTTTAAATGGAAAATTCTGAATGCAGCCACTTTAATAAGAATCAACTGAATCTGCACACACTGTGGATTCAAGAGGAAATAGAAATGAATAGAAGTTTTAAAAAATTATGAAAAAAGTATCACTTCTGCTGGTAAACTTTCTAAGAGTAAAGGAACCAAAGCAATAAAATAAAGGAAAAGCAAGAACACAAACAAAATCAAAACCCACGGCATAGATTCAAATCAAAGCATGAAACGAAACCTGCTGTCTCTAATCAAAGTGAGCGCGTGAACCTTGAAACCGACTTCATAGTTAAACATTCATTTTATGAACTGAATCTCACAGAAAATAATCTGTTAAATGTCATAGTAACAACTGAATCAGAAAGAAAGCTCACAGTAGAAAACTTAAAAATATGTAGAGCAAACATACTGGTGTGTGTGTGTGTGTTGTGTGTGTGTGTGTGTGTGTGTGTGTGTGTGTGTGTGTGTGTTTTCTCCCTTTGGAAGTCTTGTCTCTTAGATCAAAACTGTGTTTGCATGGTATATCTTTTACTGCCTTTTGGGTTAGTTTTATGTTTCAGAAGGCTTAACTTAATTCAATATTCTATTTGATCAAAACCTTCAAAGGAAAATAGGTCTCACAGAATGTGCAGGGTACCATCAGGTTAGAAACAGCATAGATGGGAGGAAGAACACAAAGAAAGCAAGCAGGAAAAACAACAACAACAACAACAAAAAACAACAAAACCAACCAAACCAAAAAAAACCCTATACCTACAAGCAACACAAGTCATGATAGCACAGCGGCAGCAAAATAAGGATTGACGAAGGTAAAGTCTCTGAATGCATCATCGGCTATGTTCATGACGACCAAGCTGTCGACTGGGGTCATTTTCATCGGTCCTCGGGTGAACAACTTGTCAAAGTTCTCTGCCTTTCGCCGGTCCGTCTATGGGCAAAAAGGGACAAAGGAAAACAACAGTTGACTTTAACAACATCCACTACTGTACACGTGGCACAACACACAGCTAACACACACACACACTGCACAAATCTACTTTAGGAGCACAACAGAAGGACCGTCAACCGGCACACATTCCACAGGAATGTAAAGTATGAATAGTTTTCAAAGTTGTTCACAGACCCTTAACAGCTTTTACAGTATGTCTTTTGTGATCATTGTACACCAACTGAAAAGCCAAAATTATGATTTTGTAAAATAAAATTCTCAAATCTTGTATATTGGTGATCTACATGTCATCATCCAAGAAAGTAAATCAAAGATTACCGCTAATGACTTTAATCTTAACAGTGTATTATGCTAGTGCATGTAGTGTACTTGGTAGAGGGGAAAAAAGTTCATGATCAAGACAAAATATTATGTATCAGGACTATCCCTTCCACACACACCCCTCACTTTTTACCCTTCCCAGTCACTGTAACCAATCACCAAGACACTGCACAAAACATTAGAAAACTATGCCTATAACAACCAAGATTTTCTTTAACTGAACCACATTGATACACTCCTGAAAGCTGCAACAAGGTCAATTAACTTGACAAACGACTTTCAAAACTATACACTATCATTAAAAAGTGAAATAAACAAATAAGCTGTGATCATAGTTTAAAAATCATTCTTTCAGGGCAGTTATCTGACCAGAGGATCTACACCAACAGATCATCCAAATGGGAAGGAAAGGGGGTAGGGGAGTCAGGATGTGGGATTAAATTCTGATCCCAATCGAGGCAAACTCGTGACAGAGCAACACTGTGTGAACTGCACAAGGAACAGTGAGAGAACAACCGAGAAAAGATTACACTGGCAGGAACAACGCAAATTAATTCAGCCTTCTTCCATTGCACACGCGAAGTTGGCTCAATTCTGACGCCTGTCATCTTCCAATTCCAAAGTAGGCATACAAATGAATAAGGGAAAAGCATACTGCATTTATCATTTTTAAAAAATCCATGAACAAACAACAGACTTTGTTTTAATACAAGAAAACAACAAAGCAAAAAGTACTGAAAATCAAAAACATATCCAGCAAAATAACAAAGAAAACATTCTTACACATGTCTAACTGAAAACTGCACCAAACTTAACTTTCCATGCATGCATGTGAAATCTAAAACCTCTGCTTCAATATTTTTCCTGGCTGCAGGCTTGACTTCAGATACAAGCAGATCAACTAACATACATATCCATGAAAACAAACAATGATATAACGTGAGTATGCTTACACACACAGGCATGCACACACTGCATCAAGAATAACCCACACCAAAGTACTCACACCATTAAAGGCAGGACAAATAACAGTCCTGCTATTAGTGCAAACCAGATCTTGCAAATGCTCAGTGACGAAGAGAGAGAGAAAATAATGTTGCTTTTAGCCCTTCCGCCCGCAAAGGACAAAACTAAAATATGTATATTAATATAATAAATAGCACTTACAAGTACATCAACATGCTGCTGAATGTGCCTTTCTGTAAAACTCGAATCTTTCTTTGTAACTCAAATTCCAACAGATCCAAACAATTCAATCACATTTACTTAATACTTCAATTAACATTAATGTTAATTATTTAGCTCTGTATCAATATGTGCACTGACTCTTCTTTTCTTTTCGATGACAAGATGAGAATTTTCCTATTGCACACAAACTCTTGTTTGAATCTTCAGCCATAAATGGTATGTCTAAAAAAAAACACCTTCAAAACACTAAACAATGAAGTGAAACTATACAGAAGCCTGGAAACAAAGTCATTCTTTGAAAAAAAAAAAAGAAAAAAAAAAGAACTTTGATATCTGAGAGATGCAATCAGGGGAAAAAAAAACATTTTGAATGGGACAATGAGTTATGACATCACTTTCTGGATATATCTTGCAGTTATGATTGGATTTTCTTGATTCCACTGATATGACTTTCCTTTGTCAAAAAATCAATTGAAATTAAGCAGTTGAGTTTTAAGCCTATAACGTCATTCTTTTACCTTTTTCAAGTTTAAAAAAACTAAATGATCAGTACAGTCAACAAAGTCAATATCACTCTTGAATGTGACATTGCAGTCATTTTCCAAATTTTTCTCATTATATTAACGTTTCAATGTGTTTTCTTTATTTCACATCAATAGCATACACTTTAAGCTATGCTCAGCTTTTCTTGATCACCAACTGCAATGGTGCATTCACACTGCACGAACCATCAAAAGAGAACCTCATGTGACAAAAAAAATGCCAGTAAATAATCATCTGCTATGACTCAATATTTCATTTGTGCTTTGTTCTGTAATTCATCAGTTCATTCATGGGACTGCGATTTCTTTTTAGCCCTTATGATCACCATTTTCTGGACCCAGTCCCACTCCTTAAGTCCATAAACAAATGTGACACAAAGTCCACTTTTGTTTCAGATAGCCGTTTCTTTTAACCATCCTGCAGTTATTTCATTCCATACATTTCATTCATTTGTAACTTTTTTTCTTAACTCAATTTTGTAGCTAATTTTGAAATACTTTATATATTTAATCACCTTTTCATTTGGTTCTGGAATAATAACAAAAGTTTGACAACAAAACCACAGCATCTCTCTTTCATGCCTGAAATTTGCACGGCAAATGATACTGGGATAGTCTGGCCCTTCTGTGAAAATTATAGTTATACTCAAGCTGAAGTACCAGTCGCTAACGTGCAAACTTTGATAATATGTTCTTTTAATTTTGCGAAGATTCGAAATATTTCAACATTTGTAAAAACTTGAGTATGGTAGCCATTAAGAATATCCTTCAACAGTACATTTTCCTCCAGCATATGAGTCAGAACTTATCCAAAACAGCTGAATTCCAGCTTCCAACATGCCTCCTACATGCACCCAAGACTTTCTTCCAAGAACTTGGGATTGCTACACTGACATTTAAACTGACCACAATCATCATGCAATAGGGGAAACTAACCATAGGCTATCTGATCTGAGTTACAAGGAACATTTCCAATTTCTGAGAAAAATGTTATTTACTAGAAACATTTGCAATACTAAGAAAAGCAAAGAGGGCAGGGGGGAAAAAAGTATCAAAGAGTAGTACTCTGAATTGCCTACTACCAGCTAGAGAATAAAAATACTATCCACAGTTACTCTTCTGGATGTCATCCATATACAACTGATCAAAGACCATTATCTGATAAACAGATTATGCTTTCATTTTCATATTCTTAATATGAACAATCAAATGGAGTTGGTTGGTGTGTTTTTTCTCTTTTTATTTAAAGATTCTTCCCTTTGTTTATGATGTTCAACAAGTACAAAAATGCTGAAGATGATGCTATGGTATTCCAATTTCGGTTGAAACCACTGGACAGGACAGAATTTGGTAACTCCTTTTAGATCACATCAAAGCATCAAGTCCAAAATATATCTACAGTTTTGATAAGAAAATCTGATGAACACTCTCAGAAATATATCTTTCCAAAGGATGAAAACTGACAAAGTGTGATGAACACTCTAGGAAATGATCCTTCAAATGGATCAATACTTACAAAGTGTGATAACACTCTAGGAAATGATCTTTCAAATGGATCAATACTTACAAAGTGTGATGAACACAAGGAAATGCATCTTTCAGGTGAATAAAAACTGACAAGATGATGAACATTCTCAGAAATGCATCCTTCCAGAGGATGAACACTGACAAAGTGTGATGAACACTAGGAAATGCATCTTTCAAGTGGATCAAAACTGACTGAGATGAAAACTCTAGGAAATGCATCTTTCAAGTGGATCAAAACTAACAGTGAGATAACACTCTAGGAAATGCATCTTTCAAGTGGATCAAAACTGAGAGTGAGATGAACACTCGAGGAAATGCATTTTCAAGTGGATGGATACTGACAGTGAGATGAACACTCTAGGAAATGCATTTTTCAAGTGGATGGATACTGACAGTGAGATGAACACTCCAGGAAATGCATCTTTCAAATGGATCAAAACTGACAGAGTTAGATGAACACTCTAGGATATGCATCCTTCAAGTGGATGAATACTGACAGAGTGAGATGAACACTCGGAAAATGCATCCTTCAAGTGGATGAATACTGACAGAGTGCGATGAACACTCTAGGATATGCATCCTTCAAGTGGATGAATACTGACAGAGTGAGATGAACACTAGAAGAAATGCATCCTTCAAGTGGATGAATACTGACAGAATGTGATGTACACGCAGGGAAATGTATCATTCAAGTAGATCAATACTGACAGAGTGTGATGTACACTCAGGGAAATCTATCATTCAAGTGGATCAATACTGACAGAGTGTGATGTACACTCAGGGAAATGTATCATTCAAGTGGATCAATACTGACAGAGTGAGATGTACACTCTAGGATAAATCCTTCAAGTGGACAAATACTGACAGATATGATGAACGCTCAAAGATACGCACCTTTCAAGTGGATGAATACTGATAAAATATAATGTATTTTACACTCTAAGATACGTATCCTTCAAGTGGATAAATACTGACAGAGTGTGACGAACACTTGAAGTAAAGCGGATGAATACTGACAGGGTGAGATGGGGAGTTTTTATTATACTCCCTGTTTGGCTAGTATACTTACCATGTCAGACCATAGCATTCAGACCATGAGTGAGTGAGGTAGCGTGTTTATTGTAGAGCGCTTAGAGCTTGGTCTGTGACCGAGGATAGGCGCTATATAAATACCCAATATATATGTACATATTCTATGGCAGTTAGTCAGCTCTGCCAGGTCGAATTTTTGTGGCTAATGCAGTAATAAGACAGTCACGTGACGCCCACCCTACTTCCGCCATAGGAAGAAGCTGGTGTCCGCTTCCTGTTCCTCATTCAGCGAGGCCTGTGCGCAAGGTAACCCCGAGAACCTTGGCGCTAGAGGGGAAGGTAGGGCGCGCATTAGAGTCTGACATGGCAAGTATACTAGCCAAACAGGGAATATAATAATAAAAACTCCCCATTTTGGCGTCATATACTATACCATGTCAGACCATAGCAGAATTTAAAGGAATCGGAGGAGGGCCGAGTGCCCTAGTGGTTCTTGGGGTTAACCAATATAGCTGCATTAGCTGCCACAAAGGAGATCCCTTTAGAACCATCAGCCCTGGTCATGCGGATATCCCTTAAATAAAAGTTTATAAAGGGATTTTCCGAACGCCAGAAGGCTGCCTCCAGAAGATGGCGCAAGGGGACAGAGTGCTGGAACGCTGCGGAAGTGGCCAGCGCTCTTACCTCATGGGCCCGGGGAGATAGGATGGGGAGATCCTTGCACGCCTGGGTGCAGGCAGATCTCACCGTCTTGGAAAGCCACCTAGAGATAGTGCCAGCCGAGATGTCTTTCTTATTATTGGGGTTAATAGAAATAAGGAGACGTCTCTGGGAGGAGCGCCTGGGGCGCAAGCGTTCCCAGCAGTGTCTCAGACACCTAGAACGGCACAGGTCCATGTCTCCCCCACTCTCCCCTCCTTCTAAAATATCCGCCAGTAAGCGGATGATGAGGGAGGGCGAGGCAGTGCCCAGTTCCTGATTCTTAGCTAAGAATTCGGGAAGAAACTTTAGAGAGACAGAGCCGTCCCTGTGGAAGGCAACGTCTCTGGGGTCCCCGCTGAGGGCATGAATCTCGCTTCGCCTTCTGGCCGAAGCCAGGGCAAGGAGAAATGTGGTCTTCAGGGAAAGAAAGTCAAAGGGAAGGGTGGCGATAGGCTCGAAAGGGGGTTTTCTGAGAGCGTCCAGGACAATAAAGAGGTCCCAAAGGGGGATGCGCCTAGGGGACTGGGACTCATGTAGAGCCACCCCCCTAAAGATCTCTCTGAGAAGGAAGTCATTCTCAAAGGAGGGTCCGCCGAACTGGCGAATAGTGGTGCAGATAGCCGACCTGTAGCCCCGTATGGAGCTAGCAGAGAGCTTAAGAGAGGAGGATAGGTGAGACAGAAAGTTGCCTATCTGGATGCTGGAAGGGTGATCATGGGGAACAGAGTTGTCTGAGCACCAAGAGACCCATCTCTCCCATCGGTAATCGTAGAGGGACTCAGTGCTGGCCCTGCGCGAGGCCGTCGCTAGGTCCCGTAGGTCTTGCGAGGCCCCCGCCCCCGCGAGTATGTTTAGGACGGACTGGGTACCTGTCCATCTGGGAGGTAGGGGCAGGTGCTTGCAGTTGGGCTGACACAGAAGCCAGGTGTGAAGGCGGAGCATCTGGGGGTTGGAGTGAGGGCGACCTGAGCGGGGTTGCCTGAGCACGTCCCACCGAGTGTACAACCGGAGGGGGGGAACATGGGTGAGGGACTTGAGGTCCGGAAACCAGGACTGGGTCGGCCACCATGGGGTTATGAGGATGAGCCTGGGTCTTTCCAGCCTCGCCTTCCTGATCACCTTGTGGAGGATCGGGAAGGGAGGAAAGGCGTATGCTATGAGGCCCGACCAGGGAAGGGAGAGAGCGTCGATTGCATACGCTTGGGGATCGGGGACGGGAGAGACATACACTGGCAGACGATGGTTGAATCGGGTGGCAAAGAGGTCGACCATGGGCCTGAACCAGTGTTCCCGCACCGAGGTTAAGGTTAGCCTGCTGAGGGTCCATTCCGTGTGAAGGAGGGACCTGGACTGGCCGAGGGAGTCTGCCAGGGTATTGGGGTCCCCGCTATGTGTCTCGCGTGGAGGGTGATTCCCCGTGCGTGACACCAGCGGAGGAACCTCTGTCCGGAGGGAGAGGCTGATGGAGCGGCCCCCCCACCCCACCCCTGTTGACATAGCAAGCCACCGAAGTGTTGTCCGTGAGAAGGAGAACAAGTCGGTGCGAGACCTGGGGTTGGAAGCGGAGGAGGGCAAGCCTGACCGCTCCCAATTCCAGGACGTTGATGTGGAGACGGGCAGTCTGTGCGTCCCACACTCCTGAGGCATGACTGTTCTCCAAGTGGGCGCCCCAGCCTGAGTTGGAGGCGTCTGTGTAGAGTTCCAGGGGCTGGGTTGGGAGGGAGATGGGAACCCCGGGGGTCAGTGTGGAAGGGTTGAGCCACTCTTCCGTAGCCCATAGGAACCAAGGCCCGAGGGGAATGGTCTGATCCCAGCGGTTGGAGGTCTGAGACCAACGACTTACTGTTCAACCTTTTCCCATATTCTTCTACTCTGGGTAGTTTGTTGATTGGGCTAATAGATAATGGTTTAATGGTTCTGACTGGTTCAACACTGTAAGGCTGGCTGTGAGCATGATCACAACTGACTGAAAAAGACGTTTCCTTTTCCTTTCACCTGGAACACACTACAGTTTCCGTCTGCTAGAACAGACAATCCCAGAATTTCTTACACATTTCACTTTATTTACTTCTTTTCACATTTCTGTCCTACCCCATCATTTTTTTCTCTTTTCCATTTTAGACAGAGTTGAACCTATGTTCACCTCCCCTTTGTACAACCCCTCCCTCTACACAAAAACCCACAAATGATGTGACAGGTCTATTTATCTTAAACTGTAACACTATAGAATGACCCCTACCCAATTCTGACCAGCCACCAATAGCCACAGTTTACAACAACTTTTTTTTCTTGAGTGTACTAAACAAGCCAACACATCTAACAAGCAACATCTTTGCTTCTTGAAACAACCAGCTTCCAACAAACAAGTCACTTTGGCCATTTTTGTTTTTTATACCTAATGTGATTGTCATGTGAATGAGGAAAAAGTGATGTGAATGGAAAAGTTTCATATCAATTAAGAGATTTTGTAATTTTTGCAATTGTGGAATGGAACCTACGGGTTTGATGCTTTTTTGTATTCATGGAGTGCAACCGCCAGTGATGCGGAAGAGTAGGACGCTGAGTGGATTGTGAAGTGTGTTCACCCAATGTGAGGAAGGGTGGAAGATTATTGTTACTTCAGAGGAGCTCTGGACACAGACATAGGAGGATGTCTGATTGTAACCCTCTTTGGGTTTAACATAGTTAGGACTAGGATTGTCCGATGCAACCCTGGGTTGGGTGTGCTATATTATTGGACTGGTTTGTCCGATGCAACCCTGGTTTGGGTGTGCTTTAACCCTTGGTGGGTGTAATATGCCTGGTGTGGCAAGTTCACTCGAGTATAGAGTGTAGATGTAGACTTGAAGTCTACTAGGGTAGGCTTGTCGCTTATTCCCTAGAAGGTGAGTACCAGTTGGGGTTGTAAACTGGTTAAAGCAATTACAGTAAAGGTGTAATTGTAATGATAACAGAAGTTTGATAATTATACAGATTTGATGATATTGCGCTATTTGGGAAAAAGAGAAAGATGAACTTGAACGCGAAAAGAGAAGAATTGAAAAATAAATAAAATATTGTTGTATAAAGATTTCTCTCTGTACCCCAACTGTAGGTAGGAATAGGTTGGCGGAACAAGACTCATGTGAGTATTCTATATTGATCTTGGAGTGAATGTGAAAGGAGTTAAAAAGGAGCTATGAATAAAAAGAGAGAAAGAGAAAGAATAAATAAAATTCATTTTAGAGGTTAACCCTGGACCTAGGTTTCATTACAGAATCCCTCAGCGTCCAGTGGTGGTCCAGCGGTGGTCCAGGCTTGAGCTGTACGAGTCTAGTGAGAGTCCAGGCTGTGGTGGTCCAGAGGTGGTACAGCCAAGTGAAAGAAAGCTCCTCGACAAGTCAAGATGACTTGTCTTTATTGATACTATTTAATATAAGAACTGATAGTGTAACATGTGTGTGAGTGTGTTGGATTTTTGGTAAAACTTTGAATATTGCATTATTGTTTCTATGTGGGGAATTATCTTGTGAAGAGAAGAAATAATTGTTGGAAAATGCAGTGAAATGCAAAGAAGAATTAAAACCCTTTTCTTTGTGAGTAAAGGGAGCATTTTATAGAAAACTCAGTTCAATTGTGGTAGTGCTCCTTTGGGTGAATGGAGTGATTGCGTGTTGTGTACGAAGTAAGCATACTGTTTGTGAATGCAAGTGTGTATGTTCACAAACATGGGTGTGTGACCGTGGTGACCCCGTCTTTGAATTTAGGTTAGAGTTTAATAGGATTTAGTTTTTTGAGTGAGTACTGCTGCTAAAATATTGTTTTGAACCCCTTTGAAAAAAAAGAAAGAAAAATAGAAGTAAAATTACTCTGCCAAATTACAATTATAAAGATACTATTTTGTTCCCCTCTGCATTGCTGAACAATTGTTATATTTATTCATTTTCATTGGCATTTTCAATTTTGTTTTTCTTATCTATATTTATGGTGTCAATTGTTTATGTAATGTATACTTGTTCTTAGTATTCCCGTCTCCAGTTCTACGGGTGGTAGTTTCAATTAGTGGGCTACCTAAGGGTTCTTTTGCTCGGTCTTACTTTTCCTACTTTTTTCAAATTTTCGCCTCTCTTGGTTTCTGTCTCTATTCTAATTAAAATTCTCTTGATATTCTTTACGATAAGCTCCTCTCTAGTTTCAAGTTTAGGCGTTTTTTTTTTCCTTTTAAATAGGGTTTCTGATTAGTGTGTGTAAATGCTCCCTTTATTTTAAATGTTGTAAGGTTTAGTTGAAAATCTTTCTTGTAAAATTGTTTGTGTTTTTTCTGGCACATTCTTTTGGATTCCTTTTTGAAAACAGTGCTCTGCTTTAGTTTAAAACAATAATTAAAAAAAAATATTCTTAGCTTTTCTTGGTATTTCGGAAATCTTTCTCACAATTCAGTCTTTCAGAGCCATTTCTAAATTTACTTCTCACATTTTTTGGCCAACTAAATTAACTTAAATAAAACATTTTTTCAGTGAGGGTGCATTTCCATACTCAATCAAATTTTACTGGAAAAAAAAATTCTTTTCTGTCCCGTCATTGTTTTTTTTGGTTCTTTACAAATTTGAATGTTTTGAGCTCTGTATTCTAGTAATCAGTGCCAAGTAAGTTTAAATTGTTGTTCTATTTTAAATAGTGTTTTATTTCACATCTTAATTTCTCTACCCCATTTGCACGCTGTGGGATTTCTTTAAGTGTTATCTACACTCTCATACAACATGACTGATACAGTAGATGATCAACAAATAGAGGAATTCCAATCCTTATTTGTAAAGGAGGATGAGGAAACGGTTCGTTTCAACCGATTTTTGTCCCAGGGACAGAAATTGCAGTTGTCTGGTGATGCGTTAATGGCTTACATTGATCAGTGTGAAGAGCGAAAGAAAGCGAGGAGAAGAAAGAGACAGAGAAAGAAGATAAGATTAGGCAAGCAGAAGCACAGTTAGAGAAAGAAGAGGATAGACAAGCACAGTTAGAGAAAGAAGAGAAGGATAGACAAGCACAGTTAGAGAAAGATGAAAGGATAGACAAGCACAGTTAGAGAAAGAAGAGAAGGATAGAGGAGAGAGGAAAAAATCAGGGTGCATGAACTTGAAATGAAAAGAACAGAAAGTCTTAATTTACTTGAAATGAGAAGATTGGAACTTGAACAAAAACGAGTGGAACTTCAGTTAAAGCAACAGGCTGTTCAACAATCTGCAAATGTAAATGTTTCTCAAACTGATGCTGTTCCTGTTCAGGGTGCAGGTAAGACTTCCTACATTCCCAAATTACCCCCTTTTGATGAGAATCGTGATGACATAGACTCTTTTCTTTTTAGGTTTGAAAACCATGCTTCATCATGTGGTTGGAGCAAGGACAAATGGACATTGTATGCTGCTTCCCTATTCAAGGGCACCGCATTATCTCTGTATCATAGTTTGGCAGTTCGTGATTCTCTCACATGGGAAGAACTGAAAGCTGAACTTTTGAAGAAGTTTCAATATACAGATGAAGGCTTTAGAGAAAAATTTCGTTCAGTTCGTCCAGAAAAAGGTGAATCATTTGCAGCTTTCCTTATTAGGACAAGTCATTTATTTGATCGTTGGGTTGAATTGTCCCAAACACAGAAAGAATATGCTGATTTGCGTGACTTGTTGTTACGTGAGCTGATTTTACAAAGCGTATCCAAAGACCTAGCTATTTTTCTAAAAGAGAGATCTTGTAAAACTGCAGAGGATATCTGTAAGCTGGCAGATCAGTATCGGACTGCTCATCCGGAAAAGCATTTTTCCAGGAAATCTGACCGTGATGTGTTTGAGGCAAATGTTGCTTCAACAGGCCAGTTTGGTCCGGGTCGTTCTCAACCAAACAGGAGATATGGTCATAGAGGAGGCCAGAGTTTTTCTCAAAGACAGAATACAAACAGGAATAATGTACATTCCTATAATAACTGGCAAGAGAATAATTCTGGACAAACTTTTTCACAGGGTAATCCAAATGCAAGTCATTACCCAAGAGGATATACCAATTCTCGACGGACTGGTCAGTTTAGAGCTATTCGTGGCCATGGACAATTTTCAAACCGTGGTGGTATTGATCATAGTACAGTACCAAATACAGTATCTGGTGCGGACAATGGTTGTTGGCACTGTTCCTGTATATTTCACAAGAAGAAAGACTGTCCTTTTCTAGCACAGGGTAATGTGTGCTTAGCAACAGATCCCAAGCAAACTACTAAAGATACTCAGCGTGTTTTAGTGTCTGACACTGATGTTACAGGTCTCACATTGAATCGTGTACTGTCAATGGGTTTGGTGCTACACTGTTGAGGGATACTGGGTGTACTACTGCTGGTGTACGCAAAGATTTAGTCAGAAAAGAACAATACACCAGGACACATCAGCAATGTCGTACATTTGGTGGCAAAATTGAATCATTTCCTTTGGCATGTGTTTATGTTTGTACTCCCTATTTTACAGGTGAAATAACAGCATGTGTCATTGATGATCCTGTGACAGACCTCATTCTTGGAAATCTCAAGGGTGTTTCCACGTCTTGGGAGGCAATGTGGTTCTTTTGTGCCTTCTATGGTAAGCACTCGTTCACAAGAGGAAAAAGAAAGGCAAGGTCAAAAACCCCTGGTTGTTCCCTATGTCCCAAAATTGGATGCGACTCCTGAACATTTGAGTGATTTACAAAAGACAGATACAACATTGACTCATTTGTTTCAGAAAGTTGTTCCTGAGGTACCTGACAAAGTGACTGATATCATGTACATAAAAAAGAATAATCTTTTATACCGTCTTTTTCCTAAAGATGAACAGGTAGTGGAGCAGATTGTCGTTCCTATGTCTTTACGTGATACTGTTTTGCATACTGCACATGATTCCATGTTTTCGGGTCATTGTGGAGTCAAACGTACTCTTCAACGTGTGTTGTCTTCATTTTTTTGGCCTGGTGTTAGTGTGCAAGTTTCAAAATATTGTCAATCATGTGATGTCTGTCAGAAAACAATTCCCAAAGGTCGTATACCATTTGCACCTTTGCAAAGAATGCCAGTCATTACTGAACCATTCAGCCGTGTTTGTATTGATTTGGTTGGTCCATTTCATGTTTCCAATTCTGGTTTTCGTTATGTGCTCACTGTCATGGATGTTGCTACCAGGTATCCTGAAGCTGTACCTTTGAAAAAGATTGATACTATTTCTGTGGCAGAAGCATTATTTTCTATTTTTTCCAGAATGGGACTTCCTGATGAAATATTATCTGACTTGGGTACTCAGTTTGTGTCAGATCTCATGAAAGAAATATTTCGTTTACTTTCAATTTCTGCATGTACTACATCTCCATACCACCCAAAGTCGAATGGCCTCGTGGAAAGATTTAATGGTACTTTCAAGATGATGTTGAAGAAAGTTTCTAAGGAAAGACCATCAGACTGGGATCGATACATTCCAGCCATACTTTTTGCCTACAGGGAATTGCCAAATGAGAGCACAGGTTTCTCTCCTTTTGAGTTGCTTTTTGGTCGTTCACCAAAAGGACCTATTAGCATCCTGTCAAGTCATGGTCTGGGGACAATGTGTCTCAAGAAGAAAAAAATGTTTTTGATTATGTTTTTACTTTACAAAATCGTATAGCAGATGCATGTCGTTTGCCCAAGAAAATGCTTATAACAGTGCAACTACGCATAAAAAGTATGCTGATCGTGGGGCAAAGATGCGTGTGTTTTCTGTGGGTGACAATGTGTTGGTGCTTTTAACAGATGACAAGAGCAAGATGCATGTGATGTGGAAAGGACCATTCGTCGTCATTGAAAAATGTTCTGATGTCAATTACAGAATTGATATGAATGGTGTGAAGAAAATTTTCCATGTTAACATGTTGAAAAAGTACTTTCACAGGTCTGATGTTATGATCAACAAGGTTGCTGTCCCTGATAAGATTTCAGCATTGGCATGTGACATTTCATGTCTGTTACGAATGGATTGTGTGACAGAACATTTGCAACGTCTTGACAAACCTGTGTTTCGCAAGGTGCCTGTAATTCATGAAACTGCTGTTGGTGTAGTTCAGGACACTGGTGATGATGTTATTCAACTGCCTACATTATCCTTAAAAGGTGAAACATACGAGGATGTCAAGATCAACGAGGACTTGAAACCATCTCAGGTGACTCAACTAAAGTGTTTACTACAGGATTATACAGATGTACTTACAGACAAACCAGGATCTGCAGTTGGTGTTGAACCTCATAGAAACGGTTGACAACAGATGTTCCTGTACGAATGAAGTCGTATCCTTTACCTTTTAGCAAAAAAGCAAATTATTGAAAGAGAGGTACAGGTCATGTTGGATCTTGGGGTCATTGAAAAGTCAAGTTCTCCATATGTGGCTCCTGTGGTGCTGGTTTCAAAACCAGATGGTTCAGTCAGATTTTGTATTGATTACAGGGCTTTGAATAAATTGACTGTTTTTGATTCTGAACCAATTCCTGATGTGGAGGATTTGTTTTGTCAACTGAGTCAAGCCAAGTATTTTGTGAAAATTGATCTCACGAAAGGTTATTGGCAGATACCGATGTGCGTTGATGATAAAGAAAAAACAGCTTTTCAAACACCATTTGGATCATTTTTTGCGAATGCCTTTTGGTTTGCAGAATGCACCGGCAACTTTCGCGAGAATGATGAGACAACTCAGGTTACATGAAATGTCTGCTGTAAGTTTTTTTGATGATATTTTGCTGGCTTCACAAACATGGAGTAATCTGCTGAGATGTTTGAAAAGTGTTTTTGAAAGACTCCGTTCTTTTGGTTTGACAGCAAGGCCATCGAAAATCATGGCGGGTTTTCAAAAACTGGAGTTTTTGGGGCATACAATTGCTGTGGGTTCGATGCAGCCAGAAAAGAAGAAAATGGAAAAGATTTTGGCAATCAAAACCCCATGTTCAAAGAAACGGGTTCGTTCACTTCTTGGACTCTTATCTTATTACAGGCGTTATGTCCCTCACTTTGCAACTCTTACAGCTCCATTAACTGAGTTGACAAAGGGTTCCAAGCATTCATCTATTGATTGGACTGTAGACTGTCAGAATGCTTTGGAAGCAGTTCAAAAGGTTTTGAATTCTTCTCCTGTTTTACTTCTGCCCAACTTGGAGAAAGATTTTGTCCTCCGGACTGATGCAAGTTCAACAGGAATAGGTGCTGTTCTTTTGCAAGAACATCAAGATTTATTGCATCCAGTACAGTTTGCAAGTAAGAAGTTCACTGATGCACCGTCGAAGTATTCTACTATTGAACGGGAATGCTTAGCGATTGTGTGGGCACTTGCAAAATTTGAGCGTTTCTTGACTGGCAGGTTTTTTGTCCTGCAGACGGATCAGACCTCTGACGTTTTTGAAGACATCAAGAACAAAGAATAACCGTCTATTACGGTGGTCTTTGGCGATCCAGCAATACAGTTTCAGGGTTGATCCAATTTCAGGGTCCAGCAATGTGATTGCTGACATTTTGTCTCGACAGTAATAAGCAGTGTGTGTTTTCAAGTTTGCTGTTGAAAGTTGAATTTATATGTTTGTATTTGAGTAATGGAATGTTGTTGTGTGCAATATTGATTACTTGCGGTAGTGATAGTTGATGCATTGATGTTGGCTTTGGATAATTTTTTTTGGAAACAATGTTTTTATAAATATACATTTTTCTGTTCGCATGTACTCATGTCATTTTGGGAAAGTATTTTTTCAGAATACTGTCAATGGTGTATTTTTTTTTGTGAACTCCTATACTCTCTCTTGAAAAAATTTGAATCAAATTTTTTTATCGGAGGTTGGGGGGTGTCATGTGAATGAGGAAAAAGTGATGTGAATGGAAAAGTTTCATATCAATTAAGAGATTTTGTAATTTTTGCAATTGTGGAATGGAACCTACGGGTTTGATGCTTTTTTGTATTCATGGAGTGCAACCGCCAGTGATGCGGAAGAGTAGGACGCTGAGTGGATTGTGAAGTGTGTTCACCCAATGTGAGGAAGGGTGGAAGATTATTGTTACTTCAGAGGAGCTCTGGACACAGACATAGGAGGATGTCTGATTGTAACCCTCTTTGGGTTTAACATAGTTAGGACTAGGATTGTCCGATGCAACCCTGGGTTGGGTGTGCTATATCATTGGACTGGTTTGTCCGATGCAACCCTGGTTTGGGTGTGCTTTAACCCTTGGTGGGTGTAATATGCCTGGCGTGGCAAGTTCACTCGAGTATAGAGTGTAGATGTAGACTTGAAGTCTACTAGGGTAGGCTTGTCGCTTATTCCCTAGAAGGTGAGTACCAGTTGGGGTTGTAAACTGGTTAAAGCAATTACAGTAAAGGTGTAATTGTAATGATAACAGAAGTTTGATAATTATACAGATTTGATGATATTGCGCTATTTGGGAAAAAGAAAGATGAACGTTGAACGCGAAAAGAGAAGAATTGAAAAATAAATAAATAAAATATTGTATAAAGATTTCTCTCTGTACCCCAACTGTAGGTAGGAATAGGTTGGCGGAACAAGACTCATGTGAGTATTCTATATTGATCTTGGAGTGAATGTGAAAGGAGTTAAAAAGGAGCTATGAATAAAAAGAGAAAGAGAAAGAATAAATAAAATTCATTTTAGAGGTTAACCCTGGACCTAGGGTTTCGTTACAGAATCCCTCAGTGTCCAGCGGTGGTCCAGCGATGGTCCAGGCTTGAGCTGTACGAGTCTAGTGAGAGTCCAGGCTGTGGTGGTCCAGAGGTGGTACAGCCAAGTGAAAGAAAGCTCCTCGACAAGTCAAGATGACTTGTCTTTATTGATACTATTTAATATAAGAACTGATAGTGTAACATGTGTGTGAGTGTGTTGGATTTTTGGTAAAACTTTGAATATTGCATTATTGTTTCTATGTGGGGAATTATCTTGTGAAGAGAAGAAATAATTGTTGGAAAATGCAGTGAAATGCAAGAGAATTAAAACCCTTTTCTTTGTGAGTAAAGGGAGCGTTTTATAGAAAACTCAGTTCAATTGTGGTAGTGCTCCTTTGGGTGAATGGAGTGATTGCGTGTTGTGTACGAAGTAAGCATACTGTGTTTGTGAATGCAAGTGTGTATGTTCACAAACATGGGTGTGTGACAGTGATCTTGTATGATTAATAAACTTTTAATACATGCAACATGACCTCTGGCCCTCGTGAGGGGTAGCCTAAAATAGGAATTCAATCGCTCTTCCATGTGTTGACCCAAGACACAACTGTCACATTAACACAAGTTTTTGGCATTTCTCCGTTTTGTGACCTGCCAGTCAGTTCATCTCTGTAAAGATCTGCCTCTACAAAGGCTAAATTATCGTAACATTTTTGTGATCATATTAGAGTATTTTCACTGTATCATAAAAGCTGTCAGACTATTTTCCTGTAAAGGCCTCTTTCTGATGTCATGACATTTTCACAGTTGTTGTAGAAAGGTTCCCTTGTATTATAAAACAAGTGTGATGCCACGTCTAAAGGCATGAGCGAATCTCACAGACTCAGATCAGAATGGCCTTACATCAACATAAGGAAATCAACACATGTACAATCTAAAAGTTGAAAAAAAAAACAAACATCCATAGCATGCAATCTAACATTCAAAAAACAGTTGAAAATGAAACCAAGCATCAAGACAGACGAAACGTGCACCACATTCAACAAGAAACCTCTGACATAGGGAAGGGTAAGAATAAACTACGCTTGACCATTCAAAGACACAAATACTCACAATTTTGGGTTTGTAAGGTGGTTGCACTTCCAGATTTTTTATCTTGTCCCAGACGATGCGTCGGAAAAAGGCATGCTCCTTGATGTCGCGCTCCCCAGTGGGGCCACAGCCTAGTCGCTTCGCAGGGTTCTTCATCAGTAGCTGATCATCAAACGTAACACTGACAATACACCAACTGACTACACAATGCAGTAAGGGAACCCCTATGAAAGTCACTGTAGCCCAGGCTCACCACACACACACACACACACACACACACACACACACACACACACACACACACACACACACAACTCTCATGCCCATTCCTCAACTCTTATCCCACCTCTTCCTGTTAGGATTTGTCATACAAAATATTCTCTTTTTCTCCGAACTTCAGGTTTTAAGTAAAGTAGGATGGAACTTCAAAAATCAGTAACAGACAGTTCAAAAGTAAGAAAAGACTTCTTTCTTAGCCAAAACTGCAAAAACCGAAGAGTGGCTCCTAGTAATAATCTTGCCTGAACTGGCCCCTTCATTGTCCAATCCTAGGTTGTTGAAGGTGGAGCGGGTTAACTGTCCAATCAAAGGAATATCTTCACAGGATAGTGTCAGCTCCCTGTGCATCAATTTACGGTGTAGCCACATCAATGCTACTGTAAAACCCTGGCCAATATGCTCCTGGCTTAGAAAGGTGATTCGTCAGCCTTACATCTACAGCCAAAAACCAACTAGGCTGTCTCCGCCAGTTGAGTCCTCTGGCCAATATTTGCAGCATGCTGGAAGTCACAGACAACCTTCAGCAGATTTTATTTTGACAAAGTTGAAGATATGGAGACAATGGTGGCAACACACCTCTGCTGATTTCACTTTGGCTCTTTCAGTTTGAATCACCCAGTTGACACAGCACTTTCACTTCATGTCAACTGTGTTCTGCACTATATCATTTTGCGCTTTGGTCAAGTTACCATTGGTATTAATCTGATTTTTGTATAGAAGAATCTTTGTGGTGGCCCTACATGTTTGAATGGGAATTTAAAGTGGCACTATCAGTACTCACTTTCCAAGTATGTCTTGGGGTGGGCTCTTCTTCTTTTCCTAATGTTGGGCTTGAGAAATTCTTTATTTGAACGAAATAAAAGTTATTTAAACCAACTCCCTAATCAGGTCAGTGTGCTTCCCACCACCCTTTTCATTACTCCAGCATTTGTTCGCACAGTTAAGTATGAGAAATGGAATTTAACAACTATCAGTAGTTTTACCAAATACTTACTTGTTCAAAAACAAACTTGCCCTCCTGTCTCCCTGTTTTGTTGGGAAAAGATGTGAAAACTGATCTAGTGTGAATATGTTCTGATGAGGTGAACTCACTAAGGGTGATCACTCTTGCTGGCTATCTGGGAATACAGGTGAGGCTAGCTCCCTGCTTTTCCAATTTTCTTTTTTTTTTTTCTTTTTTAGGGGGAGTGGAGGAAGAGGGGAAGTTGGAGGTGTAGGGGGTCACGATCATGGTGATGTTTCACACTAAATGGGATTACGGCATTTGTTTGGACAGGTAAGTATTTTGTAAAAGTACTTTTAGTTACAAAATTACTGTTTTACTATGGCTAGCTCATCATATGATATGCACCATAAAGCTCTCTCACTTTTTAACACACAAAAAATTAATGTGTAAGAAAGGGGTGGCCTGTGGGTAACCACATGAAACTGGTTATTCTTTGCAGATAAATAGTGGCACATTGTTGAAAATATAAAGTTTCAACTGATTTAGAAAAACAGTCTATTCATTTGCGTGTTACTTGCCCATGGTCTTTGATGTAACCATAAAGTTTGGATTTCAGATCTGTGTTTGGGATTGATTCTGGTTTTCCCTATGCACTTCGGCCATGCTAAATAAGCATCTGGTTGGGAGAAGTCTGCTGTCAGTCTCAATCATGCTGCAGCTTTTTCCCTAGGTTCACTGCAATGAACCATGTTTCCTGTCTTCGGGTGTCAGAGCTGAAACGGGATTGTTGAATGTGGGCTGGCACCTGCTGACCAGTGCCGAACAGACAGTCATCCATGCGAGAGATCCTCAGTCTGAGATGTGATAGGAGATGACAATATCCTATTCTCAGTTTGATGACAGTGACTGTTGCGCTGTTTCCAGCTGGTAGATACCATCCTTCCCAGATCATGTCTGTTACTATTTGCTGCCTACCTTGGAGATTTTAACAGCTTCCTCAATGCATGTAACACCAAAGTGGGATGGGGAGAGGGATCTGTATAATTCTTTATCTGAGGCATTCTTGGCAAGATGATCAGCCACATTGTTGCCTTAAATGTCAACATGACCAGGAATCCAAGTGAGAACAATGTTGTAACCAGATTTTGGAAAGATGTTAAAAAAAAAGTTACAAAATTCTAGATAGTTCAAGTTAGCAGCCAACAATGGCACCCAGAGCAGAAAGAGAGTAGAGGGGATGAGAATGTCTGTACATCCACACCATTCTGAGCACCAGGATTAAGGCTGCAAGCTTTAACAATATAAACAGAGCTGCTAGAGGGAACAGGTTTCGAAAATTCTCGAGCAGAGTAACTGAACAATAAGAAGTAGAAACAATTCCCCCCTCAGATGTGGAACCATCAGCCTGTATTCTTTGCTGGGATGGAACTTTCAAACATAGTTTGGCCAAAAAAATCCTGCATGTCAAAGAATCGGTGGAGTCCTTACTGAACGAAGCAAGATCAAAGTGAATCTCCTATGTAAAGATTCTGATGGTTTGTCTGGAACATTTGAAAGATCTAAATCAACTCCACGCCCTATGTCAGCATTTTGCAGATGGGGATGAATACATATTCCTAAGGGTGGAATAGAACAGGGACATTTTTCACAATTTGTTTGGAATACTGGGTGCAAAACACAGGTGTAAGCACGGTTCTTAGATCTAAAGAAGAGTTTTAAACATGATGAAAAATTTTAGACTTTCAATCAAACAGACAAAAGATCAGTGGAAATGGCAACTTACACCTGTGCAGTGAAAGACAAAGAAGCAGTGGATGGTTCAACTTATGCCCTTACAAACAGAGACCAACTGGCCAAGGATGTGACAATTTATACCTGTACAGAGTCAAAGGGCCAAAGGAAATAGCCTCTTGTGTGTTTGGAGACAGACAAAGAGGTGACAGATGCAACCACTATGTTTCTATACAGACAGAGAAAGATGCGATAGATGCAAAAACTTAAACCCTTACAGAGACAAAGCAGCAATGGATGTGAAAATGTTTACCTTCACACAGCCAGATAAAACAGCAATGAGTATGACAATGTTCACCTTTTCAGACAGAGATTAAGTGATGATGGATGCGGCCAAGTCTACAGAGAAAGACAAAAAATGATGGACATGATAATCAACTCAACCCTTTACAGAGAAAGACAAAACACTGATGGATACAATAACTGACTCAACCCTTTACAGAGAAAGACAAAACATTGATGGATATGATACTTAACTCATCCATTTACAGAGAAAGAAAAAACAATGCTGGGTATGATGCTAAACTCATTCCTTTACAGAGAAAGACAAAACAGTGATGAATATGGTACTTAACTCATCCCTTTACAGAGAAAGACAAAACACTGATGGATATGATACTTAACCTATCCTGTTACAGACAAAGACAAAACAGTGATGGCTGTGATAACCTATCCCTTTACAGAGAAGAAAACAAGTGATGGACGTGATAACCCAACCCTTTACAGAGAAAGACAAAACAGTGATGGATGTGACAATTTATCCCTCTACAGAGAAAGACAAAATGGTGTTGGATGTAATAACTTATCCCTTTACACAGAAAGACAAACTGGTGATGGACGTGATAACCTAACCTTTTACAACCTGGTGATAGATGCAAGAACTTGAGCCTTTAAAGAGAAAGACAAAGTGTTATGAATCTGATAACTTGTGCTTCTACAGAGACAAACAAGTGATGAATGCGGTTACTTACACCTTTACAGAGGGAGACAGCTTCACGAGACATGGCCTTGGGATAGGACACATTGTGATCCGTAATGGATGTGAACAGTTCTTCCTCGTCTTCACCATCAAAAGGGGGCTGCAATACAGTCCATCATCTAGTGTCAAAATGAAGCCTGTCAAAAAGTAATAATAATAATAAAAATTTGTCAGCACATGCAACTAGAAAGCTGCTTGCAGCGCTTATTAACAATTTAATTTGTCTGCATATGCATCCAGAATCCTGCTTGCAGCACTTATTATTAGTAAAATTTGTCTGCATATACATCCAGACCTCTGCTTGCAACATTTATCAAAAGTTAAATTTGCCTGCACATACATCCAGAACCTTGCTTGCTGCACTTCCTAAAAGTTAAATTTGTCTACATATACATCCAGACCTCTGCCTGCAGCCCTTATTAAAAGTTAAATTTGCCTGCACATACATCCAGAACCCTACTTGCAGCCCTTATTAAAAGTTACAATTGTCTGCACATACATCCAGAACCCTGCTTGCAGCACTTATTAAAAGTTACAATTGTCTGCATATACATCCAGAACCCTGCTTGCAGCACTTATTAAAAGTTAGATTTGTCTGCACATACATCCAGAACCTTACTTGCAGCCCTTATCAAAAGTTACAATTGTCTGTACATACATTCAGAACCCTGCTTGCAGCACTTCCTAAAAGTTAAATTTGTCTGCACATACATCCAGAACCCTACTTGCAGCCCTTATTAAAAGTTACAATTGTCTGCACATACATCCAGAACTCTGCTTGCAGCAATTCCTAATGTTAAATTTGTCTGCACATACATCCAGAATCCTACTTGCAGCCCTTATTAAAAGTTACAATTGTCTGCACATACATCCAGAACCCTGCTTGCAGCACTTATTAAAAGTTAAATTTGTCTGCACATACATCCAGACCTCTGCTTGCAGCACTTCCTAAAAAGTTAAATTTGTCTGCACATACATCTAGACCTCTGCTTGCAGCACTTACTAAAAGGTAAATTTGTCTGCACAACATCCAGAACCCTGCTTGCTGCACTTATCAAAAGTTAAATTTTTCTGCACATACATCCTGACCTCTGCTTGCAGCACTTACTAAAAGTTAAATTTGTCTGCACATACATCCCAAACCCTACTTGCAGCCCTTATTAAAAGGTAAATTTGTCTGCACATACATCCAGAACGCTGCTTACAGTGCTTATTAAAAATCAAATTTATCTGCACATACATTTAAAACCCTGCTTGCAGCGCTTATTAAAACCTAGGAAAATTTGGAATAATCAAAAGCACTGACATATTAAAAAACTGAATCATAAATAAAGCCTAGACAATCATTTCCGTACATCAGTACAAATATACAGATTATTTCCATACATCAGTACAAATATACAGACAAATGAAAACCCATCCGCAACCAAACAACTAAACCCAGAAACACTTCCAGCATCACATTTCTGCTCTCCTCTCTCTCTCTCTCTTTCACACACACACACACACTACACACACACACACACACACACACACACGCACCAAACACACACACCACGGTTCACACAAAACTTACAAATCAAACATACATAATTTGGGAAGTAACAATATAAAGAGTATTGACAGAAATTTAGTCAAATTTTTAAAATAACAGGTTTTATGGTAAGACTTAAAGGAAGGAAAGGATTCCACGGGCCTGACAACAAAGGATAGCTTATTACAGACTGCTGGAGCATGGTTAGTAAAAGATCTTTATCACAGATCTTAGTCCTGAAAGAGGGAATTTTCAAGTCTTTTGTCTGAAAAAGAGTGAAGCTGGCAAGGAGGAACACAGACATGTAGAAGGTCAAACAGGTCGTCAGGTGCTGTTTTAGATCATGATGGAAATGACAAAGTGGACAGTTTATGATCTATTCTGCCGGAGATAGGGTGCCAGTGTAAAAAGTTAAGAAACTGAGATACATGTTCGAATTTTAAGTGTCAGAGAATTATATAAGCAGCACTGTTTAGGATTTTCTGCATCCTATCAATAAGATATTTGGGATGTCCACAAAAAGGGAACTACAATAATCTATTTGGAAATGACTGACAAAGGCACATATCAGTCTTGTTGCTTCCAAAGACAGAGGGTGGCAAATAGAACCGATTCTGCACAGTTCAAGATAAGCCACTATGCAGATGTTGGAAATGTTTGAAGGTAAAACCACTGGTCAAGAGTGACCGCACGGGTGCAAACAGTTGGTTAAGTGGAACCATTTATCAGAACAGATTCAGAAAGAGAAGGACAACTGACAAAGCGTTTAGGACAGGCAAAAATCATGTCCAATTTTATCATCATTTAACCGTAGCTTGTGATATGCCACCCATGTTTTAAAGTCAGAGATGCACTCCTGTGTCTAAAATATCAGCTTATCAACTTACCCTGGCTTACATCATAAGACAGCAAAGATGGTTGAGAATAGTATACACATCTGAGCACGCTGTCTGGGAATTATCAGTCGGGAAGAAAGCAAGGACAGACTTGAGCTATAAATACCAAAAGAACATTGTAGTATTTGTAGAAAAGAACGGTCTCTATCATATCAAAGGCAGTTGAAAAGTCAAGTACGGCCAGTCATCGTCACAGAGGGTCAATAAATCATTTGTAATTTTCAGCTGAGATGTCTTTGTACTTTGTCCTGATCTATATGCTGACTGATGAGGTCTGAGAAGATTCTTTTGTTCAAGGTCAGCTAACAGCTGTGGAATAATGATTTTCTCAGTCACTCTGGACAGAAAAACTGGAGACTGGAAATCTTTTTTTTTCTTTTTTTTTTTAATACAGAGAATTTGGGTCAAGGGAGGGCTTCTGTAAGAGTAGCTGAACAATTGAAGCTTTGACATTTGGAAAAGAATTGGACAAAAAGGACTGATTTATAACATAAGTAATGTGAGGAAGTACAGTCAAGACACTCACACAGCAAAAATGATGGCAGAGGGTCCAGTTCACATGCATTTGGAAAAATACTAATACTTTTCTAACAAACTGTTCAGAAACTGGCAAATCTTCTAAGGTTGGTCTGGTGTAAGTTCTGTCAAACATAGGAGATGGTGGATAAAAGCAGTGTTCAGCTTTTGTTGGATCAATATCATTTTGCTCAAGAAACAGTCAGCAAACTTCTGAGGTAGTTCAAGTGTTGAGAATGAGATTGGGAGAGGGTAGTTCTTCACCCTTCCTTGGGGAGTATTTGTGGCATTAAATAAGTGTTTAGATGTTGTGCATCAACAGGATGATCACAGACACACATCCACATATCTACACTATGCTACAACTGACAAAAAAAAAAATTTCCTACCAACAGACTTCCATGTTAATTCATAATCTTGGATATTTAGATAAAAATATCAAGTTGTACACAAGCACATCTTTACATGCACATATGCAAGAATGTAATCGCAAGTGCGTGAATGTGCAAGCATGCATGTACGCTTGCACCCCCCTAATCCACACGTATGCACACACACATCCACATATCAATGAAACGGATATTAAATTCACTCTGTTCTGTTTTAAAAGTTCTTCATCATGCTCAACAGGTAGTTTTATCTTTCAAAGGAAGCAGATTCATACTCTTGGTCAAGTCTGAAGAAAAGAAACAAATATACAAAACTTAAAATACCAAGTACGAAGGTAGCAGTTCATCAACATATACAATCATATTTCTGTTCTTCAGATGACTATTGCTTCCACTAATACCATAAAAAAAACATGATAAAATGCAAAATATGCAATGAAATATACCACATTACAGTATAATTCAGCACAACACTATAGCTTTAAAAAATTGTCTTCCCCTAGCTAGAGCTTTTAAGTGTGAGCAGAATCACTCACCTGTCCAGCCAGCATTTCATACAGCAGTACACCATAGGCCCACCAGTCCACTGACTTGCCGTATGGCTGGTACAGAACAATCTGTCACACAAACACTCGTGTCATTTCCAAGCCACTGTTTCCTTTATTTACCAGTAATAGTATATAACCATACACAACAAACTTAAGAAAGTAATCAACATATATCATGAGATAACAAATGTGTTTCTAAAATATCTCCACCCAGTTAAGGATCTTGATACCAAATGAATAATGCATTTGTACCCGAGGTTTGTAAAGAGTTTACTTTTTGTTTTCATGTCTTCGAGTCAAGTACAGTTGTGGCCAGGTCAAGTGATAGGTCTTTGGTGTTAGCAAGTTCAGAGGGACTGTCACTGGATGGAGATGGTGGCAACCTCCTAACTGGGACAATCAACCACCTAGACTTCACGATTAGGAAGTTATGGCATCAGCTGACAGCTTAGCAAGTGGTGTCCTGCATATAAAGGACCACTGAACAGCACCAAAGTGACTCAGCCTCAGGACAGTTGTTTCTCCTCCTGCATGGCATCTTATGCCCCACTGGACAGACAACTGCACTTCATATTAACTGACCGTTCCCTGTGGAATGTGTGTGCTGAGACTCCCCAAAACTATAATAAATAAACATTAGGTACAAAAATGTGATGAAAAGGCTACAGATACTTTATTCATGCAATGTGTTCATTTCCCCTTCCTCACTGAGAATGCAGTTCATGAGCATACAAATATGCACATCTGTGTGGTTGGGATGTACTCAGAATGAATGTGAACCAACTTTTTTCCCCCTGTCCCTTCTTCCATGCCCTCTCAGTCATCATTCCAATGAGGCTCACTCAACTTCCTTCACACTTAGCAACACTCAGGTTCACTCTGTTCCAGTAACAGCACCCACAGTCCACAGGGAGTAGTCAAAATCATGTCAAGAAAACACTGCACAATTTCTGAGCCACTACAGTGGTGTTCAGTGAGGCCTCTTCCAAGCCGAACAACTTCAATAAACCAAGAAGCAGTTCCAACATGCAGACAAAAGCAGTCCCTACCTCTGGTGCTATGTAATCAGGAGTGCCACAGAAGGTCCGTGTGGTGGATTCATCCAAGATGCCCTCCTTACACATGCCAAAGTCTGCTATTTTGATATGTCCTTCACAGTCCAACATCACATTGTCCAGCTTCAGATCTCTGCACATGATAACACCGCACTTGTTAAAACAAAAAATTGCCGAATACGTTTCTATAATTACTGAATACAATGTTTCTACAGACTTTGAAAAATGACGACAGGCATCTTAAAGCAAATACACCAGCTTAGTGTTCTGAATTATATTCTTAAATGGATTTTTTCCCCAAAGTTGTATCAAGGAATGTTACATTTAACAAACATTGCAAATCACGAAAACACACAAATCCAAAGGCTGTTAATGTAATAACTGACTTGAAAAAGTAATATCTCTTTGAAAAATTTAATGACCTATATATACTGCTATCATTAATCACTAATCTGTCAACTTGATTTATCAGTCCTTTTCTGTCATTTTCCTTCACTGGCCTCTCTTCAGCCATCCTTTTATGCGCAAGCTTAATGCCAATATCCACCTTGTCACATACATCAATTAAAATGAAATTCATAACTTTCCAGTTTCTTCCATATGTTCATAAGTTTATGCTATCAAAGTGTAATGACTGGAGAAGAAGATTTTAAGAGTGCTTGACAGGACAGCACACTGGTGTAAAGGGTTATCTATTTTTGTTCACATACAAGAAAAGATGAAAACAAAAGAGAAATAAAGGAACTGCATTCATATAAAGTGAATAAGATGTAAGACAAATGAAAAATAAAGAAAGTCTTTAAAAAATCAAACAAAACAAAAGAAGTATGGAAAACCCCTACAATTGCAGAAATCAGAACTTTCAAAGGAATGCTCACTAACCTGTATATAATTCCTTGATCATGTAAGTAGAAGAGACCTATAGCAATTTCAGCTGCATAAAACCTGCAAATAAAGACATCCTGTATAATTAGAATTAAAACAAAAAATCCAGACTGCTGGAGATGAGAACAGGGAGAGAAATGGGGGCAGGGTGAACATGTGTAAAAGAGGGCATGAGGGGTTTAGGGTGGAGAGGTTGGCGGCACACAGAAAGAGAAAGGATACAGAGAGAAAGAAAGCGAGAGAAACACACACAACAGTGGAAAAGTAAATCTCAATGACTTATATGGAAAGGGCTGTACAGTAGAAGAATGAGTGGGTTGGGTAAATATTTTGGTCACTATCCACCTTACTCGCAATATCTGGAAGCTTTTTGATAAGTATAACGCTACATTACTTTCCCTTCTCACTGTATCTCAGCACTGAACATGTTGAAAAAAAGATCAAACGAGACTATGCCTGCATTTTTTTTTTAACCATTAATAATCGTGGGCTACTGTGATTTTCTGCCTTGGGAAAGTTTGCCATGCTGATTATGCCATTGTCAGACCATCAACTTGAGCTGCTGCACAGCTGCTCGTTTAAAGATCCAGACTGATGGCCTTCAATTTGAAATTCATGTTTCAGGCATGTTTGCTTGATCATACTGTGCTGACAAGCATTAAAGCTGCTCACTCTGCTAGTCGCTCATGCATGAATCAGTTTTTCCAGTGAACAGTGGTCAAATTTGATTTCTCCAAGCATTGGTTCTCAGTTCCTGCAGTCAATTGCTAATCAGAAGAAGAAACCTTTATGGCGAGTTAAGAATTAAATCGTAAAAAAAATATATGAATAAGCCACTGCAAGTACAGAAGCCACAGAGATCAAGAGTTTCGGAGAACAAAAAAAAAAGTAGCAGCTTACAGCTCATTTTCTTAACATAAATAAAAGACATATTGGCAAGTAAAAGTCATTTTATCATAAAGAAGAAAGCTAGAAAGATCAATTCATCTTTGGATAAAAGAAAGGTAATTTGATCTCATACCGGGAAAATGGCAAGTAAGCTACGAAAAGGTAATTTCATCACAAACAACAGGAAGCTGAAAAGGTCATTTTGTCATACAGAACTGGAAAGCAAGCAATAAAGTCATTTTGTTATGAAAAAAAAAAAAAAAAACTGACAAGTAAATGTCAATTTGTCATTATGGGCTTCTGGTAAGTACATGTTGTTATGTCACAGAGAACAGGGCTGCTCTTTAGTATATACTGTTATTGAATGTGATTTTAACTCAGCCTTCTTCCACTTGTCAGTCCAAACTTGCCCCCTCCGTAATTTGTGTTCACACTTTCCTTGTTAAATACCTCCCCCCCCCCCCCCCCCCCCCCCTCTTTTTCTTCTTCAGCACCATTAAGAAAAAGCTTATTCAAACCATCTGGGGATACCTCTCCTTGGGATCATGCTTTTCCACCTATGGTGTGTTTTCCTTTCTGTTCATACTATATTTCATTACATCATAAACTAAAGAAAAGAACTGCTGGCATGGAAAGGTCATCACGTCATGGAGAACAGGCCTGCTGGCCAGTAAACATCATTCTGTTTAATAAAGGATGAGGTTGCGGGCAAGTACACATAATTTCATAAACGATAAGGATGCTGGCAAGTCAACATGTCACTAAGGGCTGCTGGCAATGGAAGATTGTTATGTCATAAAGAAAAGGGTTGTAAACTAGCAAACATCACAAGGTTATTAAAAAATGGAAACCTGGCAAAAGATTATAATGTCATAAAGAAAACGTAAGCTCACAAGCAAGTGCCATCATTTCGTCATTAAGAAAAGACTTACTTTCAAGTAAACATCATGAGGTGAAAAAAAACAAACATGCTGGCCAGTAAATATCAGTATGATATAAAAAAAAAAAAAAGCTACTTGCTAATAAACATCATTATGTCATAAAGAAAAGAGATGCTGGCCAGTAAACATTATTATGTCATAAAGAAAAGAGATGCTGGCCAGTAAACATCATTATGATGCTGGCCAGTAAACATCATTATGACATAAAGAAAAGAGATGCTGGCCAGTAAACATCATTATGGCATCAAGAAAAGAGCTACTGGCAAGTAAACATCATTATGTCATAAAGAAAAGAGCTACTTGCCAGTAAACATCATGGTGCCCATAAAGAAAAGAGATGCTGGCCAGTAAACATCATTATGACATCAAGAAAAGGCCGACTTGCCAGTAAACATCATTATGTCAGAAAGAAAAGAGCTACTTGCCAGTAAACATCATGGTGTCATGAAGAAAAGAGATGCTGGCCAGTAAACATCATGGTGTCATAAAGAAAAGAGATGCTGGCCAGTAAACATCATTATGTCATAAAGAAAAGAGCTACTTGCAAGTAAACATCATGGTGTCATAAAGAAAAGAGATGCTGGCCAGTAAACATCATTATGACATCAAGAAAAGAGCTACTTGCAAGTAAACATCATGGTGTCATAAAGAAAAGAGATGCTGGCCAGTAAACATCATGGTGTCATAAAGAAAAGAGATGCTGATCAGTAAACATCATTATGACATCAAGAAAAGGCTGACTTGCCAGTAAACATCACGGTGTTATAAAGAGAAGGGATGCTGATCAGTAAACATCATTATTCTAAAAGAAAAGGCTGACTTGCCAGTAAACATCATGGTGTCATAAAGAAGGATGCTGATCAGTAAACATCATTATTCTAAAAGAAAAGGCTGACTTGCCAGTAAACATCACGGTGTTATAAAGAGAAGGCTGACTTGCCAGTAAACATCACGGTGTTATAAAGAAAAGGCTGACTTGCCAGTAAACATCACGGTGTTATAAAGAAAAGGCTGACTTGCCAGTAAACATCACGGTGTTATAAAGAGAAGGCTGACTTGCCAGTAAACATCATGGTGTCATGAAGAAAAGGGATGCTGGCCAGTAAACATCATTATTCTAAAAGAAAAGGTTGACTTGCCAGTAAACATCCACCTCTTATAATGAAAACATTTGCTTGCATGTGAATATCATGATGTTGTGAAGAAAACTGAACCTGGCCAATAAATGTTATTATATCATAAAGAAAAGGGCTACTTGCAAGTAAACATCATTACGTCATGAAAAAGGGCTACATGCAAATAAACATTATGTTGTAAAGGACCACCTACAAGTAAACATCATTATCTCATAAAGCAAAGGACAACTTACAAGTTAACATCACAAACAAAAGTATTCACTGCTACCAAACATCATCATGTCATAAAGAAAACAGCTAACTGCACATAAACATTACTCATACAAAAGGGCTCTTTGCAACATTGTTACGTCATAAATAAAAGTACTGCGGGCATGCAGAAGTCATCATATCGTAAAAAGGCAAGTTGGCAAGAAAAGAAATTCTGTTGTAAAGATTAAAAAAAGCTGTCAGAAGGAGGTCGTTATGTCATGGAGAAAAAGGAAGCCGTCAAGAAAAGGACTGCTGGCAAGCACACTGTATGGTACATATCTGGTGACCACTCCTCTTCACTCTCATCCCAAACCCTTGCATCACCTAGAGTAATGCCTGACAAACAAGCCATCACTTACGCAGCCACAGGTTCCTTGAATTTGCCCTCCTGTTGGATGCGATACATCAGATCTCCTCCGTTCACATATTCCATAACAAAGTATAGCCGATCCTGTGAAGGACATTCTTCACTATAAATTTTATAAAACCACTTAAGAAGAGATACACACTGTGTTTCTGAACAATAAAATGCAAAGTAACATGAAATAAGCAGTAAACAGTTGCTGTGTGAATACAGAAATTACAAAAAACCTGCAACTTTAAAAAATCAACTCCATTAAAACAAATTACATTACAATTGCTAACAGAAGCAACCAATGCCACTTCAGCCCTACTTAATTTCCTGAGTATGGGGCAGTTTATGAGAAGATCAAACATGATGACACAGCTGGGAATACAGAGAATTCCTAAAAATAGACAAATAAGCTTCAACTGACTGACCTTGTCACAATTTGTTTTTCATATAAAAGACTTGTATGGTCTTTTGACCACTGGTCATGAAGTTCTCCATCATAAATCATACATACATAACAGATTCCTTGATGCTGTTCGAGTCTCCACAGGGGCACAATTCAGTGGACAGTGGGGAAACGTTTGGTTGCAGTACCCAATCCTTCTTTGTATTCTAATGGGCGACTATTTTGCGTTTTCATATCCAAAAATATGCCGCTGAATATTTCAGAACAACTGTTGGAAGCAAACAAGTCTACCTGATTTAGCCCACATCTTCCTGGAAAGGATAATGATAGAAGCAATGAAAGATCACAAAAAACTGGTCCTTTCTGATGACATCATTAACTTCCATTTTACAGCAGACATTGATAGCCTGGCTGTGAAGAAGAAAGCTGACTAGTAAGCTTCTTGACAGAACAGCTTTGAAGAACCAATGTTGAGAAGACAAACATTACAAACAGCAACTTCCAGGGCTTGCAGATAGATATCACTGGAGGGTCAGTAATTTCTAACCGCTGAAATGTACAAACACATGGGTGCTATTATCACATACAAACAATCTAACCCAGAAGTTCTGGCCAGAAAAGCAAAAACAGTAACAGTGCAAACAAAACTAAAGATCACCAAAGGTGCTATAACATTTGCCTCAAAGGAAAATCATCAGGTACACCAATCATCTCCACATTTCTGTACACATATGAAACTTGGATATTCAGTTCAAATATCCAAGCTTGAATCCAAACACTAGAGATAAGACACTGATTTAAAGTCTTGAACTACTAGGCCAAAGATCATTATGAATGGAAAAGTCAGCAATGGGAATCCTGATGTATGGCGTTGTCTCATGCCTAGTAGAGATAAGGCATTTTTTTTGACAGATAAGTATAAAGAAAAGTCTGTAATGGACTCATCATTATCAACAGGTGAGAGAGAAAATTGTATATACACACTTGAACAGCCAGCCTGACAAAAACATTTCTGCAGGACACAGTAGTACTAGAACCAGGAGGCAGAGGGAAGAGATGGGAGGATAACATTAAGGGGCAGACACTCTCAGAGGCTGTGGGGAACCATGACAGTTGGAGTCGCATGACAGATAGTTTGCATGCCATCAGCGATGCCTCAACATCTCCTACCCATTTGTATTTAATAGACAAGATGAGGAAAACGCATCAAATCTGGAGTATGGGGTAAGATGAGAAAACCAAGCATAAGAACAGCTGATGTTATATTTCTGAAAAAGGCTGGGGTCCAGGTGCTGCCTTGGCCCCTGTGGGGTCCAGGGGCAATGCCCTGGTGGAGAGTTCAGAGGGGAGGGGGAGGGCGAAGACCCTGCCTGAAATGAAATCTAAGCAGTTCTGAAGACTGTTTTGAGGTCTCTCATGAAAGGCTTATTACTATGCAGGAAGCAAAGAAACCAAAAGAAAATAATTAAACACACACACACACACACACTGAGGCATGCACTCATGAAGGTAAAACATTAACCTGACCCAAAAATCAAGTTTGTTCTGATTGCAGTCCAGTGAAGCATCAACATATTTCTTGCATTGTATGTGTTCAAAGAGCCCTGTTAAAACTACGACTGGCATAGTTCAGTTCTTTTAAACAAAGGAAAAAAATAATGTGCCGTTCCCGCCTGGTTCACTTTCTCATAACAATTCGAAAACCATGATTCAATTTTGTAATCTTTTCAGTCCAATAAATCTCCGGTAGTTGACAACTGTGCCTTCCTCAAATGTCTTGCCTTGATTTACGATTCGCGACACACAAGACATCGTTATTTTCCCTTTCTAAAGAATTGTCTTCAATACCCACAACCAGAAAATTGGCTAAAAAAAATTGCGTTCACCTACATACTTGCCCACATTACGCTCTCATTAATGCAAGCAGAAGCGCTGCGATACACCATAATGACTGCAGGCACCAGAGCACTGAACAGAGAATCATGGAAACCTGGACTGAAAAAACTGGATATGATGTGAGACTCGGGGTACTCAAGCGTTTCACAATTTTTTTTTTTACAGGATTTTTTTTCCTGATGTTTGTTTTCCTGCCTCTGACAATCAGGTGTTTTTCTCAGAAATCCTCTGATCCAGCCTGTAAAACACACCAAATATAATCTCCTGAACATGTTTATAGACGAAAAGGGTTCTGGTGGTAGCTGGTAAGCACTTACACTGACATGGAAGATCAATACAAAAAATTCCAGCTCCAGCCTTTGCCCTCTCAGTGCATCAAGGAATCAAATCCATTAGCCTGGTTGAAGGTCTTGACTTCGAACTGCCTTATCACATTCTTCTAGAAGACAGCATGAATCAAACTGAAGACACTACACTTCTGATAACCCCATGCAATACAAATGGCAACCAGTTCAAAAGGAACATCATACACAAGGAATCTGGTATAAATACAGATTTGGCCAAGTATTTTTTCCCCTGTTGCTCTCCTTTGCCTAAACAACTTTCACCAACTGCTAACTGCATGAGGGTGTGTCAGAAAAATGAGTCAAATATGCATGTATTTCCAATTTAGTGTAAAGTGTACAAATCTGAAAAAAATTAATACAACTGTTTAGCAAAATGTATATAGTTATGCTGTCATGCTGTGCAAGTCAGAGAAACATAACCAACCAGGCTATGTTCCAACATGTGCAGCTGCTGAAGGCACTGGATGGCAAACAAAGTCAAATCCGCACTATAATAAAATGCAATAAATGCTCATTTTGTGAGATTGAGTAAGATGCAATAAATGTTCATTTTGTGAGATTGAGAAAGACTGAATACAACACTACTTATGGCAATGTAATCATATTCTCAGTTTCTGGAACGAACTAGAGTGAATAATGAGAGAAAAATGTGAAAACCGTTTCAGAATCAAGCTTAACATAGAATTAGCATTGTTTGCTAATGATGGAAAAATAACAACAGATGAAGTATTCTGTATACAAAGGTAAAATCAATAAGATCAAACCTGACCCTCAACACTTTGCACAAGTAAAAGAGCAACTATAAAACTGAAAAATATTTGCAATGCATGGCAATGCAATTCACAGAATTCTTGGATTACTGCAACAACTCAATGTGTTGATGTAATAGATTATACTTTTAGTTAATGGATTGATTGCTTTACCTTTAAATGTTGTGATTATGATATATATTTGCATGTAGTTCTGCACACAAAATAAGGGTCTTAAAGTAAAATCTGCACTGTCTTCACTTACTGCTGTCTGCTTCATCATTTTCCTGTCACAGATTCGATGAAAATGCAACCTATCCTTCTTCTGTGTTGCCTGCATCATCAACATTTCATTCACAGCTTTTTCTTTGCTGAAAAATCAAGGTGAACTCATTTTTGTGTGGGGGTGGTCAAGAAACTCCTGCTAACATGGCAAGGAAAGATGAATTTCTCCGATCTATTCTCTAGGCTGGTGTTTTTATCACAGTTGTTTCCCTTCAATCAGATCCAAAATGACTATAACACATGCATACATATGTCTTAAAGCATATGGCAACAGACGCAGTTCATGTGGGGTGTTAAACCTATGATGATGGTAAGAAATGTGTAAAGCAGTAAAGTTATAAAAAAATAACCACAAAACAAAAGAAGATGGTAGAAAGCTGATCCTGAGTGATTCTTCACACTAATGCTTACCATAGTCTGGAAGCAGGAGTGGAGGAGGACAAGGAAGGGAGGTTTCTGGGCCATGGCCAACACACGTTTCTCTATCATGGTGCACTCCACATCATCGTCCTGAATGATCACATCCTTCTTCAGGATCTTGATGGCATACAGTTCGTCCGTCCCCTTCCTCTCAGCCAGCACAACCTGTACATCAATACCTGCGTCTGAGAGGTTTCCCCTAAAACTTTGTCACAGAGCTAACTGTGAGAGCAGGCTAGATTACATCTGACATCTTTCTTTCAGTTGTACTGTCCACAACCTGTGTGATCTGAAACTATACACAAACTAGAAACTAGGTGAATTACAGACATGTAATGTTTTTCAACAATTTTTCAAACTCCGTTTTCTTACAGAACAGACACGAAGCATCTCGGACAAATGCTGTACTGTAAAATCATGTGAATACTAAATAGTTTTACTTTAGAAACATTGACTCTGTGATCTCTATTTCCACCATTCACAAAAATTACTTATTAGACAACATAATGATTTCAAGCTAGGACTATCCTCTAGTGGTAGCAATAATAACCATGCTATGGTAACAAGATGACATTTCATACATGTTTAGAAACACGTCTTTCATATGCATAAATATGCTGCACACATACATGTACACAAACTAAGGAACCAGTGTATAGTTTCTGCTCTTCACTGAAAAGAACAAACAAGCAAAACTCCACAATAAAGACTTGAGATCACCTTGCCAAAGCTGCCTTTCCCCAGCACAGTCAGGAAATTGAAGTCATTGGCTCGTACAATGTCTTGCTTGTTCATGTTCAGCACCTTGTCTGAAACTGGCTCCCTCTTCTTGTCATTCACATTTGTTTTCTGTGGAAAGTCCATTTCTTAAGTTCATCATGAGATTATCTACATTCTACTGATAAACATTCAACTTCCACATGCATCCTCATTAGTTCACACAAAGTATTGGGTACATCATTAACCTGCCAACTCTTTTCCTTTTAACACTACTTTTATCAAAATCCCTAACTTTCTAGAGCATTAAATGAAATCATGAAACTAGGACACTGTGAGAAAATAAAAGACTTGTGAAGTCCTAACTGCACAAGATTTGTAATAGAAAAATCTAGAAGTGTATGCAGTCTGGTGAGCATGTCTGTCTGTAATGTTTAGGATTGACCAGTGTGGTCTCGCACCTACTTTTTCAAAATCTGAACACCGAGATTTAACACCGATACCGACTCATCGCATCATTGCGACCAAGATCATTGGCGTTAAAAGTCTGAATCACGTCGAACACATCCTTATAGTCAATACGGATATCTGAGCTGCCCAGATAGCAATGCCTGTGTCATTAAATCCTCCACAATCATGTTATATGGACTGTCCTCTGGTTTTGCCAGTCATACACTGTATACACAGTAATACATGTTTAAAAACTACCATAGCTCATTACAATAATACATGTTTCAAAACTATCATAGCTCATTACAAAGTGCACTTCCAACGGTACCAACAGGCACTGGAGTAGACAGTTCAAAAATCTGTGTTTTTAAATTCAACCCTTCCAAAAGAACCTGCATGGAAACAGTGAGTTGCCTCAACAGACAAATCTGGGTTAATCAAGAGTTTAAAAAAAACCAGGCAGATGGAAGGAGCATTAGACTACAGATTAAACACAAGACTAACATCCAGTACATCAAAGAATGCAACAATTTTCTGATCCAGAAGAGTCACAAAGAACAGTTTAGATCTGCACATGTAGCATGTTGCATTATACTAGACTGTATTACATAAACATGTGTCGCATTATAATAGATTGTATTATATTCTATTGAACAGTACTGGGATGGTATTGTATTGTCTGGCTGCCCATTTCACCATGCAGACAGCTCTTGCCCTCTAAAAATTATCTCCCTTAATGAAAACAGGACAGTTTAGCTAGGTTTAATACTTTCACAACAGGCACAGCAGAGCAATGTCACTTCCCTGCAGATGCGTGCACTGCATGTGCTTACAACCGTTGCAGACTCGCGATTTTCACACTTTTTTATTTGATTTTGTGTCCCCTTATATAAACCTAACAAGCAATTGTTATATATCAACGGAAAAGGTAAAACGCAAACTTTGCGATGAGCATAGACTTAAAAATAATATTATATTTTGGGTAAAATAGCAACGCCACAGTTACAGAAACAACAGAAGTAAAACGTAGGAGAACACAATCTTGTTTACGTTTGTCTGGTTAGTACGACAACAGCAAATGAGGAAGAAAAGGCGCATAAAATTTCGCTTTTACTCTGAATAGATGCAGAGAAAGCCTGAGGTATTCAATATGTGTAATCCAAGAGAAAACTTTTTTTAAAAAAAAGGAAAGTAAATCATTGCACACTGTACACGCTTTTCACCGTTTTGGCTTCTGACGATACGATGTATGAAACTATTTAATACACAGAGCAAATGAATCAAGCTCAGATTCTTTTTGATAAAACTGTACACCTTTACCCCCCTCGTCCTCTGAATCACTTTGCTGAACCAGTTCTAACACCCTATGTCATTCTTCTTCTGCCCAATATGTTGGCGAGGCAGGAAATTCCACACATGCCTTTCGCAAAAATTCCCAGTGCCAGACGCATCTCTTTGTTCGGACTACTCTGGGGTCACAAAGGTCATCGCTAGTGCATGTAAACTTACCCTTCCAGTGGCTAGAACCCTGTTCTAAATATTTAGGGCAACTGCATCCCTTTGACCGTAGATGAGAGAACAGGGGATTTTGTTATAGTTGTGCCATCATGGAGGCATAGCATGTCCAGGGAGTGCAGCAGCGTTGCCGTCACCACGGAATGGCTCGTCGTGAACGGGTCAACTGAGTTGCTGTCAAATTGCACGGCGCATCAAGAAAGGGTTAAATGTGAGGTGAGAGCAGACTAATGAGTTGAAATTGCTCATTCCTCTGAAAGCAAAGAGGCTGGACAAAGGAATCTGATAGATATTCCCTCTGGCCCTACGACAAAGCTGATGTCCAGAGCCACCTGACCTCCACCCTCCAGCTCTCCTGGGAACAACGAACTCATTACCAGACAACCTGACTTCCCTACCCTGAATGTGGGCTAAGTGACTGCACGACCGGCTGATCAATAGAAACCAATCCACAACTCCTCAGAGTCGGTAAAAAGTCTCATCAATCACCAGTTCCAAGGACAATCAGGGAGAAACCCGGGAGATAAATTATCCCCCCTTTCCATATCCTTCACCTGAAGAGGGTCAGAATTAAAGTTTACCATGGACATGGCACAGCAGCTGACAATGCAACCCATCAGTTGCAATTCCACCGATGAAATAGTGCTTTCGGTCCTAATTCCCCTCATACAGCAGCATCAGTCATCTGTTCCAATCCTCCTCATGAGCTGGACATGTCATTGTTCCAAAAGTCCCCTCATTAGCCATGCATATCACTATTACCAATTTTCCTATCATACAGCAGTGCGAGACTCCTTGGTCCCACTTCCCCTCATAAACTATGCATGCAACTGTTTCTAATTTCCCTCATAAGGTGGAGCAAGTGACTGGTGCCAATTACCCTCCTAAGGCACTGCATGTCATTGCTCTTTCTTGCCCTCTCGAGGCAGACAAAAGTTATTGATTCCCATTCCCCTCATCAGGCAAGGCAGGTTCCTGGTTCCCATTTCCCCATGAGGCACTGCAGGCAATTGCTCGCAGTTCCCCTCATTATGCAGTTCACCTTACCGGTACCAATTTTCTACATGATTTCCATCTTAGTGTAGTGCAAGTCTTTGCTTCCAGTTCCCTTCCCAAGGCAAAGCAAGTCACTGGTCAAAATTCCCGTCATAAGGCAGTGCAATTCACTGGTCCAAAATGAAGGCAGTGCATGGTCTGAATTTTCCTCATAAGGTAGTGCATGTCACGGGTCCAAATTTCCCTCATGAGGCAGCGCAAGTCATTGGTCAGAATTTGATCTTAATTTCCCTCATAACACAGCACTTAGTCACTGGTCTTAATTTCCCTCATAACACAGCACTTAGTCACTGGTCTTAAATTCCCTCATAACACAGCACTTAGTCACTGGTCTTAATTTCCCTCATAACACAACAGTTAGTCATTGGTCTTAATTTCCCTCATAATACAACAGTTAGTCATTGGTCTTAATTTCCCTCATAACACAACAGTTAGTCACTGGTCTTAATTTCCCTCATAACACAGCACTTAGTCACTGGTCTTAATTTCCTTCATAATGCAGTGCAAGTCAAATCCCCCCCCCCCCCCCCCCACAATATGCCATGCTATAGTCCACAGAACCAGCACCATCCACTATTACATGATCACAGAAAACAACAAAATATGTATACAGTAATCACCTGAAGTGATAGAGAAGCAGAAATACCAGTATGGATGTCCTTGCATGGTAACACAACTTAAGAAAGGAACAGAAGCAGTACCTATGACATACGTATGCATCATATTCATGAGTTATATATTTGTCATTTATCAGTGTTCAATGGTTTCCTAGAGTTCCTAAGCTTGAACATTTCACTGAATTAATCTTCTAAGACCCATGCCTCACTAACTACCCTTGATACCCTTACATTTTTACAAGTGACTACTGAAGCTTTCAACCTTTGTGCTCCATCTTACCTCCATTTTCTTTCTAATTTCCTGAATGCTTTCAGTGACATCATCTGTCACTGGCACACCGTAGAATTCTCCCTCCTCCTGATTCAGCAGTTTGAACCAGCCATCCACCGGGGTTTTCATCACCTCCGAGACACCAAAGGATAAAGAGCCCATGAAATCATTCCTTGAGGTTCGATCCCAGTCCCATACCTCCAGAGACAACCTCTTGGCATGGTCCTGATCACTCAGCTCACTGCAACCACCACCAACACCACACTTTCATTTCATCCAATCATTAACAAGCTGTAGTTTCCATGACAAACTGAGGGTCAACAGGACAGTTGCTGCTATCTGAATCTTCATCATGGCATTTCCACGGACAATGGGGGACTCTTGGCGGTGCTCATCTCCTCTCCAAGTCTGGTGCATGCTGAGTTTTTATATTTTAATTTTCCATAGCCACCAAACATGGATTACAGAATTATTTACTTGTGTATCTGATCTTCTGTACATGTCTATACATGGATGAAGTTCACCCACCGAAAGTTCTATGCCTGTACTGGCCTGAGACGCTGGAACAATCCTGCCTCCCAGTTCACTAACAGGTACTGTATGGGCTGAAGCCCACCACTCTCAAACTGACAGTCAAGCGATTAAACCACTTGGCACACACTAGTCTCAATGTAACAACATGATGGCAGTCTATCAAAATGTCTCCCCTTTGACCAGAGCCCAGGACATACATTGACACACAACATCATGGTGTACTGGGGGTCTGTGACACAAGTGGGTAGTGGGGGCATGGATGAGGGGACACCCCTAACAGAAAAGACTTTAAGTCCTTACAAAGACTTGCTGTCAAAGCAGCTTTTACTACTTGCTTCAATAAAGACCCATCTTCATTCAAGCAAACAGAAATGGGGAGTTTTTCTTATACTCCCTGTTTGGCTAGTATACTTACCATGTCAGACCATACATTCAACGGCAGATAGTCAGCTCTGCCAGGCTGAAGATTTTTGTGGCTAATGCAGTAATAAGACAGTGATAAGACAGTCAAGTGAAGCCTACCCCACTTCCGCCATGCGCAGAAGGCCGAGGTGAGCTTGTTTACCTCATTCTTCTGAGGCCACACTAAGATAACCCCGGGAACCTTGGCGCTAGAGGGGAAGGAGGGCGGGCATCTGAGTCTGACATGGTAAGTGTACTAGCCAAACAGGGAGTATAAGAAAAACTCCCCATTTTGGCGTCATATACTTTACCATGTCAGACCATAGCAGAATTTAAAGGAATTGGAGGAGGGCAGTGCCCTAATGGTTCTTGGGGTTAGATGGCGGAACGGAAATAGCTGCATTAGCCGCCACAAAGGAGATCCCTTTTGAACCATCAGCTCGGGTCATTCGGATATCCCTCAAGTAGAAGTTTATGAAGGGGTTTTCCGAACGCCAGAAGGCTGCCTCCAATAGGTGGCGCACTGGGGACAGAGTGCTGGAAACGCCGCGGAGGTGGCCAGCGCTCTGACCTCATGAGCTCGGGGGGTATGGGTGGGAGATCCTTGTACACCTGGGCGTAGGCAGATCTGACCGTCGTGGACAGCCATCTGGAGATGGTGCCCGCCAGATGTCCTTAGAATTGTTCGGGTTAATGGAGATGAGGAGGCATCTCTGGGATGCGCGCCTGGGGTGCGAGCGTTCCCAGTAGTATCTAAGGCACCTAGACAGGCACAGGTCCATGTCCCCCCCTTTTTCTTGACTGCCGAGGATATCTGCGAGTGAGCGGATGACGACGGAGGGGGAGGAAGAGCCCGGGTCCTGGTTCTTTGCTAAGAATTCAGAGAGGAACTTCAGGGAGACAGAGCCGTCCCTGTGGAAGGCCACGTCTCTGGGGTCTCCGCTAAGGGCATGGATCTTGCTTCGCCGTCTGGCCGAAGCCAGGGCGAGGAGAAATGGGTCTTCATAGAAAGGAGGTCAAAGGGGATGGTGGCAATAGGCTCGAAGGGGGTTTCCTAAGAGCGTCCAGAACAATAAAGAGGTCCCAAAGGGGTACACGCCTAGGGGACTGGGCCTCCCTAGGGCCACCCCCCTGGAGATCTCTCTGAGGAGGAAATCATTCTCAAAGGATGGTCCGCCTAGTTGGCAGATAGTGGTGCAGATGGCTGATCTGTAACTCCGGATGGAGCTAGCAGATAGTTTCTGCGCCGAGGCTAAGTGAGATAAGAAGTTGCCTATCTGGATGCTAGAAGGGGAATCATGGGGAACGGAGTTGTCAGAGCACCAGGAGACCCATCTCTCCCAGCGGTAGTCATATAGGGACTCGGTGCTGGGTCTGCGCGAGGCCAAGGCTAAATCTCGCAGGTCCTGTGAGGTTCCAGCCCCCGTGAGGATGTCTAGGACGGACCGGGCTCTGTCCGAGTGGGAGACAGGGGTAGATGCTTGCAGCCGGGCGGACACAGCAGCCAGGCGTGGAGGCGGAGCATCTGGGGGTTGGAGTGAGGGCGTCCGGAGCGGGGTTGCCTGAGCATGTCCCACCTGGGGTTTAGTTGCAGAGGGGGAACATGGGAGAGGACTTTTAGGTCCGGAAACCAGGACTGGGTCGGCCACCAAGGGGTTATGAGGATCAGCTTGGGTCTCTCCAGTCTTGCCTTCCTGATCACTTTGTGGAGGATCGGGAAGGGGGGAAAGGCGTAGGCTATGAGACCCGACCAAGACAGGGACAGGGCGTCGATGGCATGTGCCTGCGGGCACGGGAGAGACATATACTGGCAGACGATGGTTGAACCGGGTGGCAAACAGGTCGACCATCGGCCTGAACCAATGAGCCCACACCGACGCTAGGGTTAGCATGTTGAGCGTCCATTCTGTGTGTAGGAGAGATTTGGACCGACTGAGGGAGTCTGCCAGGATGTTGCGTGTGCCCGCTATGTGTCTCGCTCTCAGCGTGACACCGTGTGCCAGACACCAACGCAGGAGAGCCTCTGTCTGGAGGGAGAGGCTGATGGAGTGAGCCCCCCCCCCCCCCCTCCCCTGTTGACGTAACAAGCTACCCAGCTGGCCACACACCACTTGAACCACTGTACTGGTGTGTAGGGAGGGGCTGAGAGGGTGCTTTTGTTGCATTTGGCAAACTGACAGCAGCCTCTCAGCTGCAAATGATTACACCTTCATACCCAGGAATACAGACAAGAAAAATGTGCGTGTTTATGCACGTGTCCATGACAGCAGATGATTAATTTCCTATCTTTTCAGGAAATTTCATAATTCAAAACAAAGCAAGGACATTTCATCAAGATACAGAAGAAAAAGGGGACATTATGTCTATCAGTCTTCCAAAGCAGTTCAAAAACACTTTAATTCTAAATTAACACCAATAAGTTTGCCATGGACACACACACAGATACATACATGTACACTCACATACAATTAAAGATGGGTGATTACATACTCCTTAGTTGCACATGCAATGCCAAAAGCAGAAAATCAAACAACTTTTATTTTTGTAAAAAGCAGCGTATCAGTATCCTACAAGAATCATTGTGGACTCTCTGCCTAGAATGTACATACATCAGTCTTCATTCATCATTGGGTGAAAATACAATGTCATTTCAAAATCAGATTAAAAAAAAAAAGACTACTACATAAAGAACGAATGAGAGAGTAATTTCACTAATTTTTGTCCATAATGTACTTTCAATTATTTCCTTTGGTAAAAAGGATGAATGCCTATAACAGTACTAGCCGTTTGTTCCCATTTACTCCACTGACAGACAACATTTACTATTCCTGATAACATTATACCTTTGAAAATATTACCAAAAACATTTATAAAACATTTACAGCTTTAGCCATTCTGTACTACCTCCATGCAGAGGATGGCTGGAAATTTCTTATCACAACTTTTTATTATTATTATTATTATTTTTTTTTGTCTCTATCTTAGCTTTCCTGGCCCTTAGGTAACATTACTGCAATGCCGCTCACTCTGGTCTCCCCTTACACAGGTTCATCCTGTTGCAGTTTCTGCACTAACAGTTCACAGAAAGCAACCAGTTTTAGCCTGCCCTGTGACAACTCATCAAAGGAATTATTACCGTTACTGAATCACTTTGGAGGTGTTCAGTGGTGCCTGTTTCTGATCCAACAAATGCAGCATACCACCAAGTCCCTTGCTGATGACAATAATAGCTTCGTTTCAGACCATGAGTATGTATCATTCCTGGTAGGGTGTTACCCTGTCCACCCAATGAAAGTTATGGACACAATGTCATCTCTGGCCTTGAAGAAACAAGGAAATCAAAATTGCAGTTACTCTGAGACCGGCTTGAAGAATACAGCATTCAAGACATTTTTTTCATGGTGATAAACGATGATGAATATGATTATGATATAGTTCCTTTCTGCTCAGATACTAAATATCAAAACGCAAAGTTTGGTGGGACTAATCCTTGAAGTTCTCAAGAAAATGGCAACATTTCTTATGGACATATGCATACATACATCGACATGACCAACAAAAACATTGTCACTGCATGGACTTGCCTTACTGCATGAATAAAAAAGACTGTGCACACCAGATGATCACAAAGTCAGGGTAAGATGCAAACCAGTCCAGTCATGGCAGACAGTATCTGTACTGCAGTGTAAATTTCTCTTGTCACAATAGATGAGTGCGTTACCATAGTACAGTATTACCCATTTATCTGTTTTCTCCGATTTTGGCAGGAACAACTCATTTGGCTTTATGGAAGTTCTTTAACCTTTTAACCATCATGCTAACCTTAACAGCTTATCCGCCATGACCAGATAACCACCATTCCATCCTAAAATGCCCATTGAGAGTGACCCTTCATTTCATGAGCCTTAGGAAGCACCACGGATGAGGATCATGTTTGTTGCAAACATGGACACGGTTTGCTTAGGGCTTCAACTCAAACTCTACAATATACTGTCTGAGCTTGGGCTGATTGTGAGTAAGGCGATAGTGCTTTCAACACAACTGAGGACAATGAAGTATCCCAGATACCACTAAATCAATAACAAAAGCTCACAAAGCTACCTGGACTCTATCTGCACTCACTTGAAAAGTCAATACAGTGTGTAAGGACCAAGAAGTGGGGAATCAGCATCAAGCTTACAGACAGATTCTGGGATCCATGAACAGATCACTGACCACAACGGACAGTTCTAAACAACAATACTATAATAAAAAATATATAAAAAAGACACATGCACAGGAAACCATGACCACTTCTAAATTTCTATACAAACTTTGGTGTGGTTGAGATTTGAATTTTGTGTCTGTAGGATTTTCTTTACAGAAGTAAACCAGTTTCAAAAGATCAATTTTGGTTTGTTTAACCTTTTAAAAACAAAGTTTGGTAGCTGAGAGAATGTTATGTTAAAAAAAAAAAAAAACCTTGATAGACAAAGGGTTTACAAGCATTTTTTTTTCAAGTTGCATGCATGCTCTCAATTCATTCAATTTATTATCTCATCTAAAAGACTAACTTCCTGACCATACAATGTTGAGAGCTTAACAGGGTCAGGAAAAATAAAATGGTGCCATAGCCATTATGGGACTTGAACCAAGGACCTCATATACTCCTGCATCCTGGGGAAGAGTATGATCAACTATGCCACCTGCACAATCTTCTGTCCACATTTAAGATATTGAACTGATGGGGAATGCCTGAGTCTCGACCATGGGCTTCATCTCTATAATTCTGATAACACAAGCATCAACCCTGTATCACCATCACAAGTCTGAGACTCACAAGGTAAAAGTGTCGTTCCATTCTGGATTCAGTGTTGACTTGATGGTCTTGGTCTTCTGCTTCACTACTGACTCATCCACAGGAATGAGCTTCACCTTGACGTAAGGATCAGCCAGTCCATTGGGGTCCATGGGACACAGGTTCTTGGCCTCTATCACTGTACACACAATCATATCACTCACCATCACCAACCGTATCATATACAAACACCAATCATATAAAACATCATAACATATACCACACACCATCACCAGTCATATCACACACCATCACCAATCATAATAAACCATCATCAATCATATCACATACCATCACTAATCATATCATACACCATCACCAATCATAATAAACCATAATCAATCATATCATACACCATCACCGATTATATTAAACATCATAACATATCATACAACACACCATCACCAATTATATCAAACATTATGACATATACCACACACCCTCACCAATCAGATCACACACCATTACCAATCATATACCAACATCAATCATATAAAACATTGTAACATGTACCACACACCATCACCAATCAGATCACACACCATCACCAATCCATCATCAATCATAAAACACACCATCACCAATCATATTATACACCATCACCAATCATATTAAACATCATAACATATCATAATACAACACACCATCACCAATCATATGAAACATTATAACATATACCACACACCACCAGCAATCAGATCACACACCATAACCAATCATATACCATCACCACCAATCATATCACACGCCATCACAAGTTATATCACACACCATTATCATCCTTAGCACACACTATCAACAATCATTACAAATACCATCACCAAGCATATCATGAACTACCTCATAACACATCACAGCATTACCAATCATATCACACACTATCACTAATCATATCACTCATAATTCGCAACCACATCACACACAATCACAAACTACATTACACATCTACTAGCTACATCACACACAATCAACCATATCATACAAAATCATCACCAACATCACAACACAATGAATAATATCCTATAAAATTGTTACCAACGTCACATGTATTCATCACCAACATCACATACAATCATCACCAACGTCACACACAATCAATTCAAACATCATACACAAACATCCATCTTGTGCCCAATTTGAGAAGGTAAGTGATTGCTCATTCTTTGTTTTCATTGTCCTGAATGTTGTTTATCTTGCTGAAGAAGACCAAAGAGGTCAAAACATGTTGTTTTTGTCTTGTAATTTGTTTGTCCCATTTTCTGGCAGATCACTTATAATTTCTGTTTTGAAAAATCATACACAAACATCAACAACATAGACAATCACCACCAACATCATACACAACCATCCCCATATGTAATGGACATCATGCCTCAGAATATTTATTAATTCATTAACAAAGCCATTACATTGGTACTTGGTATGTATGCAATGTAAAATTGGTACTTGGTATGTATGCAATGTAAACATGTCTACAACTACAGCCTCTGTGTGAATTTTTTTTTCAAACCCTTTCACTGCCCTCATACATACCGCATATGTTTTCGTTCCTCTCAGAGGCATTAGTATGTATCTCACAGAAACCAATTGTGTCAGAAGAATCTCTCACCAAACTAAAGGTGGGAGATTTCCAGTTAACGTCAGTCAGCTAGGTGATCTTGATCAATGAGTGTCACCTGCAGGATGATGGAATTTTGTTGGTGGAATCCCTATGTCAGCCATGGAAAAAAACGCTGACTGTGATCTAGTGGCTGCCTGATCAGAGGTCACTTATCTTTCCTGCATGCAAAATGGGCATTTCCAATGTTTTTTGCCATGGCACCAAGTCTTTTGACAGTTTAACTGACAGGGTCAACAGTTTAACTGACAGGGTCAGTGGGCATATTTCTTGATCTGGTGTGACAGAAGAAAGGTTGAGAAGTGGTCACTCCATGGGTGGGCACGGCACAGGCATTTTGTTCACTTACAAGCCCACATGATGGGAAAAATTCTGGAGGTGCAATGGTTCATCTCAACTGTATCTAAAGGAGTAAACTGACTTGTTTTTCATAGCCTCCAAGCTGTTCTCAGAAAGGTCAAACAGAAATTCAGCTTTTGCTCTACACATAGTAATACCAAAGGGTAAAATTTCCTGACAGTCATGGGATTAACCCGTTCACTGCTTGAAAATGTTACAAACAAAGGCTTTCCCAGTGCCAGGGAAATCTAATGATTTAGGGGTAATAATTAACAAAAAATTCTAGCTCAGAAACTACAAAAGACATAACAATGAAATATATATGATTTTTGAAGGAAATTGAATGAAGATTTTGAATCTGGGCTTCTTTTGTTTCATTTTGATAATAAAAAAATATTTAGGCATTTAGATTTGGATAGATTTTTTTGCACGATCAAAAACATATGTATTTACCACTACAGCTTCACATCCAAAAAAGAACACAAAGCAAAAAAGTTGAAAATAAAGTTTGTATTGTCACACTACACATGTAAATGAAAGTAAAACATTTTAGAAGTCTATCAAGACGCTCACACTCTATGCAGACAGGTCAGTCCATGACCACGCCCCCCTCCCCCCACCACGCCCCCTTGCTGGACTTCAACCCTCTCTTTCACTCCTCCTCTTCTCCTACCTTTCCCTCTGCCCCATGTCACGCCGCGAGCAGGCCACGCTCCCCTCTCGCGCTGACTATCACATCACTGGCCACTGGCACGCAGTGCAGAGTACACACTAGGCGAGCTCGTTCGACACTGGCAAACCAGTCAGCTGAACACACACTGAGGTCACACAGCCCGACTCAATAACTGACCAATACGGTCGGCAATTCCATCACAATCATCATCTCACCTTCATGCTCGAGTAAGTCGTTGAATAAAAGATTATTGTCTTTGTCAAAAATGATTATCAGAGCCTGCTCAGCTGTGTAAATACGTTGATTTGGTCGCTACGCTTGTCGAAGGTTGCGCCGCCATCTTTGCAAGCAAGACGAAGTGCTGGCTGGTCATCCAGTCAGTGATGAGAATAAATGGGCTTTCCCCTCACGTGTGGTCATTTGCATATCATTTTAATACTACAGACACATAAGGCTTACTACGCACACTCTATTTAAGTCCGTTAATAGAAATAGTAACGAATGAAAATTCAAGAAAAATGCATGACGTCAGTGGACGGCCCATAGGCACTGGGAAAGCATTTTTACTTCGGCGTCAGCTGACGGCTTATAGGCACTCTTCGGGTTAAAGAACAACGAGCACTTAATTCAATTTCATAACATATCTGCCAGAAAAATCAGTATGCTTGGATTTGATACTTTTCCCCTGCACATTTTACTTACACCCAGGTCATGCTGCTACTCACAAGCCATTAGAATCAAAACACTTAAGCTATGAACTCTGCGGGTAAACTTTTTGAGTTTCTTTCCTTTCAAAACTTAATAAGCCACCACCTTATGTTCCGTTTCTTCTATTTGTATCTTGGTGGTGCTGTTATTTTAAACAAAGAATCTCTCTCTCTCAGTCTCTCCCTGTCCATCTGTCTGTTCCTTGGAATAGAACTGCAGGATTAACCATTGGTGAGACTTCAACATAAGCAACAGTTTTTCATCCTACAAACAAGGCAGCCACATTCCCTCTCTAGGGATGATGTCTGATTATGAAACCAGTGTAAAAGTAGTTTCTTTTCATGTCATCCGTTCACCAGCACACCGGGCACTATTCCTCTCCAAAAGGCATGATAGGACTGAACTTAAGTGCATGCAAGTGAGGACCTTGATTAGATGTCTTATTTCAAGAGCTCAGAAGGACTGGAGTCTTCAGATATATCAACTCTGAAGAGAAAACTTCTTTTCACCTTGTTATCTCAAGTTGGAGTTAAACTCTGGCCCTAGAAAAAAAAAGTGTGAGCCTTACCCAATCAGCCAACTAAGCCCCCCATGGAGTACTAAAAATTCACATCCACACACAGTCATATTAATGTCAATGCAAATGAATCTGTCTATTCATACTGCACCCATGTGCAAGCACATGTCAAAGAAGTCTGGATATGCGTACGCACAAAATAAAAGCCACACAATGCCTGCACACACAAACACATATGCACACATGCATGCATGCAATTGCACACACACACACACACACACACACACACACACACACACACACACACACACACACACACAACACCTCTGCGCATACAAACATCCACACTTTCATTCACACTCACCACACAGGAACACCAATTATACATTCAAACAATCAAATGTTGCATACATACACATGCATGTATATGCAGACGCATACACATGCACACACAATATTCCCTTTCACTGTCTGAAATCAAGTGAGTAGACACTGAACAAAACAAAAAAGCGAATGCATGCACAATCCCCTAAACGCCCCCCACCCCACACACACAAACATGCACACACACACACACACACACACACACACACACACACACACACCACACACACACACTGACAGGCCTTCTTCACAGAAATCATGACTATCTCATCCCCACTCCACTTTGCATTTCCATTGATTCCTGGATCCTTTCACGTCAGTCCCTAGGACATTCATCAGACTGCCTGTATCCCTGTCAGCTAAAATCCACCCATCACTCAGCCTCTACCAGCTCCTGTGCTCTCCGCACAGTACCCAGCCCATTCATTTACTACCCTCATTTCTAATTCAATTCAATTAAGCTTTATCTCCCTCAGGCCAGCCCAACGCTCATGCTCATTAATTCATGCCCACTCCTGTAATCGGTTTCAGAAGTGGACAAGAATCTAGTTTCCTGATCTGAGGAGCTCAGCAACTGCCAAATGTCTTTCCCCAATTCCAGCTAATGCTTCCCCTTCTTCCCTTCATTTCTTGTCACAATCTGGACCTATTGATTTTCCTGCGGTTTTCACCTGTCCAAACCAGACACTAAAACCATGTTGACAACTCCCCTGCATTTGAGAAAGTCTTGCTCTTAATCTTGATGGCAGGGAAGACAGAAACGGAAAGATCACAGCAGGGGTAACCGTGGAACTTTCCAGGAGTCCATGTACTTTGATCAGTCCAACTCCGACACGTTCAGCTCCTGACCCTTCAAAACCTTTCTGCCCCCTCTCCTTCCTATTCACCAAGTGCTGGGGGTGACAACTACACATACCAAAGCACTAATGTAACTGGCTCAAAAACTCATACTGTAAAGGCAGCATGCATGAGTGAAAGGGGGCCAGGAAACAAAAGCAACATTCTCTTCAAATACAGAAACGTTTAAAAAAATTACTTGACCGACATGATTGTGCTCCCTTTCAAATATTAACATTTTCAATTTTAAAAAATAAGAGGTGTGTGTGTGTGTGTGTGTGTGTGTGTGTGAGAGAGAGAGAGAGAGAGAGAGAGAGAGAGAGAGAGAGAGAAGAGAGAGTGTGTGTGTGTGTGTGTGTGTGTGTGTGTGTGTGCGTGTGCGATGTGCGTGTGCACAAGTGTGTGTATCTCCAGGGCCGAGATCAGAAGCCTAAGACCAAGAGAGCAGGTGAGTGTCTCACCGCTGACCACCAGTTTGTTGGCGTTCATCACAGTGGTCTTGATGTGGATCCTCCCTCGCCGCTCAGTGTGGTCCATTCCACATAGGCGTGGCACATTACTCTCACAGCGTTTGTGCACATTCATGTCACATGCTGAAACACAACATCAAATCATATATTAAAACCTGCGCCAACAATGATACTATTCACCATTTCTGAAGCACCCAGAGCCACTGAAAACTGTTAGAGACTTCTTCACACCACAGTTTTCTCTGATATCTGTTTGGGATATTCTGTCTCAAAGTTATTGTATAAACAGATGCCAATACTGGAGAGGAAACAGACTCCAAACATTCCACTAGACCACCTAAGGGCCATGATGAACCACTGCACATCAGGACAGTGGTCACCCTAGGACCCAATGCGCATGGAATGATATATCATGACCAACCTGACTTAGAAATGTTTACTAGCAAGGAGGAGGTGAGGAGAGGGACGTGAGGAGCTGGGGAGCAGGGGAATGGGGGAGGGGGCTGTCCTGCAAAATTTTGAAAACTGAAAGGGGATAGGTATACCACTGGCCCATTAAGCTGGCAAGGAAGGTGTGAACAGGCCATTTACTTTGAACACATAAGGACATGGTGTTCATTCACGGTCAATTTCTGGAACCACACTGCCCTATGGAGGGAGGGGAGGGGAAGAGGGGGTTGGGAGAGAAGGAAAAGGGCAGCGGGAGGGAGGAGGGCAAGGATGGAAGGGGAGGACAGAGGAACAAAAGGAAAGGGAAGAAGGGGGGAAGGGAAAAGATGGAGTCCCCCCCCCCCCCCCCCTCCGGAGTATTCAACAGTATTTTCAACTGAGAATTTTAAACCATGCACACATCACGGAAAACACAAAAATCTTTTTTTTGTACTTTTCTGTCAAACACACACAGACACACAACACATGCACATACACACACAGGACACTGATCCTAAAGGCCTCTGAGGGCCATGGGGATCACTGTGATGATCAACATGGCACCTGTTCCCCCCCCCCCCCCCCCCCCCCCGACACACACACACACACACACAGAGCATCTTCATACAGGTATATAACTTTCATGCTGCATCAGTTGGCACTGACACTGACCTTAACTAGAGCTGGGGAAGGAGGCTGGGGAGGGGAAATGGGAGAAAGAGAAAAGAGAGGAGAAGGGTCATGGCTAAGGGTGGAATTGATCATTTCTTTTTTATCATGCATACGAAATTCATTAATTCAGATGGAGGCTTGATCAATGTTTTATCAATGATTACAGAATGTGACTGATCTTCATGCCTCTTATTAAATGCATTGCAACATCCTTGGTTTCCATGTAAACCACAACCACAATCAAAGGATGTGCTTGGAACATGTACGACTTGATAATGGAGTTTGTAATCTCTGTTGACAATATGCATAATCGAACACAACATCCTGAAGTCTGTATGGGTCGATGACCTGCTTGAATGGGTCAGAATGTTTACTCAGACAAATCAGATGCCTGATCATTCTTCAATTCTCATTTTCATTTAAACAGAGGAAACCAATTTTTCTGTTTCCAAATGTCATAATGTTCCCAGTTTTTGAATGGACCTTTATTTTTTGTATACATGCATGTACACAGTGTATGTGCCATGCAATGAGACTGGGCTTGCATCTCCAAAGTATTTCAGTACTGCATCTATGAACTTCTCTTTTTTTTTTCATTTCAATGCTTTGGTGACGAACAATGCACTACAAATTATTTCCCTTTGCCATGCATAATTCCAAAAATTTTATGTATCTTAATACAAGCACAAAACCCCATTTTCTTATATCAATTGAAAAGGTAAAACATGAACATTTCACCCAGTATGCATGTGAATGCCTTTAGCTAATACCAAAATGTTGTTGTGATGTATTTAAAAAATAAAATAAAGATTTTTCAAAAAGTAAATTTTGACATCCCAATGCGAAAATGCCTGACATTCTTTGTTCAAAGCTCTTTAAGTCAAAAATGTAATCTCTACTTTTAAACAAAATAACATTTTCCATTAGCTGACACCTAAAAAGAAATATAAATAGTGATTGCATCTATTAAATTTGTAGAAGGAAAAGCATGAGGGTTGTTTTTTCAAGATTGCCATCACCTACAAATGGCACAGCCAGTGAAACTGCTGCCTTGCCATCATCTGCACTGGGCATGATGCAAAAATGCTATTAGTTCAAGACCAAGCATCCAAGATTTTATGCTTTTTGACTTTTTGAGATAACTGATTGTCATGTGTTTGGGGTTTAGTTTTTTTGGTTAAAACTGTGCCCTTTTGTGGGAAGCATGTGATAGCCGCCCAACTGGTTGAATACTGTGATGTGAAACTTCAGTATTTTACTTACAGTAATGCTTCAAACATGAGTTACAGTCCCACAAATTCCTGGGCCTATATATCTCTGTTGATGCCTAACTTATTATCATCAAAGCCGCTTTTTCTTAATGTCACAGTCTTAAGGCCTGTAAGGACAAGCATCTTCTCCCACACTACCAAAACACCCACAAACAAAAATACACACAACAATGAACACAAACTGAAAACGCACAAACAGAAATACAACTACCCATTCTCCAGATCCAAATACATATTTTGATATAGTCCATAGTCATACAAATATATTAACATATATAACCTAACACACTCACATCCATTAATGTAAACATATGCAGTACCTTGATATAGTACTCTGTCTTGCCACATAACACACACACACACATACACCAATAATAAACTCTCATCTCAATTACCTCAACTTGGTGTTCCCTGCATTAATTCCTCACTTTAGTGACCAACTGGTCCCCACAACGGCACCTAATACATAAGTTTATTAGAGATATCAATCTTCTTAAGTCCTTCCAAGCGCCACCAGTCTGGCTAAAGGTATTATCTTAGTGGAACTGGGAGCACTTTTTGCTGACCATTAGTGCTTAAAGGGGGCGTACATTGTCCATGACACTTCTTTCGCCATGGACACTGCAGAACGAATTATTTGCCTTGGGAACGAACAATTCATTTATTTATCTTATGCCTCTTAAAAAGATTGCAAAAGCCTAGTGTTATACATTAATGGAATGGGTAAACCATGAACATTGCTCTCAGTATGCTTAACAAGCCTAATACCTTTTAACTAATACAGAAAGGCTGATAACAGTTAAAAAAAAAAAAAAATTCTTTTAAAAAAGATGAAAGAAAAAAAAAAGGAAAGAAAGAAAAAAAAAAAAAGAAAAGAAAAAGAAATAAATTTTCACTGCCTGATACAAAAATATTCAACATTTCTCATTCTTAAGCTCTTTACATCCAAAATATAATCCCTGTTGTTTAAGAAATAACATCTTCCATTACCTGATACCTAAAACTAACTGTGAAACATGACTGCATCCATAAATTGGCTGTTGGAAAAATGTGAGACTGCCATCACCTACCCACAACACAGTCGGTGGGAGCAGTTGCCTTACTGTCACATCACCCAAAAGTTCATGACTCCATTTACTTAGTGCCCCTAAAAACTTTACACTTTATCCCATACTTTTTGAGTTAAAGAACTTTCGTGTAAATTTGTTTGAAAGGCCAATTCATCCATACTTCTTTTTAAAATTGGGACATTTATTTTCTGGAGTCATATAGTACAGACATGACAGTTGACTGGACTAAATCTTGTGCCTGTAGAATTATAACACTGATGAGTTACAATATCAAAAATGGTCTTTTTTTCTGGACTCAGGGCTTATCAGTTTCAACTAATCCAAAACTATGAATAGCACTTTAGTATTATTGACCAGACTCAGGGCTTATATCAGTTTCAACTAATCCAAAACTATGAATAGCACTTTGGTATTACTGACCAGAGTTCTGGTTTTTTCCCCCATAAAATGCAACCCATGTCTCAGGAATTTGAAAGACATGCAGCGGAACAATACTTCTATAAACATAACAATTAAAACTAATAGATGCTGTCTAGATTAACAGTGCAAATGACAAATGAAGTGGCATTTGTGTAAAGCACTTTTTCGCTAATTTCCATGAATGTCTACCAAGTTTGGTCTTGTTAGCACTTGCAACTGTGCGAAAGTGCCCACATCAAAGTTTATCACAGACACACACAGAGAAAACAAAACTGTATGAATACTCATCCATTAACATATGCGAGTCAAAATCTGGTGTACTCTGGTACCTTCCCCGCTCTTGAAAGTTTTTTTCAGTGCAATGTATTTAAGCCGAAGAATAGCGGCTGAAAATGATTTGCATCTAAGCATGAATAGAATAACTGCTAGAGCATGTCAATTTTGAAACTGACAGTATCTATTGTGAGCGAATACACCACACCATCATCCTGTTTAGTTGTGTTTTGGCAATGTGGAGAACTAGGGTATTTTTTGTCAAATGGTGTAGAAAATAGGCTCAGAGTGTAAGGGTGCACAGGCTGGCAGCATTTTTTCATCCTGACTGAAAGAAAAATGTTCCTGGCTCCTTCTTCTTCCAGTTGGGGGCTATTTTCCTGCCCCAAAGTCTGCAGACCATTACAGTTCCTGCTGACCATTAAAAGCACACAAGATGCATGCTGTGTAAAAAATGTTGCTGTTTCCCTGCTCCAACTCCTCCCTCTTCCAGTGGGAACTATTTTCCTGCCCCATGTTCAACATTCTGCATGCAGACCATTATCAGCACACAGAATGCATGGCTGTGTTTCTGCATGTCACCCATACCATCAGCCTATGGGGGCTGCTCTTCTGCAAAGCAGAAAACCTTGGGATTTATGATGACAAGAAGATACTGACACACATGTACACACTCTGACCAAGAAGGGAGAATTGTTTCATAGGAGCATGCTACTTATACAAATGTTGAGTCCCATAACATTTCATCCAAGTGACTTGGTGGTTGTCAACCTATGGGGGCAAACCAATGTGATTTGTGATCACGGAAAATGTAGTAGGTGAAGTGGTAGGTAGCAGAACAGGAAGAGAGGAGACTAGAAAGAGTGTGTGTGTGTGTGTGTGTGTGTGTGTGAGAGAGAGAGAGAGATGGGCATGCAGCAGAGGAGAGGTGGGGGTTATTCTCCGAGTATGTGTGCGTGTAAATCTGTTTGAATGAATGAATGAGAGACAGAGACTGACTCACTGATTGAAAATCTTTATTCCCAAGGGTAAGGGAGAGAAAGCAGCTTTTTTTTTTTTTTTCAATCTGGCCTTTGTCCCTTCAGGAACTAAGGAGCTAACACATTAACACTTTTACACAATATGAAACTTCCCACGAGAGAGAGAGAGAGAGAGAGAGAGAGAGAGAGAGAGAGAGAGAGAGAGAGGGGGATGGAGGGAGGGAGGGAGGGAGGGAGGGAGGGAGGAGAGAGAGAGAGAGAGAGAGAGAAAGAAAGAGAGGAGGGATATTAAGGAGTGAGAGAGAGAGTGTGTGTGTGTGTGTGTGTGTGTGTGTGTGTGTGTGTGTGTGTGTGTGTGTGTGTGTGTGTGACAGAGAGAGAGAGAGAGGGGAAAAAAGAAAGAGAGAGAGAGAGAGAGAGAATGTGTGTGTGTGTGTGTGTGTGTGTGTGAGAGAGAGAGAGAGAGAGGGGAAGAGAGAAGAGAGAGAGAAGAGAGAGAGAGAGAGAGAGAGAGAGAGAGAGAGAGAGAGAGGCAGGCACAGGAAGAGAGAAAGAGAATAGATGAATGATTTTATTCAGAAAAGCCTATGGGTCATGGCCATTTCTACTGGGTACAAAATTACAAATGACAACAGTACTACAACTACATTTGAGCAAACATCCTATGAAAATCCAAAACAAACAGAAAACTAACAAAAAGCAGACATATGCATAGATAGGTCATACCAGGAATAAGACACAGAGAGACAGAGAGACAGATATAGATAGATACATAGATATGCATATACACATGCATGTGTGCGCATTGGCACAAGTGTGTGCACATGTGCATGTTTTTTCACTCACACATGCATGCCAGAGTGTATTTACAAGTGTATTTACATGCATGCACACTATTCCTATGTTCCATTCTTCAAGCTCACAAAACGAACACAACTGCCAGCATTTCACATCTACCTCCAGCTCACAGTGATAATTATCAGCAAATTTGCTGGGCTCCATTACCCATAAAGACAGTCCTTAGACCATGTAATGCAAACAGAGAGAGAGAAGTCAACATCAAAGGTAAAGACCCGGGCCGTCAATGAATTAGAAGTTCATTACCTCTCATTATCCCCCAGAGGATAGAAGCCAGGCCAGGTATAGATTGCCTCCAATGTCCAGCTGCCATCCATTCTTTGCTGTTGAAGCCACTGGGATCAATACCCACATTCCCCTAAACATCTTTTACCGACCTAAAGCCATGTTAGTGCCACTCTTTAACGCATGATCCTGGGAGAAAGTGAAAAAGAGGGTTTATTAACCAAAGCTCTTATTTGAGCTTGGGTGGAGTAACCAGTCTAGAGACTGTTTATCACAACAAGCATTCAGTAAAACTGAACATCTGATGCTGCTATGCAAGAAGCTGAGTAAACTGGAAGGGCGGCTGATCTGTGTGGGTGGTCTGGAAGAGTCTGGTGTGTAACTGCACCACAAACACAGCAGAAGTAAACTTCATTTTCTTTTCTTTTCACTCTGACATTAAACAATAAAACGTGTTTTCTCCTCTTCCTGATGCACTCTCTCACTCTTTCGTTTTCAATGCTGATCCTGTCTTGTAGTAGGTAAGGTAAGGTAATGTTGCTTATAGCCCAGCTGACCACAAAGGGCCATATCAGGGCTGTCACCACGTTAAAATCAACTCACAAGTCATTCATTTACACAATTTTTTAAAATACATCTAAAACCCCATCCGAAATTTTGTTAAAAATCTTTCCACTGTAAAATCTCAGATCCAATGAAAAAAGTTAATCTCTTTCAAGAACTCAAAGATCGCGTCAGGTGGAACATCTCTGAACATGGTTTTCATGGAATCTGCTGTAGCAATCATGTTATGTGCGTCAACATCTCCAACAGTTGACCACTTAAGCTTACTCACGGGTCTCATTCTTTGCCATTTGTTTCAGCAATGCAGACCATACTAACACCATATTTATTCTTTTCTTCTGCCCCATTCTGAATGTTCAAATCTTGTCATTTTCATGACTTACATCCAAACATATAGCACAGCACCTTGCAATCTTGTTTTACCATTAATCATTTTATATGTTATCTTTGAGCATCTTCTTTCAGCTGATATAAGGTCATTTCTATGCCTGTATTTGTGAATTGATGTACCTGAATAAACATTACAACTTTGTCTGAGCTCACAACCTTTGACTGTGATACCCACTTTGTAAGTGATGTTGATCCCTGTCTATACATCCGAGAATTCAGATAAGACGTGATTCTCCCCTTGATGGGATCAGCATACCTCTTTGCTTCCCTTCCCTGCCAAACGATGCAATACTTTTGACTTTCTGGACTAGTTTTAAAACAGCAGTTTCTGAGCCTGGTGTGTGTGTGGGTGTGTGTGTGGTGTGTGTGTTGTGTGTGTGTGTGTGTGTGTGTGTGTGTGTTGGCTGTTATTCCCTTTCCCCTCCCTCCCCCAAAAGTAATAGAATAAGAATACACAGACATATAAACCGATTGTTAAGTGTTCAATGTTTTCCTTGTGAAGAAAACACATGAAGATGCGTGCGTGCGTGCGTGCGTGCGTGTGTGTGTGTGTACGCGTGTGTGCATGTGTGTGTAGTCTTTCATTCTTTTCTTTTTCCCAAGAATATTTACTTGCGAAATATTCAATTCTTTTATGTAAAGCACCTGTGTTGAAAAGGAGTTAATTGTTCTGAGAAATATTTTTTTACAGTAATGGAAAAAAATGGGTTCTTGAAAGAAAGTGAGTTTCAAGAAAAGTGCCCCACTTTTGAATGTTTTGGGAAATTCTTTAACAGAGAGAGAGAGGAGAGAGAGAGACAGAGAGAGAGGAGAGAGAGAGAGAGAGAGAGAGAGAGAGAGAGAGAGAAGAAAAGTCATTTAATAAAGGCCTTGGCCTGTTACGAAGGACCTTCAAAGAATTAATCTAATATAGGCCTTGATCTCTTGTATAATAATGCCAGCAAACATACATATACTCTACAGTTCTCATTATGGACAATAAACAATTAGTTACCACTTAATTAAGGACTAAACTTCTTGTAAAACTATCAATATAAATTGCAAACTGTTTGACAGCAGGTTTAAAAGACAACATAAAAAGACTGCCTGTGATATTCGGAGGTTCTAAACTTTCTCTAAGACCAGTCAATGCATGACAATAGAACACAAATGATCATGATCTCGTGTGTTGTCTTTCAGGGAGATAATGAACAACAATGTCTAACAGTCCAAATCTAAACCTCACTGTTATATACTTCAAACGTTTATTTATTTCACTGTCAAATACATTTGAACACAATGCAGAAGTTGTTTTTTTAAAATGTTCATGCGCATCAAATCTGTCACTGTCCAGAACAAAATTCTGATAATGCCATCTGCAATCAACTAACTTCGTATGCAGTATGTAAATATATGCTGGCTTCTCAACCTCCTTGGTTATGGGGCCACCACAGCCTTCTCTGTCTAAACAGTCAGACAATCCCTGCTTAGCCGCCGTGGCGAAGTGGTTAGCGTTGTGTGGTGGCGCTCTCCGGAGGGAGACCTCACTCACACCGGCTCCGCAACTAAGCAATTATTGTCGTCAGTAGGGGGCTTAGTAGGTGGTGTCGTATGTTAGATCAGAACAGGCGCCACTGAACACCACCGAAGTGACTCGGCAGCAGTGCAGTGTCTCCTCCGGTGGGTTGCCTCTTGACGACTTGACATTGACTGCTCCCTGTGGATTGCCTGTGGCGGGGCCGACCAGGCTGTGGCTGTGGACGGGGTGTCGGAATGAGCGGCGTGGGTGCACTGCCTCTGAAGGTGGTGCAGAGGTTGGGACAGCAAAAAAAAAAAAAAAAAAAAAAAGACAATCCCTGTTTATAGTCATTGATTTTTCTCTCTCTCCAGTTACACATTTTAACTATTTTCAAAATACTCTGCTAGTAATGACAGAACAGTTCAAAGAACTGGTTTACGTTATCTACATTAACCATCTGTTTTAATGCAATGTTTGCTTGGAAAAGGAAGATATGCTGGGAATCTGTGTCTGAAAGTTACGTGTGTGAACATGCCATATCCTTTACAAGTGCAAAGATCCATCAAATTAAGCAACACTGGCCTCATCTCAGTCTTCATGACTAGTGCTAGTCTAGAGGTAGACACGTGCAGCTGTTTAGTTTAAACAGATCAGATGGTGGAACTGTACTCCCAAATGCCACCAGTTCAAATTCTGGGTATGCAATATTACAACTTTGCCAAGGCCTTCCTTCACCCATTCTCATTTTTCAAGTCCTTTTTCCACCCACTCTCTGAGGAGGATTATCCCAACTTGAGGCAGATGACATCACTAGTTCAAATCAAGTTATCACCCACATCAGCATGCGGTTATGCTGAGGATTGTGATATGTGATTGCTGGCCAGTGTTTCTGTTATTTTCCTGATAATCCTTTTTGTTCTGTTTTTCTTTTTCTTTTTTCAAAGAGCTGGGGGTGGGTGGAGCATAAGAATGAGAAAGCCAAATCAGATAGTAATCAGGTTGGATATGTGAAGAGGTTATGACATACATGTGCTACTGTTTGTTCTTGTTGAATTATGGAGTTGTTTGATATGTGTATATGTGGACTGTAAATGCCTTGAGCTTTTATTGGATTAGCCAAAATTATATGTTCCTGATAAAATAATTCATCATAATAATTCAAATGGGAGTATTTATGACCAGGTCAGCAAGTTTTTGATGAAGCCTATTGGTTAAAAGGCAAGCTTAAATTCACATCCCAACAGCGCAACTGTCTACATCTTTCTGTATGCACCACAAGGCAGGTACAGATGTTGGTAGGATTCCACAGCCACTGACAGCTAACTGGACCTGCAGAGCACTGAAAAAATGTTGCCTCTTAGGTAGTCTTCACTGCTGGAAGAGAAAGGAGGTATATGGTGAGTTGGTGGGGTGGGGGGAGGGCATAGGGACAGAGAGGAGGGGAGATGGAGAAGGATGAAGAGACAGAGAGAGAGAGGGAAGAGAGAAGTGGAAGCCTAGGGGGTGGGAAGGAGGTGGTGGGGGTGGGGGTGGGGGAAGGGAATAATCTCTGTAAACTCTTCCTCCATGTACTGGAGAGCTCTTTTTTGCAGATGGCTAGACATCAGGGGCAACAGGCCTCTGGAGACCTCCCTCGGAAATTCTGCTGTGGTTTGTTTCGTTGCCATAATTACAACCACCACCATCACAAAACCACACCCTCCCTAGTGTGCTTTTGAAAAAGATGTCCATGAGCATTCTTCGTATTAGGTTGCTATCTTCAACACAGGTAAAACACTGAAAAGCATGGTATTGCTTTTGGTTCAGTTTGTTAGTCTGACAGCGAAGTTACTCAAAATCAGCCGGGCAGATCTTCATCCAGTCTTATAGAATTGCTTTCCAAATTAATGTTTACCAGTGACTCACCTTTCTCTAAATGTCTAAACGATGAAGAACAAGTACAAAAGAGATGGACAGAGTATTGCTCAGAGCTGTACACGCATAACGCTAAAGGAAATACAACAGTCCTGGTCGCCCCGCAACCAACGAACAACAGTAAGGACAGAATAATGCGGGAGGAAATAGTCGAAGCATTTACATCACTGAAGCCCAGGAAATCACCTGGTGTGGACAACATACCAGCAGAGATGATCAAGGCGGAAGGAGACCCAATGGTAGACATACTACTAGTAATATGCAACAAGATCTGGGAAACTGGCGAGTGGCCAACGCCTTGGATGCAATCCCTTATTATCACTCTCCCAAAGAAAGGCAATCTCCAACTATGCCAGAACTACCGTACTATAAGCCTCATCAGCCACCCAAGCAAAGTCATGCTTAAGGTAATCCTGAACAGACTGAATCCCCAAGCGGAAAAGATCATCGCTGAAGAACAGGCGGGTTTCAGGCCAGGCCGCAGTACAACAGAGCAAATCTTCAATTTAAGAATACTGTGTGAAAAGTACAACCAACACCAACAAGATCTGTACCACGTGTTCATAGATTTCAAGATAGCCTTTGACCGAGTGTGGCATGAAGCATTATGGGCGACAATGAAACTCTACAACATCAATGCCAACCTCATCAAAGTCATCAAGAGCCTCTACAACAAAGCCACCAGTGCGGTTTTCTTCAACAACAACATAGGCGAATGGTTCCGAACAACTGTCGGAGTGCGCCAGGGCTGTCTACTCTCTCCCATGCTCTTCAACGTCTTCCTGGAAAGAATCATGACTGATGCACTTGAAGACCATGAAGGATCAGTCAATATTGGAGGCAGAACCATCACAAACCTCCGTTTTGCTGACGACATCCACGGTTTAGCTGGAGAGGAGCAAGAGCTAGTCAATCTGATCAACAGGCTGAACAACACCTCCACAGAATTTGGCATGGAGATCAGCGCAGAAAAGACCAAAGTGATGACCAACAACCCAATCGGTTTTGCCAATGACATAATGATCAACAACAAGAAGCTTGAACCCGTTAACAGCTTCAAATACTTGGGTGCAACAATCACAGATGAAGGATCAAGACCAGAAATTCTCTCCAGAATTGCTCAGACCACAGCCGCATTGACAAAGTTGAAGCCAATATGGAACAACAAAAACATCTCCATCAGCTCAAAAATCAGACTGATGCGATCCTTTGTCATGGCAATCTTCCTCTATGCTTGCGAATATATGGACACTAAAAGCTGACCTCGAAAAAAGGATCAAAGCAGTTGAAATGAGGTGCTATAGAAGACTCCTTGGCATTTCATACAGAGATCTCATCAGCAACGAGGAAGCAAAGAGACACATTGAGAATGAAATCGGTCCATATACAGATCTCCTCACTTCAGTTAAACGACGCAAGCTGAAGTGGTATGGACATGTCACGAGGTCATCAGGCCTTGCCAAAACAATCCTGCAGGGCACAGTACAAGGAGGAAGGTGGAGAGGTCGACAAAGAAAGAGATGGGAAAACAACATCACTGAGTGGACGGGCCTGGAGTTGAGGGACGTGTTGAGGAGGGCGGAGTGCCGGGATGAATGGAGAGGACTGGTTGACAGAACTACACAGGTGCCCCTGTGGACGGGAGTCTAAGGGATCAAGGACAAGGACCCTTCTCTAGTAGAAAAACTCATGCTACAGGGAAAAAAAAAATCAACACTAAAACAAATATCTTAATTTGGTTATGGAAGAGTGGGAAACAATACTCAATGCTTAAACAGACATCTTCACATGTGAAGGGAAATGACGGGAAGTAATGTTCTATACTAAAACAAACACCTTCACTTGTAAAGGGGATGGTGGGAAACAATGCTCAACGCTAAAACAGACATCTTCACATGTGAAGGGAATGACGGGAAGTAATGTTCTATGCTAAAACAAACATCTTAATGTGTTAAAGGAATGATGAGAAATGATGTTCAATGTAATGCTCTCATCATTTTGCCCACTTTCTCATTGGATTAGTTAATAAAAACAACAGCAAAACCATATGTGAATATAATACTATATACATCATGAAATATAGTCACAAAGCACACACACACACACACACACACACACACACACACACTCACACTCACACACACACACACACAGAGTGAGAGAGCAAAAAGCTGCCAACAGGGAATTCACATTTCCACTGCATGTACAGCAAAAAAGGACAAAATTAATTATGCCGACCAGAGAGGGATAAAAATTGAATAAGAATTGGTGGCAAGCATGAAGATAAATGGACCAGTCAGAAACGAAGAAAATACAACAGAAAGAAACGACATAAAGGCAAAAGCAATTAAAGCAAAAGAATAGGGGGGGAATTTCTTGCACAAAAGGTGTGGATAGGATTTATCAATGAGGGAGCCCCAAGACATCACCAAAGGCAACTGAATGATTTACAATTCAGTTATTAGATTTTTTAGATTATCGTACGCTGTTCAAACTGGCTTATGATGTTCCGGATATATTAGTTTACACACACACACACACAAACATGCGTGTGCACACACACACACACGCACATGCGCGTGCTTGCCAGCACATACACACGCACGCACACACATATACACACCATACACACATCACCGAGTCGCCAAAAATTGTGATTAATTCTGTCGTTTTAAACCGCACAGAAATAGAACACTTAAAAGGGGGGAAAATGGGAGGATGGAGGGGTGGAGGAAGGGAAGGTGGGCCAGCAATGTCATTCCCAAAATAAAACGGATCGGATCGTGTGAGAAACGCACTGCTCAGCTGAATCTCTTCATGCTGGCCGCGGGTCCCTCTCCCCAGAGCACTGACAGAATGGAATGACAATTTACACTGCTGCACAAAATCAATAGCATGCACCACCTCGGCCCGGTCCTGTCACAGCTAGTGGATCGTCCACCAACACACAACAGTCATCACCAAGATAAAAGTCCCAGCTCTGCACTCTGTCATTTTCTCCATTATCCACACCATTCCTCAGCCTTCATAGATAATACACAGTGTGTCTGCTTGTTGTTTTCTTTTTCAGTCAGATCTGTATCTATTCAAAAATGTATTTATTGTGCTTTTAATTCCCACAAATATTGGTTTCACTGTTCAGTTCTCAGACTGTTTATCAAGCTTCTTCAGACATTTGTTTATCTAATTTCAGCTATAGTTCCCACAAATATAAAAAGGAAGATATGTATGCATACATCCACCTACCATGTTCTTTCATACAAATGCTGGCAAAATCTCTGAATACGTACATCTACATCATCATGTTCTTCCACATATATGCTCTTTCAATAAATAAATCTCAATCTACCAATCAATCTACCTATCTAGCAATATCTATCTATCTTCGTCAATATCCACATATACCCTTCCATAGAAATGCTCTGTTAATGAAGGTACCCTCTGTGTACATACATGCACAAATGTTCTTCCAGAATATTGCTCTTTTGATTATAGGATCTTAGTAGGTTCTCTTAACTGGGTTTTCTCCCCAAAGTTCTTCCAAGTCATAGTTTTAGGAACCAGGTACAAAGCAAAACACGCCTGTTATTTCAGAAACACTGAAACAAGCATCAACACTTGCAAATGTCAATGCTGATACGTAAAAAAAAAACTGAACTGAAAATCCACAGTGGACCATCGGATGGCCACATACTGTTTTTCATCACTTTTATTTCCCGAACAAGCAAAATACCCAAAACTAACAGTAAATGTGAGCCTATGAAATGCTATCCGTCTAAAAAAATAGTGCTGCTCCTCTTCCCCCCCCCCCCCCCCTTCCATTCCTCCTCCCTCTATCCCTCTCCTTCCCCTATCCCTCCCTTCCCCAATTTATACCATTTTCCCTCTGAACCCTACTCCCTCTCTTGGATGAATGATATTGCTCCAACCATGAGATCTTTTACATGCAGCGACAGCATACAGAAATATCATCTATTTACATAAGATCACAGAAAAAAGTAAGGAGGCAGTGGAGGCAGGGGTTGGGAAGAGGGAGAGTGGGTGGGAACCTTCTCAGGCCAATGTGGACTATAAAATGAGATAAAATGCTGAGGTGAGGGTGAAACCTAGCTGAATTATTGAAGAAAATGTGGGAGATAATCACAGGAAGAGTTGACAGTCGGACTGGAGGTCAGACCTGGCAGACCAATCACAGATCACAGCACAATCTGAGGAAAGATGGGGGATTGGGGGCAGGGAGTCAAGGCCAACACCCCTACACAACTACTGAAATGAATCAGGGATGCTTCTTCTTTCAAATACTGGCAACTGCACTTCAATCCCCTTAGGCCCAAGATGAGAATATGGGTTTCCAGAAAACAACTTGTCAATTTTTCAAAAAACAAATATTGTAATAAACAGTCAAACCCAAAGTAACTTTAAACTGCAACAACTGTACAAAGCAGAGGGACATACAGGGTAATACCAAATTCCATACATTAACACACACAGTGTGTTGGTATGGCCACCTAAGAAGATCCAATAACCATGCTAAAGTGATACTCCAGAAAACTGTGGAAAGGAGGCGGACAGAAAGAAATGATGCATTGACTGTACTGCAGAATGGACAGGGAAACCACCTGCACAGACTCTGGCTTTGGCACATAACCAGCAGAGCTGGAGGTAGCTGGTGAACAGTTTTTCATTGTCCCCCCCCCCCCCCCTCTCCTCCAATGATTCCTTAGAGATAGAAGGGTGAAACAGAGAAAGAGAACACAGGCAAAGAAATGTCTGTCCTCGGTGCTTGTTGCATCAACAGTCATGTGCAGGTACAAAACTTGTTCGTACAATGCATAGCTACATTACTCAGGATATTGTGATGCTGACCCTAAACTGCAAAAGCAACAACACACGGCAGGGGGATAACGCAGTAATATAAATAAATTTTGCTCTACTACTGTATGACTGAGGTAACAGATGCCGCACACGATAAACGCCAAACACATGCACACATCCATACAGCTGGCCAGTTATAAGCCTGCATGCACAAAGCATGACAGGTCTAACAAAACCATACATTCCCGATCTGAAATACATAAAGATTCCAGGTATGCATAAAGAAACCTTGAGGAATAAAGGGGGTTCATAACAATATCATGGAAGAAAATAACAAAATTGTACTAGATGAAGGACTGTTTTGTATTCTGTATGTTTGTTTTTTAATGTCTGATCCTCTCTCTCTCTCTGTACATATGTAAAGTGTGTGTGTGTGTGTGTGTGTGTGCGCGCGCGCGCATGTGTCAGTATGTGTGTGAACAAGTCATGCTGTTTATAGCCCAATTAATGATAGAGACCACGTCAGTGCTGGACAATATCAACTTAAGACTACTGATAAAATGTTGGTAAAGAAGACTGACATATGTCTTTTTGGGTAACACTGAATGCTTTCATTGATAAATTCATCAAGTACATCAAGTTTACAATAAACATAAAAGACTTGAGTTTCAGGGTAAAAAAATTCCTATTTCAAATGTGGCAAGTTCAACATCTTTTCCTTTCATGTCACGCAAAAGGGTAAACACCTTTTCCTACCCATCATTTCACAGAAAAGAGTTCAACACCCTTCTCCTATCCATCATGTCACCTTTTTCCTACCCAATACAATACAGCAAAGAGTTCCATACCTTTTTCCTACCCATCATATCACAGTAAAGAGTTCCACACCTTTTTCTTACCCATCATATCACAGTAAAGAGTTCCACACCTTTTTCCTACCCATCATATCACAGTAAAGAGTTCCACACCTTTTTCTTACCCATCATATCACAGTAAAGAGTTCCACACCTTTTTCCTACCCATCACATCACAGTAAAGAGTTCCACACCTTTTTCCTACCCATCATATCACAGTAAAGAGTTCCACACCTTTTTCCTACCCATCATATCACAGTAAAGAGTTCCACACCTTTTTCCTACCCATCATATCACAGTAAAGAGTTCCACACCTTTTTCCTACCCATCACATCACAGTAAAGAGTTCCACACCTTTTTCCTACCTATCATATCACAGTAAAGAGTTCCACACATTTTTCCTACCCATCATATCACAGTAAAGAGTTTCATACCTTTTTCTTACCCATCACATCACAGTAAAGAGTTCCACACCTTTTCCCTACCCAACATTTCACAGTAAAGAGTCCCACAGCCTTTTCCTATCCACCTGAACACATAAAGACCATTCCCCTTTTTCTCTCACAATAATGTGTGTGTGTGTGTGTGTGTGTGTGTGTGTGTGTGTGTGTGTGTGTGTGTGTGTGTGTGAGAGAGAGAGGGAGAGAGAGAGAGTGTGTGTGTGTATGTGTGTGTCAGTAAGGGAGAGAGTGAGAGCGAGAGAGAGAGAGAGAGAGAGAGAGTGTGTGTGTGTGTGTGTGTGTGTGTGTGTGTGTGTGTGTACGTGTGTGTGTGTGTGTGTGTGTGAGTGTGTGTGTGTGTGTTTACATACAAGCATACATGTGTGTGCACACAGGTACATGCATGCATGCTTGTGTTCATGCAGACGTCCCTGTGGGTGCATCTTATTACCGGTATATTACGTGACCGTTGATTCACGGACCATGCTCAAGCACAAATACACTACACTCTTAACCTATCCCTCGTGTATGTGTGCATATGTCTCTGCAAGCACACATGTATGTGCACTGTATTAAATTCTCTGAGTGGAAAATGTCTACAACTCACCATACAGACAACTACAAGTGTGTATACCCAAGCATGCACTCCCCTTCTTCCCCCTCTCCTCTCACACACACACACACACACACACACACACACACACACACACACACACACACACATTGTGAAAGAATTAGGGGAACTGAGGTAAGAAAACACACACACACCACACACACACACACACACACACACGCACGCACACACTCTGTCTCTCTCCAAACGATATAATTATGTCCATGTTGGTATACAGCTGCAGGAAAATGAGAACTGAATGAAATATTAGGGTGAAGCAAATACTGCCTGCGCCATAACTGTGTAAGCTACTGCTACAGATAGTAAACTCAGCTGCAACATCTAATCAAACAGTGTTGTTTATAGCTTAGCTGATGGTGTGGACCATCATCTGAGGATGATGAATGTCCTGAGATACCATCATCATTGTCAATGTCATATTGGCTCCATGTGCCCCCCCCCCCCCCCCCCCCCAACTGATAGTAGGGGCACTAGGGATCTCCACAGCTCTTAGTCATGTGTGACATGCTCAAAGTTTTGGGAACAGTTGCAAGTCTTAGTTCTGTCCATCTCAGCCTTACTCTACCTCTGTATGACCCACTCTCCTCCCTGTCCTTCAGATGATTTTGGATAAGGAGTCACAGCGAGATAAGTGCCTGTTCTAGGTATGTTAGTCAGAGCAGTTTCAGTTTCAGTTTCATCAAGGAGGCGGACTAGTCCATGTATACTATGCCACATCCGCTAAATTTTGAGACCACATTGCACATGATTTTAATCTGATGGATAAATGAATTAATTAATAACTAAGATGAGAGAATTTAAGAATAGGGTCTTGTGCCTACAACTTAGCAGATGTCTGATCTACGCTTTAGCCCAGCACACTGGTCATATTGGTTGTGCCTTTTCCTTATCAATGTATGTATGTGTAGTGAATGTACAAATGTGTCTGTGTATGGATATGTGGGCACCAGCCCATGTGTGTGCGCGAGCGCCATGTGTGTGTGCATGATGTGCGTGTATGCATATGCAAGAGTGTGTGTGTGTGTGTATGTGTGTGTGTGCTCGCATGCGCGCATGTGTGCCTGTGTGTGTGTGCACGTGCGTGTGCGTGTGCAGAAGTGCCTGTGCATGTGTGATTTGTGTGAGCATACACACATATCTACATATACATGTGTATACACATTCACTCACTCTCGCACACACACTCGCACACCAAGTCTTGACACTCATGTCCGTGGACTCTCTAATTAACACTGACATTAACATTTTGTATTAGCACCGACTTACTGCCTGACAGTTACTGAATAATTCCTTGGGATTCCTGGCATGGAGAAACTGTCTGAGGTATTTCTTCTAAAAGCTCGGGATTTTTCCAATGGAGAGACACACTGGTCTGTGTTATTTCAAATAAAGTTGGGGTTTTTTTTGTTGCTTTTTTGTTTTTTGCTGTCCAACCTCTGCGCCACCTCAGAGGCAGTGCACTCATGCCGCTCATTCTGACACCCCATCCACAGCCACAGCCCGGTCGGCCCTGCCGCAGCCCTGGCACCGGCAATCCACAGGGAGCAATGTCAAGTCATCAAGAGGCAACCCACCGGAGCACACACTGCACTGCTGCCGAGTCACTTCGGTGGTGTTCAGTGGCGCCTGTTCTGATCTAACATGCGCAGGACACCACCTACTAAGCCCCCTACTGATGACAATAATTGCTTAGTCGCGGAGCCGGTGTGAGTGAGCTCTTCCTCCGGAGGGCGCCACCACGTCCGTCCAACGACAGCCCCATGGACTCGCCGAAACCGGTGACCCCGACGGAACAAAAAAAGACCAAGGACGTGGAGAGGACATCGAAACTGAGGCCACCATGAGAGCAGGGCATGAAGGGCCACACAATTTGAGACTTTTTTTTATGCTGATTGATGAGAATGAGGATGATTAAGACGATGCTACGGATTTCCATTTCGGTCTGAGACTACATGACAGGGCTGTACTCTACGCTTCCTTTCATAATATATCCCAGCGTCAACCAGGCCCGACAGATACAGGCACCTGCAGTGTTGGTCAGGAAATTTGAGCAACACTCTCAGAAACACATCCATTAAGTGGATGAATTTCGACTGTGTGGTCCCAGTTTTCCCAACTGAGTCCGCAGCAAACTTAACCCTGGGTAGGAGCCGGTCGGGGCAGAAAAACCCACATGACTCTGATGGGATTCGAACCCATGACCTCCCAGCCGGGAGTTCGCGACGCTAACGACTTCGCCACGGCGGCTGGTTCAAATAAAGTTTTAGTCTTGATTGTTACCGACAACCCAACAGCCAAGAACAATTGTGTACAGTTTGCTGTGGTGCAGCTGTTCCCATCATTCAGAAGCTACATGGTTACAAAATACTATATGTAGCTCTACACACACACACACACACCCTTGTGTACACACTCGCATACATACAAACTCATATAAGCACATACACACACACACACAAACACACAGACAAACTAATATCTGAGCCTGCGCGCGCGCACACACACACACACACACACACACACACACACACACACACACACACACACCTCTTTCCCATCTCACACACAAATGCATAGGCGCACATACACACGTGCAGCTTCCTACAGCCTCCATGATCTGTGGCCACACAAGGAATTTTTTTTTTTTTTAAAGAAAAAAGAAAGAAAAAGAAAGAAAAGAAGAGGCAGGCAGTGCAGGACTGGCCATGACGTTGATGTCAGGCACTAAGGATGGCGCTGCTTGGCAGACAGCTGACCTTTCCCACCTCTTAGCAAACAGCAAATGTCAGGATGTCAGGTCCCTTGGGGGAGGGGTGGTGGTTGTTGTCCCCTCTGCCCCCTCCCCTCCTACCACAACCACCCATAGCATTGTCCCTCAAATTCCAGCTATGTACACTGACAGCATACACTTCACCACCTGGCCCCTCCCTCTTTACCCCCCCCCCCCCCCCACACACACACACACACACACTCCTCCTCCAGTGGCACACACACACACACACACACACACACACACACACACACACACACACACACACACACACACATTTCTTTTATCTGTCCATCTGTTCACAAGGATATTTAACTAAATTACACTTTCACTAAGTAAACACAATTGTGCAATGGATGGGGGAAAAACTACTGTCCAACAGAACCACTTTGGACTGTGCATGACACAGGATAGAACTGATCCATTAGCTTGAATAAAAAAAACATTTACACACACACACACACACACACACACACACACACACACACACACCCATCAATCAAACTGAAAGAACAAAAATGAATGTGAACAGTGGCACCAGCATGATATGAACAAAGACAGACAGTAATAATACTCAAACCTACAGTCACTGCTGTCGCCCAGTTCTTTGTGCATACTTCCGGCATGTGTCTGAATTTCCTTCCCCCAAACAAGGAGGACAGAGACATCTTTGGAGTTATCTGAAGATTTGCTGTGCACTTGTATATCAACAGTCAAAGCATAATGTTTATAGCCCAGCCAATCACAAAAACTATATCAGGGTGGGTGAGGTGGTTCAAACACAAATACAATTATTGCTTGTGCTACCTTTACCCCATGTAAAGATTCCTTCTCTTTAAAGACTTTTTTCCTGAAATATTTTCGTCTTTGTCTGTCCTTAATTTTCCTCCCAACTATGAATTCCTCTCAATCCAGGTTTTAGAGCTTTACGGAGGTAGTTTTGGAGATGTTCCACTAAGCTACATATTGTCTAAGCTCTGTCTCAACTGAACGGATATCCAGTATGGGCTCTACAGACCCTGAAGAGGGCTTCCTCTGTAAGTCTGCTAGAGAAAGTTTTCTGGCCCCAACCTGCTGACAAAGGATCATCCTCATATATGGTGACACCTTGAGGAAGTCAAGTGTCATGAAAAAGGGACTTCTCTTCTACACATTCTCAAAACAACAGAGAGTGTGTCAACTTAAAAAAAACAACAACTTACAAAACATGAACTTAGCAGCTGAAGAAGGGGGTGGGGAGCCTACATTCCCATTTTTCCATTTTCCCTCAGATTTTGTCAGTGATGCTTATGATCAGGCCTGTCTCAGTACACAAAAACAGCAATGCATATTTAAGGCACGTATGACCTGGCTGTCAGACAACCACCTTTAGTCACACGTGCTGGCATGTCCCGTCATAATCATTTCTTTGATATGGCCCCACTGGGTTCAGTCTGCAATCCCTTTCAGCATTGTAATGCCATACCATATGACAGATACCTTATCTGGCAAGGTGCCAGTAAATGCACTAGATTTTGATAAAGGCATGGTACATTTTCTTAACTGAAATCACACTGTGCACAACATGCAAACAAACATTTTCATGTGTGTGTACAAATATCTACACACACACACATACATACATAAGCACACCCCTATCAACACATATATGCACACCCACATACACATATACAAGCATGTACACACACACATACATACATACATACACATACACACCAATTTTCTTGGTTAATAACTTTAATACAAACAGTAGTTCGCAATATCTCACGAATAAAAATATTCTAACATCCCATTTACTTGCTGACATGTGCACCAAAACTGAACAGAAACACCCATATGTTGTGCCGATGTGAGCATATGAGTATGTAGATGTGTGCAAGTGTTCATGCACATACGTGCACTGGAAAATGTGTGTGCAAAGGTGCATGTACATGTTTCTGTATTCACGTTGTTTTTTTTCGCTTGTCTGTGTCTGTCTCTTGTAAGCATATACACAATTATGCATGACTCTGTGGTGTGTGTGTGTGTGTGTGTGTGTGTGTGTGTGTGTGTGTGTGTGTGTGTGTGTGTCGTGTGAGAGAGAGAGAGAGAGGTGAGAGAGAGAGTGAGAGAGAGAGACAGAGAGAGACAGAGTGAGAGAGAGATGTAATAATGAGTCAAAGAGTGAGTGAGCTTTACCCTTTTCTGACTCAGGTGCCAAAACAAAGTAAATCCTGTGCCCTAGGCTGCCCTAAAGAAAAATCAGGAAAAACAACCCCCTCACCACTATCACCCTCTCTCCCCTTACAGAAAAAACACCTAACCAACCAAACAAAACCGAAACGTGCACACAGCCATTGGATGCAGTAAAAGTGTCACAAGCCTTTTATTGAAGTGCAGAAACCCACAAAACTTTCTGAATGTGTTGCAGGGAGAGTGAGCACATCTGACATACATTTGTAGTATGTTGCTATGATAATTTCATGGCAGCTATATGGAAAAGGAGAACAATGCTGCAAAATAACAAGCCTCTTCGTTTTGGTTTTGAGATAAATATATGTAAAATAAACATAAGATTCAACTGTTTAAAAAAAAATCGTCTGAGTTTCAGAAGGCTTCCCATTACTCTCACCATGAAGAACAAACTCTATGTTATCTAGATTTATACTCCGCTATCACAAGCAAACTCTGTACCCCATCTAGATATTGAGTATAGCTGAAGCATCCACTGCATTCTGATTCGATGTGACATCAGCACATTTTAAAGCAGCGGTAAGGCACATTCAATATTCTGAAAGAAGCTATACTAGGGATATTAGCATGAAAACATGATTCTGACGGTGAAAATAGTACAGGGATTTGAACCATATTGTTATTCAAAGTTATCTTAAATGTCTGCTGGGTTGACAGTCATCTTCTAACTAAATATCTCATAAGCTGTCTGAACCGAGTTAAGCATTCATGCATACATGCCTTCGTGTAGGTATGCAAATACAGACCAGTGAAGAATTTGCCAGTGAATCAATAAATCTCATGACTTTTCTTTTTTCTTTTCTCCAGTAGTTAAATCTCACAGGCAAGCAGGCAAGTCATGAACAAAGCTTGGCAGGGTTCCCTTGAGGCCGAAAAGCAGACATGAACAAGTTAAAGGGATTTGATTGGAGCTTCTGGGCGTCCCTGGTCTGCATCTGGAATGGTTGTCTTAATGACATGTACATTTGTACTTTTGCATATTCGAGCCCTTTCCTTGCATAGTGGAAGAAGGAAAAGGTGGGAGTGAGGGGATAACAACAGAATTTATTATGTTCAATGTCAATGATTTGCAAGCTTCATACTAATCACAGACAGAGGGATGGACAGTCAAAGTGTGAGAGAGAGAGAAAGAGAGAGGTTGACGGGGAGGGACAGAAGAAGAGAGGGAGAGAAAAGGGAACAGAGGAAGAAAGGGAGAAAAAAAGCAGAAAGAAAAGAGTGTGTGTGTGTCTATATGTGTCTATATCTATGCAGTACACTAGAGCACTTGTGTATATACGTATGCATAAGTACACATATGCATGCGAGTGTGTGTGTGTGTGTGTGTGTGTGTGTGTGTGTGTGTGTGTGTGTGTGTGTGTGTGTGTGTGTGTGTGCATGTGTGTGTGCGCGCGTGAATGTGTTCATGTGCATATATATGCCTGTTTGTCAACCTACTATGTGTATATCTGCAAGCGTATGTGCAAACATGCATACAGAGATCATGGACAAACTCTTCTTCTGCACTGTATTCAGAAGTGAACTGACTAGTGCCCAGAGAGCACCGCTGAGGCTTGCCAACTCCTCCCAGACATTGTGCATACCCTGGCAGATTCCTGACTGCTGAACACCCCATTTAGAATGAAGCTCTGCGTGAGTAATATTAATTGTATGTGCCATCATCAAAGTAACAATGAAAAACATCTGGATCCGCCCTACCTGCCCCCACTAGGGGGAAGGAAAAAAAGGAATTCCTAAATATAACACTGGTACATATATGAAGAAATCAAACATATTTTTCTGTTTTAAATGTATAATACACTCTAAAGGAACAAATTAAAAAACTAAATCAACAACCTGTCTGAGCTTTTCTTACAAGCTACATTAACTTCAACAACAACAAAAACTACATTCACTTAAAACAAAAACAAAAAAACAAACAAAAAAACTTGTTTAATCCATTGTTCATATTCAGTTACTAAAATTATTATGCTCAATAACATGCAAAAATTACTAAGTGACAGCTCAAACTAAATAACACAATTGCAGACCTACTATGAGAATAAGGTAAACACTGTTCAGTCTCAGAAAACAAACTTGATGACATTCCAACTTTGACCTTGATCTTACTGATATGGTTGGCCTTTCTTTGTCCTAAGCTGGAAGCTGTGGTAGAAGCTCTCTCAAGCTCTGCATTGTTGATGATTGCAGCACAAGCTTAATTCATGTTCACGCTTTGTTTCCCAACAGGTTGTCTGCAAAGGGCTGAGTGGTTAGACATGTTTCGGCCATCTGCTGAAGCACCTGCACTGAGCTTTGATTTGAGTCAAAATATTTTACCATTTTCTTGCCCTGAACATGTGTAACAAACAGGATAGGTGATAGTGACTGGGGGGTGAGGGGGGGTCGGAGGGGGAGGGTCTGCTCTCCTGGAGGAGTGGCTATAGCACAGCACCAAACATAGTTTTTCTCCTTTCTGCCTGCCTTTGTTTTTGATGTCTTATCAAAGCGGGTTTTGCTTCAGAATGTTGTCGGGGACTACTCCCCTTATTGTCATGGGTTCTTTTCTGTGCCTTAAGACATCCTACACACCGAACCTCAGTGTACTGTCTCAACTGAGAGATTACTACCATCACTTCAAAACTAATGGGGTGGAAAATACAAGACCAGACCCACCAGCCTGGAAATCTCTCACTTCCTAGGTGGACACGTTGCCGAGTAGGCCACCTTTCACTTTGTGACATTTGACATCAAAGATTAGCCTGTAAAAACTCACTGCCAACATGATATTAGTTAATTCCAAAGTTTCATATATGCCAAACACAAACTTCAAGTTATGATCACTCACTGAGGAGGAAGCACTGGAATGGTATAGTTTTCATTTTCAAAGGGCTTGCAGGTGACTGGGGGATCCTAATAGGTAATAACCGTGAAAAAATGGTATGGCCATGGATCCCAAAGGATGAGAACCTGTGATCTGAAACGTCAACCTTTTTCATCTCCTGGGATCAATGTCCCTACCCTTTCTTCAAGTTGTTTTTACATTTTCAAAGGTTGTGGGGGGAAAAAGGAATACTCACAGTCGCACTTGAGTCCCTGATGAATAAGGCCATAGAGGAGAGAGCCGCAGTGGTCACAGAAGGTGGGACTGCCGTAGGTGTGGGCTTTGAACTTGTGCAGGTTGGTGGCCTGCCCACAACAAACACACACCATGCTCACCATCCCATCTGCAAGTTGTTAAATCACTGAATTTTACAGCAGAGAAAGATGAGGGGAAATAGGAAGAACTTGGCTGACTGCTTGACAGACACACAGCAGAAAAATACAAACAAGATACACAGCTGAAGTTCTCAACTCCACAAACTGAATACCTGATTGGTCAGTGCAACTTGATAGCATACAGGCACTCAACAAACAAAACAAAACAAAAAACAACAACAAAAAATGCCAATGTGGCCTGTTGTTGTTCTGATAGAGTTAATCTACTATTAGATATCTCCTCTTCCCAACTCTCCTAGGAAGGTTATCTATCTCCATCTGCCACATCACTTGAAGCCGGTGTAGACATGAAATCTGAAGGTAAACAATCTAACACCACAAACAATCTTTGTCACTCATTTACGTACACCTTCTGTCAGTTACTCATCCTTCAGGTATGAAGCCCAAACTGTGTCCCTTGACCTAAAATGTGGTTGGACAAAGATGGTAAGGGTTGATAATATCTTTCATTTGAAAACGATTCTTTTGTAGAGCCCAATATACAATGTTCACCAAATATCATCTCTATCTAGGAGTCTTCACAGCGACAAAGTTAAGGAGTGAAATAAAATGGAAGTTTTAATATGAAACTTGATGGAGAGAAAAACAAGAATTTAAATGTCAAATGATTGTGAACAACTTTGTATGTAACTCCAAAGAGTGCTCTGCTTCACTAACATTTTCCGGGGTGGGGCTTGTTGATTTTGTTGTTGTTGTTTTTGTTTTTGCTTTTGATTTGCCGCTGTCTTATCTTCCATGCCCCTTTAGCGATGTTACCTCTGACACCATTTACTCTTGTGCCACAGATGCAACCACGCCCAGTTCATCCCAACACAGCTTCAGCTGTTCAGAACCAAACTCTACAGGAACCACTCAAAATTAGGTACTCATAAGGTCACCCACCACTGGAGACACCAGCTACGCATAAGGTCACCCACCATAGGAGACTCTGCACTGTGGTTCAGTCACTTCAGGTCTGTTTGGAAGAGCCTGTTCTGATCCAACATATAGAAGTCATAACCTATTAAGTTGCTACTGACAACAATCCAGTGAAAACACACACACACACACACACACACACACACACACACAACAATCCAGAAAAAAAAAATCCCCTTCAAAAGGCTTGATTATGCCCGACAAACAACAATCACCATGAACTTGCCAATACTGACCAGTTTGACACGAGATCACGCTGAGCATGGACGTTCAGAGAAAATCAAACCTGTGGTTACCATATGCATTGGGCATGAAAGGCAACAGAATTTGAGGGTTTTTTCCCCCCAATTTTTAATCAATAACATGGCTAATCAAGTTAATTCTATACAGTTCCATTCTGGTCTTTGCACAATATATCCTAGCATTAACCATAGCACAATATATCCTAGCATCAACCATAGCACAATATATCCTAGCATCAACCATAGCACAATATATCCTAGCATCAACCACAGCACAATATATCCTAGTATCAACCACAGCACAATATATCCTAGCATCAACCATAGCACAATATATCCTAGCATCAACCATAGCCCCGAGATACATACACCGGCCGAGTTGGTCAGGAACTATGAGCGACACTCTCAAAGGCAGATCTATTCACTAAAAAAATGATAAAGTTCACCTGCAGTTCCAGTCTTCCTACCACATTCTGAAGAACTGGCCAGACTCCATTAATGCCACAAAGAAATGCTCTGATGGTACCCACACCCATCATTTCCCTACCCACAAGTCTGCAGTACAAGACATTGCATCATGGTGACTGGATTAAGTTAGTTTGCTGGGGGGGGGGGGGGGGGGGGGGGAGATAAAGATGGAGTTGACAGTGATGAGCATTTTGTAACAGACTCTGCAGAGGTCCATATTCTGACCAGTGTCAACACTGAAGAGTCTTCCTTTCTTTTATAGCCATTTTGAGTCTGGCATTCAGAGTTTGAGATGCCGATTGGCTGGAGAAAAACAGAGAGACACAGCACAGGAGAAAGAAAAAGGGAAGGACAAAAAATACTGTCTATCCTGACAAGACAGCCACACAGAGACCAGGCCAGCAACAACAACAAAAAAGGCCGGCAAACAGAAAACACACTGGCAAAAACAAAACAGGCACACAAAGAACAAATCAACAACAACATAAAACCGGAAAAGAGAACAGCCTGTGAATCAAAATTAAAAGAAAAAAAAAAGGAGAATGCAATCACAGAACAGGCTGACAAAAAGGAAAAAAAAAAAAAAGACAAACTGAGAACACACCAGAAAAAAAGGCAAACGGAGAAAAGACAGGCATAAGAAGAAAAAAAAAGAAAAAAAAACATGAGAACAAGCCTGCCAAAAACAAGACAGGCACACTGGAAACAAATCAACAAAAAGCTGGGGGGGAGGGGGGGGGGGGGCCAAGACAAGCAAAGCCAGGAACAGACTGGCAAAAACAAAATAACATCAACTGACAAACAGGAACAGGCCGGCAAAAAATAAACAATGAATAAACAACTGAGAAAAACAAGAGAACAGGAACGCAAGAAGCAACTTAAAGGAAACACTTAAAGGCAAACGAACAGGGCATTGAAAAACAGGACTGGAAAAAATGAAAGTGGCAAACAGAGAACAAGGAAGCAAAAAGCAAGACTAGCAAACAGACAACTGGGCAACAAAACACAAACACACACACAAGACAGGCAAACAGAACAAGGAAGCAACAAACAAGACAGGTAGAAAACAGAGCAGCAATAGATAAGGTAGACAAATGGAGAACAGGATGACAAAAAACAAGACAGGTAAACACGAACAGGGCAGCACAAAAGACAGGCAAACAGCATTCAGGGCTGCAAAAAACAAGTAAACACAGAAGATGGCACAAAACACACAAAAAATTTAAATCCCATACACAACAGTGAATAACAAGGCAAGTAAACAGAGAACAGGGTGGCGACGACGACAACAACAACAACAACAACAACAACAACAACACCAACACCACCACCACCACCACCACCACCACCACCACCACACACACACACACACACACACACACACACACATATACTCACACAAGGCAGTGAGAAACAAGACAGACAAACAACAAACACAGCCCCAACAAAAAAAACAAGATGGGCAGACACAGCACACTGCATCAAACCAAGACAGCAAACACAAAATGGGCTGGCAAAAAGCAAGACTGGTAAACAGACAATAGGCCAGCAAAAAAAAAAAACGAAACAAAAAAATACAAGACAGGCAAACAGAAAACTGGCTCCCATCTCAAAATAAAAATTAATTAATTAAAAAAAAACAACACACACACCACAAATAAAATAATAAATGAGAACATAAAGACAGCAAACAGGGAACAGAGCACCAAAAATCTGAGGACAGAGATGTCCAAACTGACAGCCTTCCAGCAGGGAAGAAGATTTTCGGGCTTCACATTCTCTTTTCAAATTTCACTGGGAAAACTCCTAGAGACTGGGGCAAACTCATACTGGGCGTTTTCAATTACAGACACAAATGATCAAACACATGTCACCTGAAATAAGACTTTGAATCTCTCAGGGCTCCCTACACATACTGTAGACGTGTGTGCGCTGGTGTGTGTTCATCAGTGGGGAGATGCAGGCGCGTTAATTAGAGACACAATGATCCATGCATGGAAAGACATCAGTTCACACTGGTGATCGTATGTAAGTGACTAAATCACTGCTACAACTAAGAAAGCCCAGCTGAGAAGACAAATCTGTTGAAATGCATTTAACATAATCTTAAGAATCAAGGGGAAGAGGAAGAGAAGGATGCCATTACAAACACCACCATGGGTATGGGAATCAATATCCAAGCTGTTTTAGTATACAATGTGTGTGTGTGTGTGTGTGTGTGTGTGTGTGTGTGTGTGTGTGTGTGTGTGTGTGTGTATGTGTGTGTGTGTGTGTGTGTGTGTGTGTGTGTGTGTGTGTGTGTGTGATTCCTTCTTTCTTCATTGTTTTGGAGGGATGGAGAGTAGGGTTGCAGGAGAGGCAGAGGTGTGAGAGAGTGACAGCAACTGTCAGCTCCTTTTCACTGGTCAAAATAAATGGTGAAAACACCCGCAATTTTGAGTTAATGAAATGCAGGATTGAGGCGCTGATCGATTAATTTCTGCTGAAAGGAAAGGCCCAGACATCCAGAGGGACAGGAAGGTGGGACAGAGGGCAGCAGAAGGGAGATTTGTCTTTCATCTGACGGGCAGGCAATTCAGCCCAGCTGTCCACACAGACAGCCCCACTACAAAACCGGACTAGACAAGAGGATGCCGAGATTGAAGGGGCTGGGAGGGGAGGTGGAGGGGGTTAGGGAGGAGGGACAGTGAGAACAAAAACTTGTGAAGGAAGTCTAGACTGAGCGGTGCCCATGGAGTGATGGAGTGAATACCTAATATGTGACCATCCACCTGGGAATGAGTAGCGAGCCACCTTTAGTCAGTCTGTGCTGAAGCCAGGAATAGAGTCAGATTATGTGATGGATCAAATTGGACATCAGGACAGATTTGGATCCTGCAGTCCCTCCTTTCGTGATGCACAGAGGAAAGACACCAACTCTGTGCATTGTACAGGGAGATGCCTTTCAGACGCTTTCCAGGGAAACTGTCGTAGACAGAGGACATCTAGTCCCCAACATCCCTCTCCCCTACTCCCCTCACCCCCGCCCTTCTTCTAGGCAATGAATTTCATCAAGTCTAGTTACAGGTACTGATAACCATAATGTACTAAAATAGAATATCCATCCTTACATGAACATATGATTTTAAAAAACAATAAAAAAAAAACAAAGTTGCCAAGAACATTTAAATGGGAAAAATGAACAAAGCAACAAACAATCCTATATGCAGTAAATGCAATCATTTTTAAGTAGTGATTCATATTAGGGCATTTCTGCACCATCATCACATCAAACAGCTGCACACAACAGCCTGAGGTCAGGATAACACTTTCCAAGATGACTCTCCAACTATGAGTAATTAGCCTTAATCATTAGTTGAACTGTGAACTACCACTGAAAACAGGGCCATTCAATGTGCGCACAAGCCGACCAGCAGAATCACACACTCCTGAAAGACTGCATAGGCTATCACTGTGCTATAACTACATGGGGAGGAGCAGGGGATGCAGTGACCAGAGTCATGGACTGAATGAAACAGAGTTAAAATGCAACAAATAAATAACATAACGTAAGACAAAACACATATTCTGCAAAACAGCTTTTCTCAAAATAGTTGGGGCAAAAGGTAAGTTAAACTGTCTACAGCTCTGGCATCGTCCGTCTGATTCAAAAAGCAGCTCACAGTATTGAACAGGGAAATAAAGAAGTGTACACAAACAAACAAAATCCTACAAACGGCCAAATGATGACACAGGATTCATTTTCTGGTGAAGGATCCATATGTCTGGACTAACAGATGCAGGAGGACAGGAAACGGAAGAGGAAAACAAAGTGTGGGGATGCCTGGAGAAATGGACGAGGAAAACAAAGTGTAGGGAAGCGTGGAGTAGCAAAGCACTACATCCTCCATACTGATTCTATTATAACACACAAAGGAAAGAAATGTGAAATGGACAGAGCACTTTACAGCCACTGAACATGAATTCTGTTCTCATGATCTGCTGCATGGTTTTGGATCACATGCTGGAAAAAAAAATGATATATAATTCATCTTATCAACAAGTGTGTACCAAGAATCACAAACCACAAGCATATCATTCAACTTTTCACTTTTGTGTTGAGTTCATACTTCTTTGAACATGTAACATTTTGGATCCGCTATTCAGGATTACCATTTTTATTGCTTTTGTTGTTGTTTTGTATTTATTGTCATTATTTTTGTTTTTCTTTTCATACTGTTATGCATCTACGTCATTTGTTGCATATTCTCAAAGTATCAAACAGGTCATATTTGTTTCTTTCCAAATTGTAAACCAAACAACTGACCGTGTAAATGTCTTCATAAAACAGAACTTGACAAATACTGGGAAGGCAGTACCACTTCCATTACTTTAGTATGGAAGTGAAATCAGTCATGATGTTGTCGCTGACCATCTATAAACATTTCACATTCATAAATATCTGGCACTGTGACTGAGCAGTCAAAAGGCTCTTTAGCACTACCACCACCACCATCATCATCATCATATTCATTTACCTGAGTTTAATCCAAATCATTAAAATGAAACCCTAAGCACTCACAAATTCACTGGGGAGGGGGGGAGGGAGGGAAGGCAAGGGTATAAATAATATACAAATATATATCAACGAAATATAGGGCAAAAAATAAAAGAGAATGAGAATGCAGTGATGTAGAACTTTTATAGTTTAGGCTACATGACAAGTCCAGTGGAAAGCTTTCAAAGCTGTAGACCAAATTCAGCAAAGAAAAAGAACAAGTAGCCTGGTCATTGCAATCTGTCAAACTGTTCACTTTCTTACTGTCAACATCTGATCAAATACCGCTGGCTGATATTTTTGCTAATATTTCAACAACTGAACTGTAAAACATGGGTACTTACAAGGTACTGGCAAACTTAAGTCTGTTATATGATACTGCATATAATGAGATATAACAGACGCTGTGTAAGTCAATATATGTATCATGACACATTACTTATGACAAGTCATATGAAATGTGACACATGATATATGGCATAGCTGGGATTCATATGAGAATCTGACAATGGACACTGGACCAACTGCTCTTGAAAATAACCAACATGTTTTCAATCAAATCTGCACCTCAAATTTGCAATTTTTTGCCAAGTTGGACATGACACTCAACACTTAGTGCTTATTATCAAACTGCATCCAATTATGTGCTCTTATGGACTTACAACAATGAAGTTTTGGTGATCTTTATCACAATGCGTTTTATGATGTTCTTTTATGGACTTACACTAATGACATTATTTCATGACAGCACCTTATCTCTCACTCAGTGTTAACTGCAGTACTGTGAAAGCAACTTCACATTCAAAGGAACAAACTCTGTATATCCAAACCATGCCACAATGAAAAATAATCTTAACTTGCTTTCATGGCAGTATACACTCAATTTTTTTAACAAAAAAAAAAAAAGGTTTGATTTATTTCACTTCTGCATAACTTGCCAGCAAATATGAACACTGTGGTTTTATTTTTGGAGTGGATTTTTTTTTTCAAATTAATAAAACCCGAGTAATAAAAGAAAAAGAAAAAGCCTGTAGCATCCTTACACTTTCCACTGTAGATCTCCAAACCTCCTACAGATTTTCCTTTGAATCTCACTTTGCAATAATAAGTCTTACGATTAATTTCAATTCGGAGGCCGGAATAGCTCAGTTGGTAGAGCATCGGACTCATGATCCTGGGGTTGCAGGTTTGAATTTCGGTACAGAGGGATTTTTCCCTCGGAGTTAACATTGGTTCTGACTCCATTCCCCACACAGTCCTTCGAATGAGACTATAAACCGAGGTTCCGTGTGTGAACGTACGCACAACATCTTGCACACACGTAAAATCCCATCACCAACTTTCGAAAGAGAAGGCCAGTTTGGCCGTTGGTATGGATGACACATTACACATAGCATGCACCTTCCCCGAAGATGGGAGTATGGCTGCCTTAATGGCGGGATAAAAAATGGTCATACACACAAAACTCCACTGCCTATCTATACAGGCAGTGTCCGCAGGAGTATCAGCCTGCTACGCAGAAAGAAAGAAAGAAAGAATTTCAATTCTGTGCAGCTTGCCAGCTCTTTTTTTTCCCCACCAAATGAAGAACAAGAGTGGCAAATTTTTTTCTTAATTAAGCATCATGACACTTTGTCCTTTAGATTTCCAAAATGTCCTGCTGATTTTCTGGAGGTAGGACATGTATCCTAAGCTTTGGAATTTTCATATGAAACACTGACATGGTGTATGATATGACATCATCATATTAAAATACGACTGGATGGGGATAGGAAAAAAAAATCACTGACTTTTCAATGTTCCTATTTCAGTTATTGAATCCAGTGCAACGGCCATTGTCAAGGCAAAAATAATTCATCAAGTTTTAACTTAAGAAAAGAATGGCAACGGGCATGAATGAGATAGGTCTACCTTCCACTGAAACTTCTAAATGGACACTGCCACAGCTCTTAGAAAGACAAACATAAACAATTTTGAAAAAGGGACATGAAAGAAAGAAAGAAGAAAAGAGGAAGAAAGACCACTAAAGAGAAAGCTGAGAGGGTGCAATGAATGTAAAATGTGGGGTGAGGAAGAGGGTGTGGGCAAGTGCACACACACACACACACACACACACACTGAACAGACACATTACTGTAAAGATAATCTTTTCTCACTTCACACCCTGAAATGAGGCGCAGAGCCAATGAAAACAAGTCATATTTCACCGCCATTAAAACAAACATAAGCCCTCCATCCACAGACCTGCAGAAGACAAGTGATGACATTCAACTTTAGAAAAAAAAGTCAGGAGGTTATGAGGCAGAAGGTGGAGGAGAGGGAGGGCGAGAGTGGGGAAAGGGAGTCCTAAAAAAACAAGATGGCTGCTTTTGCTCCATCCTTAGGCATAAACAAAAGCTAGGGAAATCAGATGTAACAGTCATAAAATTGCGCACCACCAATTTCCATCAAGCAATTCATAAATGAATAAACTGATATAAACCAATGAACAAACAAGCAACAGATAACAAACAAACAAATGATGCACAGAAGATTGAAAGGATCGGCGGGGTGGTAGAATGGGGCAGGCAAACAAAATTAGCTCTGAATTCAATCAGTCTGCAGAGAATCTGCTGCAGGCTGTGTATGTATCCATCACCATCATGTAGCAGCAGTGGGACACCATGCACACAACTCTAGTTTTCCTTTCCCTCCACTGCCTGGCCACAGTCTTTCAGGAAACGTTTGATTTTCTTATTTTCATCTATGTTCCTTTCCATCACTCTCTCATTCAATCCTTTTGGATAATCTAAAGGACATACTGGAGAGGGCACAATTCAGGAAACAAGATCAAAGATCGGTGCAGATATTTCTATTTGTCCCCCTCTCCTCTGCAACCCAAACTTCAGATTTACTGATGAACCAAGGTCCCATGGGCAATTGTCATCAGAGAAACTATGGCATTAAAAAAGTTATACTTCTCAGTATTTTGTAGGAAAAGACTTTCAGAGAAAGACAGGTGGGGGTAGGCACAGAGAGAGAGAGAGAGAGAGAGAGGGGGGGGGGGGGAGACTGGTAATGCATTCTCCACAAGAAAGTTATGCTTAGCAATATTTTGCAGTAAAATACAGAGAGAGAGAGAGAGAGAGAGAGAGAGAGAGAGAGAGAGAGAGAGAGAGAGAGACAACGACAGAGAGAGAGAAAGAGAGAGAGAGAGAGAGAGAGAGAGAGAGAGACAGAGAGACAGAGAGAAATAATAACAGCTGTCATTTGTCTTTGGCAATGCACTTTCTGCAAAGAACAGCTCCCAATGCAAGGAAAAAAATCCCCTGCTGTAACAAACTACATGATTCAATCACACCAATTCAGCCAGCACCCTTGGAGGGCTAAAATAAATCTATCACATCCGTGACAAGCTATTCATTCTCACTGAATATCTAAACCAAGACCGAAAGAACACAGGACATCTGTCTGATTTATTTTGGAGGTCACAGCTGGACATTCAAATCAAAACATGCGAAAGAGCAGCTGAAAGAACATTTAATTAGAGGTGGCAAAAGCTTGGGACCCCAAAAAGCAAATGTTCAAAGGAAACCCAATAACAACCCTGGCAACTTGGACTGGCTTGGACATGCTGGAAACACTGGATGTCTACTGGCTTCCCCTTGAGGTGGATAAGTGGGGGAGGAGGAAAAGGGAGGGGGGGAGGAAGGAGATGGATTAGGGGAGGGTTGGTGTTCACGTTGCTCAAAGATCTAACAGTTCCAATAAAACCTCAAAGCTCAGGATTCTGAAAAATCCATGAGTCAATGTTCCTGAGAAGCAAAAAAGTCCCTACTTCAGAGGGAGGAAAATGACCATCTGTCCCTCGGAGAGGCCGATCTTTCAATGCCTCTCCCTTCTTGACATATTTCACAGACATGTCTTTATCAATCCCATGAGAGGCCAACCTACCATTTCAGCTTTTTCAGTCCTGCTGTCAGTCAGGTTCCATTACACTAGTCAGATGTGACAGAGAGTGAGACAGAGAGAGAGAGAGAGAGAGAGAGAGAGAGAAAGATGATCAATTCAAAGTCTATGGAGAGAGAGAGTGTATGTATGCACGTGTACATGAGCATGTGTGTGTGCATGCATGCATGTGTGAGAGAGAGAGAGAGAGAGAGAGAGAGAGAGAGACTGTGAGTGTGTGTGTGTGTGTGTGTGTGTGTGTGTGTGTGTGGTTGTGTGTGTGTGTGGCGCGCGCGCGCGCGCGCACACGCATGCACGCCTGTGTATGCACACGTTTTTATGGATAGGAACCCGAGTTCTTGCTATGCACACCTTTATGTGGACTTGACACTGAAAGTAACCACGCTTTCTGAAATATATACTTTGTGTGCATGAAGACATACCCAGAACTGCATTTATTGCAAGAAAGTATACATTCTGTCAGGCAGTATGAGTACACATGTCCACAAAATGTCAATGATGAACACTACATCGCCTTCCAATACCTTTTTACACTCTCTCCCAATACAACAAATTAATGGAAGGGCTTAACATCTCAAGGAAAGCACCAGAATGGCAATGCCTCTCTCTGATGTCTCCTAGACACACTGATCCAAGAATAGCTCCACACGATCAATAACTGTCACATCACAGAGCCCATCAAACCCCAGAAATCGGCAGCAAGCTTAAAATGCTACTTCAGCTCAATAAAGATTCAGCATCGGCACTTAAGCCGAACAGCCTCCACAAATTGGTCAGATCATTCCTCCTCCTAGTTCCATTGCTCTAGTGTCTATTGACTACATGATGATTAAGACACACGTCATTAAAGAGAGAACAAATGAAGTGAACCAATAAAGGTTATTAAAAACACTTTCTATGTATAGTGAATTATGTCAATTAACGGATTCGTAGCTTATCTTTAACAGAGTAGCACACACACTCAAGAGCACCTGCATGCACACACACACACACACACACACACACACACACACACACACACACACACACACATGCTAGTCCTTTATTTGTTGTCAAAACTGGAAGTGTCACTCTTCGTACAAAGACAGGTGAGCACAGAAGTGGAACATGAGTCACACCCAGTTTTCATTATTCTCCTTCCTCCCGATCTCATCCTGCACCCAATACAAACTACCCATTAGAGCTGGATGTCAATTTAATGTACCAATTTTTAACCAAAGCGTGTGTGTGTGTGTGTGTGTGTGTGTGTGTGTGCGCGCGCGCGTGCGCGAGCGCGCGCACACTTTTGGTTGTATCACTAAAGGTTCTTTTATTTGACATAATTTACACAATAAACATAAAACATTGATCAAAAGCTACCAATAGGGAACACACAAATATCACTGATGATAGGGGACTGGATCACAATGTAGCATCACTAAAAACAAGCCAAAATACAAGTGGACTAAAAAAAAAAAAAATCACTACATAATACAAAACAGACGAACATTTTCAACAAACAGACACAGATCATAATATTGTTTTTAAGAAAATACATAGATAAAAAGATTAAATGTTTTGTTTCATAACTAACAGACCTCTAACAACAAAAAAACAACAAAATTGGTAGTTGTAGATTAGTATGATGGTTGAGAGCGGAAACAACACACACCCACACCACTTACATGTGAAAAGCGGGACATGATCTTTGAAGGAAAAAATCTCAGTAAACATTTTAAGCGCCTGTATTTTTCACCCTACTTATCAGCCAGCACTGAAGAAGAGCAGAGCTACACCCAAACATTTACAGAGAACTTTTTCTGCCCCCAAAGACCTACCCACCCACCTCCCACCCCACCCCACGCAAAGCCCCTCTCCTTCCACCTGTACACTTTCGTTGTTGTTTTTTTTTCATCCGACCTTTAACTTTGAAACTATGGACAAATATAAATCTGAATTCCAAATCAATGGACATCACACATCTGTCAGGACACTCGTTTGTTTCATAACCATCCAACCTCTAACTTACATAAAATTTGTAAAAAATCAACCTGAACTATATGTCAATAGAGACCAGAAGGTCTGTCGGGGCAACTGCATCAAAAGATGACTGGACAGGGATGGCCAGGAATTGGTCAACACCCACAATATGACAGACAATTACTTCTAATCTCACTCATTTGTTCTCTGTCAAATGATCTTCTTTTCCTTTCCATTTTCTTTTAAACATTTTACCTGTTGTGGCTTTGTGACAAGCAATTCAATAATACTGTTGCTTTCTTTTGTTATTCGAGAAGAGAGAGAGAGAGAGAGTGTGTGTGTGTGTGTGTGTGTGTGTGTGTGTGTGTGTGTGTGTGAGATAGAGAGAGAGTGTGTGTGTATATGCACGCGCAAGCATGCATGAATGTGCACGTACATGTGCCTACCTACTGAACTTTTATGTGCTGTTATTTTTCTCCATGTGTATGTGTGTGTGCATGCATGCATGCATGCGTGTGTGTGTGTGTGTGTGTGTGTGTGTGTGTGTGTGTGTGTGTGTGTGTGTGTGTGTGTGTGTGTGCGCGCGCGTGTGTGTGCGTGTGTGTGTGTGTGCACAAGCATCCATGTCTGTGCAAATCTGTACATGCACTTAAATATGGGCATGCGTATTTGCATACATGTACATTTCACAGAGGACTACATGCAACTGTGGCTGTTAGCACTTCAACAGAACCACCTGCACAGACCAAATCATCCACATGCAATCCGCGCAGACCAAATCATCCACATGCAATCAATCTGGACACTGTGTGCAGCATTTCACACCGCACACATAAAAGCCTCCTAATGTGCAGACAGGGCAGCTGAAATTATCAGAGTTCTCCATATTCATAAACCCTGATCCATTACTTCCCACAGAAGCCTCTCCTGTGTTGATTTGCAGAGAACTAACCTTCCTCTGTCAAATGCTGTGGTGTGTTATTCTCCCTTTCCTGTCCAGTCTGTGTTACTCTGCAGTCACCGGTCCCTACCCTCTCTCCATCTTGTAGGTTACTTCGCAGTCAACTCTCCTTTCCAAATCCTATCAGTAACTTTGAAGTCACTTCGCAGTCATCTGTCCTTTCCAAATCCTATCAGTAACTTTGAAGTCAACAGTCCTACTGTCCGTTCCTGGTTTAAACTTTGCCAGTTGCCTTGCAAATCAACTGTCCCTTGCCTGTCTAAATCTTAGTGGCTGCTTAGCAATCAACTGTCCCTTGCCTGTCTAAACCTTAGTGACTGCTTAGCAATCAACTGTCCCTTGCCTGTCTAAATCTTAGTGGCTGCTTAGCAATCAACTGTCCCTTGCCTGTCTTAATCTTAGTGGCTGCTTAGTGATCAACTGTCCCTTGCCTGTCTAAATCTTAGTGGCTGCTTAGCAATCAACTGTCCCTTGCCCAGGTCTAAAGGCTGTTGGTTGCGTTGCACCCCTTTCTTTTTTTGCTGTCCCAACCTCTGCGTCACCTCAGAGGCAGTGCACCCACGCCGCTCATTCTGACACCCCGTCCACAGCCACAGCCCGGTCGGCCCTGCCGCAGCCCCGGCACCGGCAATCCACAGGGAGCAGTCAATGTCAAGTCGTCAAGAGGCAACCCACCGGAGGAGACACTGCACTGCTGCCGAGTCACTTCGGTGGTGTTCAGTGGCGCCTGTTCTGATCTAACATACGCAGGACACCACCTACTAAGCCCCCTACTGACGACAATAATTGCTTAGTCGCGGAGCCGGCGTGAGTGAGCTCTCCCTCCGGAGGGCGCCACCACGTCCGTCCAATGACAGCCCCCATGGACCCGCCAATGCCGGTGACCCCGACGGAACCAAACCAAGGCCACAGACGCGGAGAGGACATCGAAATTGAGGTCACCATGAGAGCAGGGCATGAAGGGCCACAGAACTTGAGACATTTTTTTTATGCTGATCGATGAGAATGAGGATGATTAAGATGATGCTGCGGATTTCCATTTCAGTCTGAGACTACATGACAGGGCTGTACTCTACGCTTCCTTTCATAATATATCCCGGCGTCAACCAGGCCCGAGAGATACAGGCACCTGCAGTGTTGGTCAGGAAATGTGAGCAACACTCTCAGAAACGCATCCATTAAGTGGATGAAACTCGATTGTGTGGTCCCAGTCTTCCCAACTGAATCAAGCACCCCTTTCTTGTCTAAATCTAATAAGTTGCTTCTCAGTCAATTGTCTCTTCACTGTCTAAATCCTTCCAGTTGCTTTGCTGTCGATTCTTCTTTCTCTGTCCAACTCCATTCAGTTACTTTGCATCCACTTACCCTTTCATGTCTTAATTTTATTTGTTGCTTTTTTTTCCTTTGGAAAGAGGGAACACTGAAATCAGATTATCAGGGAAGAAGCCCCTGTGCTCAACTCACATCTAGACAGATTTTCACCAGCTAGGGCCTGTCAACTTCTATTCAGAACATAATCCTCATTCCAAGTATTCAGGCTTGTCTGTCAGAACACAACTATTTGTCTTTAATCATTAAGTTAAAAACAGTATAACACTGGTAGTCTTAATGCTTGACATGTAAACCTTACCATCATTAATTTCCAGAACTCTTAATCAGAACAAGAAGTTATAAAATCTGACTTATGTCAATGTCATGGTGAAGGAGTATTTTGTGTGTACCCAGGGGTGGCTCAGCTAATAACACAGTTGCCTGAGAAGCCAGGAATTTTCAAGTCCTCTGTTCCTTTCCATCTCCTAACAAGTCACAGACTGTGTACGAGTCTTACCACTTTGATGATAAATGGAGATTTCTTATGCATATATATATATATATATATATATATATATATACTAACATATGTACATGTGTGTGTGTGTATGTGTGTGTGTGTGTGTGTGTGTGTGTGTGTGTGTGTGTGTATGTGTGTGTGCGCGCGCGCGCATGCGTGCATGTATGTGTATCTGTAAGACAACATTATGTATTTTCCAGCAAAATGCTTTAAAAAAATCTTTTCTGAATGGGGAAAAAAAAGCGATTCTCAAGTTTGGCCACATACTCTTTCCTCAAAGAGCATGGTCCAGACAATGGCTATGAAATCCTACAATGCGCCACAACAATACAATATCATGACAGCATATTCTGTCCACCCTAATTTTGTGTAGCCAGAATCTTTTAGTACAGATCTTCAGGGCTTCCCTATCATGACACTGAGAGACAGCAAGTGGAGCCATCTATGTGCCAATGATTCTCAACATCCAGGCTGTCCAAAAGACAGATTAAAAAAAAACAATGTTTTCTTTCCAACAGGTCTTGACAACAACACTTGGCAGCTTTAATACACACTGTTCTTAACACATCTGAACTATGACTGGAATATAAAAGTACCCCCCCCCCCCCCCTCCCAATGGCACTATTAAATCATGACACATTTGTACAATCTTTGTTCACGTCAGGTGGAGTGACTGCGCCATCTTGCTGTACATTACACTACCATAGTACCCTGAACCCATGAATCACCTAAGCAGGTCATGCAATATTCATCCCAAAGTCTGAAATACCCTTTCCTTTTTCATACCAAATATTCTCCCATCAGGCATCAGACCACCGGTCTCTGAATGAATGATGGATTCCATTTAGAAACCCCATCCAACAGTGTTCATTGATCCTTTGTCAAGAGTCATGGCCCACATAAAACTATTCCAGCCCACACACTAATTCTGTATGACCTAAAAGGACTATTTCATCCAACTGACCATGTCAAGCAAAAGTGCTGATAACCATTTTATCATCTGTATCCACATGTGTTTGATACTCTAGACATCAAAATCTAAACAGAATCATTCCAGTCTAAATGGTTATGTCCAACACCAAGAGGCAATATAAGGATGTGATATGCCATGCTTAATTCCAAACAGCAGCATGACAAAAAAAAAACTAACAACAGTGTTTCCCTTCTATTTGGGGTCATTGTTGCTGTTGGTATTAACAAACTCAAACTTCATTTCACTCGACTTGACCAACAACTGTCCATGATCAGGACCAAAGCTGTCCCCATGTTTTGAATTTGACTGCCCACCATCAAATGGGTCATAGGGTGCCCTGAATGTTTTTCATCTACAACATAATAAAAGCAGATAATAAAAGCAAACTGTACACATTGTGTTGTGGGCTGAAATGCGCCTGTTAAGAAATGACCATTAATATGTATTTGCAAACACCTGAACACAAAGCATATCTGCTTCATCAAAACAGTTTGTAAGTAGTGTATATTCTTTAACAGCATCTCAATATGAGTGCCAGTGTAATTAGTGCTGTGCTATTCACGTAAATAAAACCATGTTTTTGAGGGCACATCTGGTCTCCCTGCCATACAGATCACACTTTCACGAATGACAGGAGAAAAAATAAATGACATTGGCTGGGTCATAGGACATACTACGTCTGATCTCAAAAATCGTTTCAGTCACTGGAAATGAGGGAATTGGACAGGCATTCTCTGCCCACAGCACAAGATTTTCTGCAAATTCAGTTGCCAGACTCCTGATCTCCAGAAGACTTCTGACATGCTAAGCAGCCGAGCTGAAGACATCACACTGTTCCTGATTAATAATAAAATTTAAAAAAAAGCTCCTTTCAATCATGATTAAGTGAAAATGACACAGAAATTAAACAGCTGTAAAAAGTGCTCTCTGCTTCATGCAATATTAACTGCACACAAAAGGGATAAAATGCAATTAGTAGAAAATATCTTGACAGCTGAAGAGAAGTTTTGTAACATCTTCAGAAGTAATGTGGAATTGCCCTAGCTTTCTTATCCCACAAAAACAGAGCAACTATAACAAACATCCACATAAAAGAAAGCCTTGACACCTTTTCTTTCCAATTAACAAACTGCTGTGTGTGTGTGTGTGTGTGTGTGGTTGTGTGTGTGTGTGTGTGTGTGTGTGTGTGTGTGTGTGTGTGTGTGTGTGTGTGTGTGTGTGTGTGTGTGTGTGTGTGTGTGTGTCTGTCTGTCTGTCTGTGTCTGTGTCTGTGTGTGTCTGTCTGTCTGTGTCTGTGTGTGTGTCTGTCTGTGTGCGGGCGTGCGGGCCCACATGTGCACATGTCTCTGTGCGTGTGTGCATTGTGCCTACGTACACGTAAACACCCATGCATGCATGCATGACTGTGTGACTTTGCGTGTGAGTGTTCGTCTGTGTAAAATTCACACCTGCTACTGCACAATAAAAATCCTTTAAAATTTTGAACAGACCATCACCTCAGTCTCTAGTCCACTCTCTTCTTGACTGTAAATGAGCAAGAGAGAGAGAGAGTGAGAGAGAGAAACAGATTGTGTGTGTGTGTGTGGGTGTGTGCATGTGCGTGTGCGTGTGCGCGCGCACTGTATTTACGTACTTGTGTAAAGATCATTAGATGTATACATATATACTGTGCAATACCTTCATGCATGTGTGTGTGTGTGTGTGTGTGTGTGTGTGTGTGTGTGTGTGTGTGTGTGTGTGTGTGTGTGGGATCTATCTACGTCTGGTGTGGGACTCTCATTATTACAATTTATGTAACATAAAGCTGTGGATGCTATCAGATAAAACAGCACCCTTGACCTTTCTTGGTACGAAGACAAACTAATTAACATATTTTTTCAATGGGTATGAAATGGCCACACTATTTTGGACCTGTTTTGCATGTAGTTCATGTCAAGGGTGAATGTACAGATGCTTTTTACACATGTTTAAGGCATAAAATTCAAAGATCTATGACACTATACAAAGTTTTCAAAGTTGTATGCTGCCTCACCAGCATTTTCAGAAGTTTTATGCTGCTTTACCATCATTCTGCTACTAATCAGTTATAAGCTTTTCACAAGCAAACGTGCTTTTTTCTTCTCTCTCTTTTCTCATCTCTGATTGTATAAAGAGGGGAGGGATGGGAGAGGTGGGGATATTTTCGTCCCCTTGCTCTGTCATATGACCAGTCTGCTGAGAACAAATAAAGAGAGAGAAAAAAATTGGTGCCACGTTAATGACATAGATTTTAACTTAACATCTACATCAACCAAAGGTGATACAGCAGACAGGAATAACCATCCCAGAAGAGCGAGAACAAGATGTCTTTCTAATACTACGCAGACATCACCAGAACCATCATGTTCAGATGGCCTGTGAAAATGGCAATGTTTATGTTCAGAACAGGGGCAGTTGAACTGGCAATGTCTACTGATAAACTTGGCTCTCTATCACTTTGACACACACACACTCACACAAAGCACAAAAAAAAAAAAAAAAACTTTCCTGCACTGAGCGGCCTCTTCAGCCAGTCTCAACCCTGGGATCAGTACAGCAGAGACAATGTGCTGCCAGATGGACAGCCGACATTTGAGGGACTGGCATTTCCCTTGTAAGTGGACAGTTCACTACAAACTGGTCCCCACTGTATGCCATAGTTGGGAAGGGGACTAAGTATTGTAAACCAACATCTTGGTCCAGGCTAATGGGCTTCAGTCAGATGACCACCAGTCTTTTTCATGTCAGCAGGATACTAAGAAGATTTATATGCCTAATAAACTGAATGCCCCTGGCGTTTACAGAAAACAAGAACACGCATCAAATGGCAAACCAAATGAATTAGAACAACAGGCAATACACAAAACTGCACACACACATACACAGTCACAAGCTTGCTCCACATCCATGTGAACCACCACCCAGCCTTGCCCTCCCACACTCCCTCTCCACTTACTACCAACCTCTCTCTCAAAAACAATTTCTATTAGATGAATAAACACAGGTGCAAAGCTGTTGAGTTACTGACTGTGCATCCCTATCTATTTCCAGCCACTCTGCAACCTAACCAGCTGAGTATCTTAACCCTACACTTCAATACAGTGAAAGCATTGTTTCTGATCCCCTAATATGAACAGATTTTCAGGCCCCAATTAAACTTTTGGGGGAGTTCATATCCCCCCCCCCCCCCCCCCAGCCCATATCATATTTCCTAGCTGTTGCTCATCCCTGATGTCAACTGCACAAAGTGTGTCAGCTAACACCAAATCAGCATTTTACTTCACAAAAGGTAAATGTTTGGTCCTTTAACTGGCTGGGGGAATAAATCCTTTTCCAGATCTTTTCCAAAGAAGCGGAAACTGAGACTTTTTTTTTTTTAATCATACTGCTGTGGGTGACACTGACAGTAAAGCAAACACATCTGCTATTTCATTTCATCAACATCAGTGCTAAGATTTAAATACAAAATATGAAGCCAAATTCCTTATGTAAATCCTGCACTTGTTCACCCTTTGATTATTTTTCCATAGGATTCATGTTTTGTTTTTTCCAGTTGGTGATTTTTTATTGATACATCCCCATTTGTACATGTCATGAGACCCTAACACCAATGCTATTTTTGTTTTTCATTCCTCTGCTAGAACTCTAAGCCTCACCACTGATGTGTTTATCTTTTCTTTTTTTCCCCCCTAAATGACCATTCTCAACACCCCACTAAGGTCAGATACACGGCACTCTTGTTCACGTTTTGTTGACTTTTTTAAAAATGTCATTATCATTCTGGCAAACAATGGCCAACTCTTCCATAGATGACAGGAAAGAGTTGAATGTTTGGGGAAAAAAAAGTCAACCAATGTTTGGTAGGCACTCAAATCTGACCAGCCCATTGGGCTCATGTGTAGGTCAGACATCTGCTAAGTCGTAACCATGAGACCCTCTTCTTCAATTCTCTCATCTTTGTTAATTCATTTATCCATCAGCTTAATATCATGCGTAGTGTGGTCTCAAAACTTAGCGGATGTAGTGCAGCGTATATGGACTAGTCCGCACGCAGTGACGCCTCAAACTGAAACTGTTTGGAATCCAAGCATTCGCACACAGCGCTTCTTTCAGAAAAGTCACATGAAAGACTTGAAAAGGTTTGGAATCTGCACAGATGTTGACTCTGAAGAGAACATCTCCTCTAACCTTGCTGTCTCCTGCAGGGATTTGAACCCAGACCCTTGGATGGAGAGACTACTGGTTTATCCACTGGGCCAAGCTTCCACAACATCATGTCAAATTGATTTCTTCAAATCAAATATGTCAGAGGGCAGGTGATGCATCTTAAAAGCTGGCAGCTGGGCATGGATGACAGAGTTCCCATTCAGAAAAGGAGGACAAGCCTCAAGTTGCAACAGCCAATGGAACTGGTGAGGTCAATGAGCGAGTGAGGCCCAGTAAGAGGGATGTGGGCCTACTGACCTGTCTACAACAGCTGCTGTCAGCTTCACTAGCTCCCTGACAGCGCTGCCTAAAGAACACATCTTGACAGCCACCTGACAAGAAGAATTCACTGTGGGACTAGCATCGCCTTCACACTCTGGTCATTTTCCTGGAAACGTCCCCCAACAGAAATGCTGTTCCACAGTGGGAGTTCATGGACGTAGTGTGGACCATAAAAAGGGGTATTGACTTGGGTAATCACATTCCATCATGGCATGGCCTCTCTCTGCCAACCCCTCTGGATCCAGTGAAGTTTTACCTCTGGGTCTATGCTACTGTCTACGCCAAGCAAAGCAACTCTGTACAGACTAACATGCCAGCCAGCTCAAGTCTACAGATAGGATCAGAAAAGAGGAAAACATATTTGAGTTACCTATCTGTCCCTGGATTCTTTACAGGAAAAACAAGTCAAAAAACAAAACAAAAAAAAACAAGAAAATAGGATTCTGTTATTGTTTCTCAGTGGTGTGTGTGTGTGTGGTGTGTGTGTGTGGTGTGTGTGTGTGTGTGTGTGTGTGTGTGTGTGCATGAATGAATGAGAGAGAGAGAGAGAGAGAGACAGAGAAAGAAACTGAGAGAGAAACAGAGAAAGACAGAGAGAGAAAGAGAGACAGACAGACATGCAGAAGACAGAGACAGGAGATTGGCAGGCATACAGAAGACAGAGAGAGACAGAAAGACAAGAGAAGAAAAAAGAGAAAGAGACAGAGGCAGGTGGGGTGGAGACGATCTCTAGATATTAAGAAAGAGTTTGACAGACAGACACAAACAGAATATGAGAGAGCTTCCATCCTAATCATTGCACACAAGAGGAAGAGAAAGAGACAGACAGACAGGGACAGACATACACTGAGACAGGCAGACAGAAACAAAGAGAGACTGACAGACAGCCAGCCAGCAAGACACACACACACACACACACACACACACACACACACACACACACACACACACAAGGCTTGTCTCCAGACATTCAGAGAACAAAACAGTTTGAAAGAAAATACAAAGAGAAAGCTTCCATCCCAGTCACAGTCGAGTCACACCATACAGAGACAGACAGAGCGACACAGACAAACAGTGTCGGAGAGACAGTGACTGAGCAAAAGACACACAGACAGGGGTATTTCAGGTTTTCAGAGAACAAAAAAGTTTGACAACAGACACACAGAGTAACAGAGAGCTTCCATTCCAGTCATTGTCGAGTCACACCAAAGAGGGAGAAAGACCAGACAGACAGACAGACGGACAGACAGAAAAGACAGACAAGACAATCAGACAGACAGAAAAAGACAACAGACAGAACAGAGACAAGACAGTCGGACAGACAGGAAAAAAAAAACAGAGTGCAAGAGAGAGAGAGAAGGGGACAGAGGGAGGGAAGGAGGGAAAAAAAGCAAGAGAGAGACAGACAGACAAACAGACAGAGACAGAGAGGCAGACCGACTGACAGACTGGGGTGGAGGTGAGGGGGAGAGAGACAGACAGACAGATGGGTACACAAACAGGCAAACAGAGAAGTGTGCCCAGCAATATTCCACCAGCCTCACTTCTAGCACTGTAATGGACACAGCAGCGAAGCAAACATGCCAGGCCTGGCAACCTTTGCTTGAAAGATGGTCAAAGTAGCCAAGCACTTAAATGCTTTTCAGGCCTGTACGGCTACCCTGCTGGTGCTTCCGACAGTCTGTGGGAAATCAATGACCATGAAGGAGAGGATGGCCAAGAGTGAAACCAAGCCTAGCCCTGTCTGCATTATAATGCCACAGGTAGAATGTTCACTAGGTCTACTGGCATCACTTCTTGGAACCACTGGAGCTTCGCGTGATAGGCTGCAAGAGTTCACGCTTGCTATTAGCTGGGTTAACAGTGTTGGGGATGTTGTACCCATGCTGTGGATGTATGTATTTACGGGGCGTTCAGCCTCCACCACAAGGAACTAATGGTTCTTAGAGCATGCCCAAACAGCCTCACTAACAGCTGTGGTACCCACACTGTAAGGGCATACAAGTTTAAAAGACATTTTATCAAAATATCATGACTAGAGAGAGAGAGAGAGAGAGAGAGAGAGAGAGAGAGAGAGAGAGAGAGAGGAAAGGTTAAGGCATTTATTATCTGGGGACATGTTCGAAAGGTTCCATACTCCTGAAGAAGCAGCATGAACTGACATCAACAATAAGGGTGTCTATGTAACTTTCTGCTTTCATATGATACCCATGAACAAGGAAGGAGTGAACTGCAACATCACAGATCAATAAGCAGGGTGCATATCTAAATAAAGGTGTTTCATATCCCTGAAGAAGGAGGGGCAGATAATGATATTATTATCCTGGAGGGGTGGAGGGTGGGGGCTTGTTTATAGGGTTTTCACATCCAAGATGGATGGGATGAACTGTGATATCAATACTTCAGGAGGTATGCTTATATACAGCTTTCACACCTAGAAAGAAGAATGGGGTGAAATATAGCATGATACTATGGGAGCATATTCAGAGCTTCCATGCTCATGAAAAAGGAAGAGGTGAACTGAGTTGTAAAATGATATACTCTGGGGACATGTTTAAAGAGCTCCATAGCTTCAAAGCTAAGTAGAAGGAAGGGATGAATTGAAGCATATTATG
>CM065715.1:73446556-73476556 GCA_033310375.1 Conus canariensis | reverse complement strand
GCACACACTTGGAAGTGCATGCAAGGACCCACTACACCTAGCAGCAGTTGCAATAACATAGATGCTTTTAGTCATAAATGTTGATGCCTGATGGACTTAAACTATGGAGTCCGGATTCTAGAAGTTTGCTCTTCACCCAGTCTGCATGATTCTGGTCATGTGTTGAAGGTTAAGCCTGCACTACTGAAATGATTTCCCACTGGAGCGTCTCTTCCCCTTTGGTGTTTGCAGTAGTTCTCACCACCCAGCTGGCACTACCTCTTATATATTCTTTTTCAGTCAGCCCAACCCCTGCTGTCAAAGTGAAAAACTGAAGAATATATTACAAGGTCTGCTGCTTTGTCTTCTTTCTTCCAACTTGTACTCAAAATGAAGGGGAAAGAAAGAACATTAAATTCATTCCAAATGGAGCTCAGCTTCTTACAAGATCCTCCATAACATAACAGAGGAGCTATTAACAATTTTTTTTTTCAACTGCTGCAAAGCAAGGGAAGTTATTCTACTAATTCATCCAAAGAGGATGTAAGGCTAATGTTTAACGTGTTTGCTAATTGCACAGCAAACCCCCAACTCCTGTCCTGCTCCAATAACACGGTACCTGTGGACTGAAAGAACTAAAATCAAAATAAGAATTGGGGGGGGGGGGGGGGGGGGGGGGGGGGGGGGGGGGGAGGTCTTGAATACCTTCCCATGTTTGGGAGTTCATCTAACCGGAAAAAAAAAAAGAAGGAAAAAAAAAAACTCATTAAGATTCAATTCTACTCCTCAATTTTAAATTAATACAGGAAAAAACTTCAGGTGTGATAAAGACCCATCAGGCAGGAGGGTTCCCCCCTTTCAGTTTTATTCGGAAGCGGCAGGATGTACTTTTGTGGGGACAGAGGAGAGGGGCTGGGGCGCTTTGTAAAAAGGATGGTTTTCTGGAAGAAACGCAGTTGATTCACTCAGCACAGCTGTCTCTGAGAAAATGAGAATTCATGTTTCATGTTCTCGAGGATTCAAATTAAAATTTACCTCAAATATAATATACTTCTTACATGCCAGCCAGGACCCTTGTCAAAAATCGTTTAGCAAATGCTGTAACAAACAAGTTTTGTGTTCGTATTTTGAGGCAAATGTAACATACAAAATTTTTAAGACTGACCATATTAAATTCACCCTGGTTATAGAGCCAAGCTGCCTGTGATGGCCCTAAATGGGCAAATAGCAGATTACAACAGTCACTGACTCAAGTCGATACTTCCAAGATGCAAAAACCTGTAATTTAAAACATATTCTTGAATCAATATGATACGATCCATATTGAAATAGTAGAAATCGCAAACATTCTCACACACACACACACACACACACACACACACACACACACACACACACACACACACACAATGTGCACACATGCACGTACGTACACACACACATGCACACACACACGTAAGCGCACACTTACACACAGAGAAAAGGATGGAGATGAGATACAGCATAAAGTGTTATCCACTCATGAAACTGAAAGCAACCCTGATCGATGTGAAATGTTGATCAACACCCTGCCAGTGTAACACTCGGATTGATCCGATCTCCTCTGTTCGTTTCTGCCAAGGAATTCACTCTCCTTCATTCGAGTTGAAAAACATGCAGTTCCATCACTTCATCTGGGATTAAAGAAAGCGTAGCACATTGATGTGAGTTGGGATGAATGAAAGGAAAGAAAGAAAAGAGAGGAGAAGCACACGAATGGATGAAAGGATAGTAAAGAAAAACAGAGAAGAAAGGAACACTATCAAAGGGAAAGAGAAAATAAAGATGAAGAAGGAAAAAGAAACAGATTTAAACAAAGCAAAACAGAAAAGGCACTTTCACAACCAGCCTGCAACCTCATGTATTTCAAAAGAGTAAAAATCATTAAACACAAAAAAATGATATGAAATTAGAAAGAAAAATATCAGACATCCAGCACACTGATGTTTGCAACTGAAAAATAAAACAGAAGTTGAAACCAGGAACGCAGGTAATGTGGAGATTATATGCAAAAACAAATCTGAGCACGCACAAACATACATGTATACACATTTCAAAGTACAATCCTTTGATCCCTTGAGGCATGGAGGATAACAAATTCTGTGTGTCAATCTCACCATGAGGCAACCAACATGTACTATAATTGTAAAGAGCACACACACACACACACACACACACACACACACACACACACACACACACACACATATATATGTATACAGAGTTTCATGTTTTGACCCTTTTTGGGAGCATGGAGAATGACTAATTCTTGTAAGCAAATTCTAATGCAATGCAGCCATCAGATGACATACACTGCGATTACAGAGAAAAAGAAACAGCAAGAGAAAGAGCGCAAATAAACTCACAATGCTTGCTTATGAAGTATTTATAGTTCTAAGGCAAAGTAATTCACAGAGGTAAGGTAAGATACTGAGACTGGCAAATGGTCTATCTGTCTTAACAAATAAATGCCTGTATGTTCACATGCTCTGTACTGCTAAACAAATACAAAAATAAACTTAAGTTTAAACACACACACACACACACACACACACACACACACACACTAAAGCTAGTGAACAGACGTTAAACAGAAGTACGGATGAACTAAAGCTAAATCATCAAACAGAGAGTCCTTGATCTACACTGGAAACTTTTTGTACAATTACCAATTAGTGTGCTGCTCAGTTTACCAAGCATTAGTGTAAGATAAGATAATGTTGCTTATAGCCCAGCTGACCGCAGAGGGCCACATCAGGGCTGTCACCACGTTAAAATCAACTCACAAGTCATTTTTAAAAAAAACAACAACAAAAACAACTTTCACACATCTCTTTAAATGACATCTTCTAGAAGCGCACCAGAAACTTTGTTAAAAATCTTTCATCTGTAAAATCTTAAATCAGATGAAAAATGTTAATCTCTCTCAAAAACTCAAAGATCACGTCAGGCGGGACATCCCTGAACAGGATTTTCATGGACTCTGCTGTAAAATGTTTGTGTCTCACATCGTGCAAGTCCCAACACTCTAAAAGAATATGTTTCATTGTCAGTGGCACATGACATGGAATGCACCACGGCGCTTCTTCGCTCTTTAAAAGGTACGAATGGGTAAAATACGAATGGCCGGTGTGCAGCCGGCACAGAACTGTTTCTTCTTTACGACCACCAGACGTAGATGGGAGGAACTCCTTAAGGTTTGGATGGATCTGAAAGAGTTTGTTATCCGTCTGTGTATTCCAATCCTCCTGCCAGAGGTCTCTCACATAATCGTTAATTTTGGGTTTCAGATCTGAGCAAGGGATATAAATGTTGGACAATTTCTCTCTTGTGGCATTCTTGGCTAAACGATCAACCATTTTGTTCCCTCCGATGCCAACATGACCAGGAACCCAAGCCAGAATAATGTTGTAACCATCTGCTTTCAACTTGCTAAAAAGTTCAACGAAGTATAAAAGTTCTGGATGCTGAAGGTTGCGGCCAGCTATGGCCTCCAAAGCAGACAGCGAATCGGACAGAACCAGAAAGTCCCTCTTCTTAGATTTTGAAATTATCTTCAACGCCAGAACCAGAGCAGTAAGTTCAGCAGAATAGACAGAAGCATCTGGAGGAATATGTTTTAACAGTATCTGAGAAGGAGCACCAGGGCAATAGGCTGCACAGGCCACTCCATCCTCAGACTTGGAACCGTCAGTGAAAATTTTCTGATAAGATGGGAATTCTGGACAGAGATCAGCATACAAGGCCTTGTATGCCAGAGAGCTGGTAGACTCTTTACGAAAAGCTGCAAGATCAAAACGAATCTCTGGTGTGAAAAAGGTCCATGGAGACTGATCTGGGAACTTGGAAAAATCGGACACAACTCCTAGGTCTAGACCTGCATTCCGCACATGAGGCTGCATACGAAGACCAAACGGCGGAATACAGTTAGGGTTGTTTTCGAATTTGCTTTGAAACTGGGGATCAAAGACACAGTCATAGGCAGGATTCTCCGGTTCTGAGAACAGTCTGATATAGTAATTTAGAGACATTTTCAGCCTGCGGTTGGACAGTGAGGGTTCACCTGCCTCTGCATACAGGCTGTACACAGGGGTGGTGCGGAATGCTCCAAGACAAAGACGAAGCCCTTGATGGTGAATAGGGTCCAAGAGTTTCAGATAAGAGGTCTTGCAGAGCCGTACACAGCACAACCATAGTCCAGTTTGGAGCGGACCAGGGCTCTGTAGAGGTGCAGCAAAATTTCTTATCAGCGCCCCAGTCAGCGTGTGCTACGACCCACAGAATATTCAGAGCTTTCTGGCAAGAGGATTTGAGGTTTTTGATGTGGCTGAGAAAGTTGAGTTTTTGATCAAAAATAACTCCCAGGAACTTGGCTTCTTTTACAGCTGGAATGGTGGACTTATCCAGACAAATTTCAGGATCAGCAAAAAATTGACGAAAATTGTGAAAATGGATTGACTGAGTTTTGGTACGTGAGAAGGTAAACCCGTTTTCCTCGGCCCACTGTTGGATCTTGTTGACACAAAGTTGGAGTCGACGCTGTACGCTGGCGTAAGAAGCTCCAACTGCGTACAACGCAAAATCGTCAATGAACAGAGAGGACTCAGAACCCTGGCTTACCGATTTGACAATATCGTTGATTTTAATGCTGAAAAGGGCTGGAGAAAGGATGCTCCCCTGAGGTACACCCAACTCCTGCCCATGGATGTCAGAGAGTGTGGTGCCAACACGCACCTGGAACTGTCGATCAGCCAGAAAGTTTTGGATAAACTGAGGCAGGTGACCACGAAAATCAAGTTTGTGCAGGTCCGTAAGGATTCCTGATTTCCATGTGGTGTCATACGCTTTTTCTAGGTCAAAAAGGATAGCGACCACATGCTGCTTATTGACAAAGGCGTTGCGGATGGTGGTTTCCAGACGGATTAGATGGTCAACTGTTGAGTGGTACTTCTGGAAACCGCACTGTTCACTGGCCAAAAGGCCCCAAGCATTAGTGTAGTAAATCCATGTCAAACTATGACGAAATCTTAGGGTCATTCTTTCTTCCTTTTTTCTTTTGGTGTACTCACTAATGAGTGTGCCTGCTCACAATTTACCAAGCACTTTTCAATAAGTACATGTCACACTGTGACTTGAGGCAATACCCAATTCTCCTCTCACTCTTTCTCAATGCAAAGTATGTGTTTTTCTCTTTAAAATGATGTTGCTTGTGTTTTGCACATTTTGGCTTTAGCAGCCTTACTAAATGGAGAAAAAACATTTATGCTTATTTACTATCCTTACATTAGAAAACAAAATTGTGTGTGTGTGTGTGTGTGTGTGTGTGTGTGTGTGTGTGTGTGTGTGTGTGTGTGTGTGTGTGTGTGTGTGCGCGCGCACGCGTGTATGCGCATGTGCGTGTGTGTGTGTGCATGCATGTGTGTGTGTGTATCTGTGTGTGCATGCATACAAGCATGCATGCCTATGTGCGTGCATGTGTGTGTCTGTAGGAATGCATCATCATGCCTATATCTGTGTATACCACTAGCACGCGAATGGTGTATACATCAGGAAAAAGACCAGGTCAGATTAGATGAACAGAGTGATGATCGCACCAGCCACTACTGACATTCCTCCACACACGATAATATCCTGTTCCTATTGATGACCATCCACTTTCAACTGACATTCACTGCCGAAGAGGGACAGATGGGCACGAGGGACAGATGGGCAAGACAGTGGGTTTATGGGGCTGTGAAAAAGAACAGGATGGAGGCAGGGGGTCTGGAGAGAGACAGAAAAACAGATGGATACTGACAGACATGGACCTAGTGCACCCAGTGATGGGTCCTACCAGCAGGAGGGAGTGTGGAGTGATACAGTAAACAACATGGGGTAAACAGTAGTTCTCAGTGTGTGGAATACATGGAGCTTAGGTCTAGCAACGACACTGGCCACCCAGAATATTGGAAACCCCAGATTTAAAGTTTATCTGTGGCCATAAAGGCTAATCGACTCATGGAATCAATTGCGTTAGTGCTTCCCCTGTTCTGCTGCTCAGGGTGGCAAGGGAGGCACTACGGCTGGAGGGAAGGATGGGATGCATTGTTGTTTTAAGATGCACATTATTTTTTTTGTCCATGTCATATGTTTATCACATTTTAGTCTGCTCTTGCATTTGGATCCTGTTTTTCATCAGTCATCTTTTTTTTTCAGACAACTGTCCAACTCATCCATTACAGATTGATATTTTCTGACTTGTCTTCATCTTTCTTCAAAAGCTCTCCAGTCTGCTCTATTCTGATGCCTTGCTAGTACACTGTTACGCTGGATTAACCCCACCTGTTCATTTTGCTGTGTTACATTTTGCAAATCAGAGGACTGTGGCATTTTTAATGAAAGGTTAGCACCTCAATATGCCAAAGGGCACATCTGATTATCACACTTAGTGTTTGCTTTCAGCCCATAACCAAAGCCAACTAATCTATAAATTGTCTATTAGAAGGATCTGTGAATGCTTAGGACTTTCAAAATCACCAAACAACAAGAACTGATTCTTTCACAGAAAACGCTGTCAAGCCTTGTCGACTAAAACTGGCTATGATGAAATAAAACACGATACAACTGTACCTACACAACATGCAAGCAGAATGATTTCCCTTAGGGTTTCATCCCAGTTTTCTTGCATGTCAAGCAGCCTTAGGCTGTAGAGTTTATTGAACTGGAACATGCAGATGAAGGCAGTCCCCTTATGTTCTAATGAAAGCATTTTCTTCAACTTTCTGCCAGTGCAGTTTGAATTAAAAAAAAAAAAAAAATGGGGACAACTTTCTTTAATTTGATGAAGCAATCCCTGATCCAAAACTGAAAAAGTAAGACACTGGAGATGAAGATGCAGACCATGTGAGCGTAATGCTGAATTGGCAGCAATTCAAACACACAAACTTGCAGAACTATTTCTGATCTTTTCCCCTATACTGATTCAATAATCAAGACCTTTCAAAAGCCCTTTCCTTTTCACAAACCATGAAGAACTTGCTTGAAATAACTTTTTTTTTTCTCCATAACTTTCTCAAAATTGTCATGACCATGCAAACCTTGAAATATGAATGGTTATGTGATGCCAACTCATGTTCTCTTTGTCATGAGACATGCAAGACAGGAATCTGGATCTGTTCATAAGCACTCTCTCACTGTTTTCATCTTTGATTTCAATTGTTATAGGTGATAAGCCTGTAGTGTGCGTCTTCTTGCAAGCAGCACATTGGTGCAGACACATGTCAGCAAAGCGCATGTGTACATGTGCACACATGACTTACTATGTATATGTGTAAATATGTTTTCATATGCATGCTTGCATGTGTGCATGCACTTCCATTGTAAACAAAGATTTCACATTAAAATTTTATTTCATTTTCTTCTTCTGAGTTAGTTGCTTGATTTCTGATAGGCCTTGTGCAGCATAGTGGCATAGGGACATGATAAGAGGTTCTCGAGTATGGACAGTGTACAGATACCAAAAAATAAAATGTCTGTTTTAAACCGATGGCAAGAACGAGAGACAAAGTAAAGGAGCAGAATGGAAAACATTCTCTTTCTATCTCCCTCTCTTTCTTCTGTCTGCCTCACACCACACACACACACACACACACACACACACACACACACAAACACACAAGCACACACAAGAGAAGAAGAATGTGGATAGGCAGATCCAAAGAGCTGGGTGAAAGAGCAGGATGCAAGTTTCGGGTTACCACTGACATGAAAAACGGAGGTAATTTAACCAGGTAAATCCTGAATTTCAGTCCTGTTACAGGCTGTACCACTTCTCCAATCTCTAATGTCATCCCCACCTGACCTGAATCAGTAAAAGGAACTCAGCACTTTACACTTCTATATGAATTCTCTGCATTCTCCTTTCTGTACAATAAATTACAATACACAAGCTGTTTTTTTTTCTTCTCCCCAATCAATCTCTCTATGCACTTTCTATCTCTGTCTCTCTCTCTCTCCCCTTGAACCCCCCCCCCCCCCCTCCCAAGTTCTACAGAGATCTTTATGCACTCACACCCAACCCCACCCTCTCACCATTCCTATCCCCTCCTCCAAAGTATCTTGCTCAGAGGAAACATTTGTAGGGTCAATAATCTTCACTGATGGATAACGATGATCCTTCCTGTAGCTCTTCCCACTTTGAACTGTACAAGGAGGCGCAAGGAAGGTCCTTGTATACATTCATTATACATACACAGCACTGAAAAGCCGATACAAGATGACAATTGCCGGTGAGGGGGTTAGTTCTGCCAGGAGATCCTCGTCTGTTCATGCCTATTACAAAGACAGGTCCTCTCCAGTCCTCATCCCACACACTGCCACTTTGATGGGCACAGTCGCAACTGGGTGCTGATTTGTCTTCATTAGTTGGAGAGGTGCTGCTGGTAGCAGACCTAAAGACTGCTGGATCCATGCCATGCAGTCTGTCCCTAATGCTTAGTAACTGAGGATGCAAACATTGTGTGTGTGTGTGTGTGGGGGGGGGGGGGGGGGGGGGGGGGGGAGACAGACAGACAAACAGAGAAGTGAGAAAAGAGTGGGAGTGAGAGAGAGAGAGAGAGAGAAAGAGAGAAAGAGGGAGAGAGGGGAGACAGAGAGAGAGAGAGAGAGAGAGAGAGAGAGAGACATACAGACAGACAGACAGAGAGAAAAGAGTGGGAGAGAAAGAGAGGAGAGAGAGAGAGAGACAAATAGATAGACAGACAAAGAGAGAGAGAGACACAGACAGATAGATAGAGACAGAGAGAGAGGGAAGGGGGGGGGGGGGGGGAGTCTGAAGGAACAAGAGAAGAGAAACTTCAGAAAAAAAAAAAAACGCACTTTTGAGTGATATACATGAAGAGTAGGAAAAGACTCCAAAAAGAAAAATCTTATACCCATGGGTGTGTGTGTGTGTGTGTGTGTGTGGTGTGTGTGTGTGTGTGTGTGTGTGTGTGTGTGTGTGTGTGCGCGCGCGCGTGCGCGCACGCGTGTGCGTGCGTGCGTGTGTGTGTGTGTGTGTGTGTGAGGGGGAGGGAGAGAGAGAGAGAGAGAGAGAGAGAGACTGATTGATTGACTGATCGATTTTTAATACGCAAGGGTGAAGATTTCAGGCCAAAGCCTAGTCTTACAATCTGTCCTTATCATGCATACATTATTTCAACACATATTCATACTGACAATTCAACACCATAACACTACAATCTAATTCTACAATGACAAGCAGACTATTCATAAACATAATAATGACATAGTGGGAAGTCAAACAGAAGGAAAGAAAAAACAGACAGACAAAAGCACAGAGAGTGAGAGAGAGAAAGAGAGAGAGAGAGAGAGAGGAAGGGAGGGAGAGAGAGAGAGAGAGGGTGGAGGAGGGGGGGGGGGGGAAGAATGGTAGGTAGAGGGAAGAGAACAGGGATGGAGGACAGAGTGGGAGTGGGGATGAGCGATTTAATGGAGTAGGTTACATATTTAGATGACATATTCAAAGTATGGTTTACAGAAGACTTTGTGATAGATGTTAATGATTTTAATCAAATAATCAAATTATTGAGACATAAAATGTTTATGTACATGTTTCTTGAAAAGTTTTAACATATTCATATTTTGAAGACTCGGTGGAAGCGAGTTCCAGACATATGGTCCAGAGTAAGCTAGGCTTGTTTTGTACTGATGAATGTGTGGGTAGGGGAGAAGGAATTTCTTCGAGCCAGAAGAGCTGTTCTATCTTGTAAAAAGGGCACTGATATAAAGAAAAAGAGAGAGAGAGAGAGAGAGAGGAGAGAGAGAGAGAGAGAGGAGAGGAGAGGAGAGGTGGGAAGACAAGCAAGTGAAAAAGAAAGGGGGTGGGGGGGGGGAGGGCAAAGACTCCCGAGTGAGTGAAAGAAAGGAAAGCCTTTAGAGTAGTGTCTGAAGCAGGGGTTCCTGAAGTTATAAGTTTCATCCTGCAACAAAAAAGAGTTTGAAAATTTTCTGTCATGGCAGATTTTTACCCGTCTCTGGTCAAAGTTTTTTTCTACAGTTCTGTAGACTACGAAGCACCATCATGACTGCCAGTCACAAGTGACTAACTGAACAAAACAACACGAACACAGACCAGCACAGAACTTTGATTGTGAAGAACTTTCAGCATGGAAAGTGGCCACATTATTTGGTGGTAGGATCATGACATGTTTCTGCTTTCCACTTGCTACAAAGCTGAGATTTACTTCAGATATATCATGGAAAATTCACTTATTCAGTGGAATGGAGCGTGGAATGGAGCATAAGTCCTCTTTGCATCAATTACCTGACCCGAGACCTTCGTTACTATTGGGTGCTTATCTAGATGTAACTGTCATCAACTCCACTTCCTCACTTTGGCACATTACTGCAGTGCTTGGCACCTAACCCTGCTACTCCTCTCTCTCTCTGTCTCTCTTTCTCTCTCTCCCTCTCTGGGTATGAAATATCACCCATCATCAAAACAAAGAGCTTGCTGATTTTCCATCAAGGTTACCTTTCATCCATTACATCCAAGAATTTTGTTTTTGGAATCTCTGTGAAACTTATGTCACATTAGACGAATCTCTTGGTTTCAGAATATTCACATTTCGACACTCACTCGACTAGTGTAACCACCTGGGTAGAAAAGCACAACAGCAAATACTCAACCTAATTTGGTAGTTTGAACGTGTTCAGCTCTTTGGTAAGACACCACACACACACACACACACACACACACACACAGCAAAGGTGGTCTGCCAACCAGAGAACAATGGAGAAAGTTGTATGATCTGCAACCAACTATCTCCTACAGGCACCATGTTTGCACTGTCTACTGTTATTCCGACTTTACTAAAAATTTGTCTGCACTTTTAGATTCAACATCAAATATGACTGGATAGTAATTCCTACTCAGAAATGACATGCCTCAACGTGCACTGAATAAGCAACGTGGCTTGTATCATCAATGTGGGGAATGAGTTCTGTTTCTTAGTCACCTCACCAGACAATCTGTGTACTATTTTCCTGCAAACACATCTGGTGTAATCACAACTGGTGAGGGAAATAGCAGGCACATGAACAAAATCTTTTTCTTCCACTTGTATGGGACTCACCAAAAGTGACAAGGGAGTATACAAAAAGAAGGATTCTTTAGAGTCTTTGGGTGAATAAAGGGAGAGAATGGGAAGACTCAAGTTAGAGAACAAAAGAAGGGAAAGACTCTTGCCAGGCAAAAAAAAAAAAAAAAAAAAAAAAAAAAAAAAAAACGAAGGAAAGTAGAAGATGAAGAAGAAGAAAAAGAAGAGGAAGAAGAAGAAGAAGAAAAAGGAAAAGATGAAGAAGAAGAAGGAAAGGCTCCAAAGATGGCAAAGACTCATAAGTGAAAGAGAAAAGGAAGGACAGCCTCTAAACTGGTTGAGAAACAGGTTTTGTGCGACTGCAACTTTCCCAAACAAACCAACTTTTTCAACTTGATAAACATGGCTTGAACGAAAAATTAGCACAAGTTTATGACAACTGTACAGGCACAAAATAGAAAAATACACATCTGAATGATGCAAGCACAGCTTTGGAGACAATACTCGAAATATGAATTCTTACACAGCTCTGGTGAATACCCGACATATGAATTTTTAATGCAGATATCACATATGACCCATCAGAATTTGGCCATGCAAATGTACACTGTGTATTATGTAATCCCTCATGCTGGATACAGATATGCATCTAAAAATTTTATCCAGTGATCTTTTTCACTTGACACCATCAATGCCATAGGTTCGCATAAAGCTTGACATGCATATGGCAGCCCCATATGAATGAACTTCATTACATTTAAACTGAGCAAGGGCATGAGAGTCAGGGAGTAACAGAGGTGGGGAGGAAAAGAGAATGAGACAGAGAGAGACGGCATGTGAGGGACGGCAGAAGGGAGGGGGGAAGAGAGAGAGATTTTAGTCCTTCCAAACTGGAATGTTCTAAATGTTTTTACTTCTCTGGAAAGGCTGAGTGGATATTCTCTCTCTCATCCCCTCTGTCTGTCTCTCTCTTTCCAGAATGACAAAGCAAGAGAAAGCAGATATGCAGAGAACTCATATTTTGGAATGTTATTTGGAAGTCCATCAACCTATACATGAACTTTATATCCTAAAATGAGAATGAAATATTAATGTTTCATATTTTGCATTGAAAAAAAAACTACATGTTGCTAATACACATAGATCATTACTTGGCTGGCAATTATTCACATACTTCTTAAGCATAAAAATGATACATCACTAAACCTCTCAAACATTCAATGCCTAGACGCTGAGTTTCCATAGTGTTTCAAAATATACTTCTTTCTGAAAAAGTTCATAATAGGGGCATGACAACTGGATTTGAAAGGAATCATGCTTATTTTCAATGCAGTTAAAAAAAATTCATAAAATTTTGTGAATACTGTTACAACACTGACCAGGACCCATTCTGGTTAAAGTCTGCTTGAGTATGGTGATGTGAGAGTGGCAATGTATATCTGTGGCCCCAGAAGCAGTTTACATGACTAATATGTAACACAGCAATCACTTTTGGTTGCTGCACTTTAGTTTCGCATTCCAGCTGTGGTGGAAACACATTCATTATCCATTGCCTAAAACTGCCTTTAACACAGTATTTCCTTTCCAACTCCACCTTTCTCTAAAACCTCAGAGAACCCAACAGATCCAAAAAGCAATAAAACCGAATAACTGTTGAAAGTGATTAGCCTCAACTCACTGTCACTACCTTTTATTCAAAACCACTTTAGAACGCTTTGAAACTGTCATCTTTGGCAGATAGAGCCAATATCAGAAATAGTTAACAATGCTGTCCACTATAAAGGATGACTGCCCGTTTCCCCATAGATCACAGCACTGAGGTATTCAGACCGACGTTGAAGAGACAGATAGCAAAGGATGCTCTGATCAAGGAAAGGAAGATGAGACACAAACAAAAGAGAAGCAAAAAAAGTCAGAGTAATGGAAAAGAAACATATCCATGAAAATTCTAGTATGATAGTGCTGTGAATGGAACGAGGATTTATGATGAAAACACCGCAGGGAGAAGGAGGATGCTGGATGAAAGATTAATTAATTCAAATTATTCAACAAATATGGTCTATAAAGCACACACACACACAGACAAAAAATTACCAGTTCAGATTACTGTCCCAATGTTACAATCAAGACTGCTCGGGTAATGACACAGAAAATGGATGGGTGTTCTCCTAATTCCTGTGAGAATTTGTATGAATTCAGAGTGGCATACAAATTAATGACAGCCCCCCCCCCCCCTTTCCCCCCCCCCCCCCCCAAAAAAAAAAGAGACGATTCAAGCAAATGGGAATGAAAAAAAAAAGGAGTTGATCAAGCAAACATGCGTCAAAATATATGATGTTCGTGCTGATTTTTTTTAATTTCGTGCTATTCCTTCAGTCTTCTCTTCTGATGTGATAAGACAAGCTATTCAGAAATACAAGGATAGTGTGCAATTAAGCTGCCAGAAAGTGCGCCGCTTCACGCAGCTGATGCAAAAATATCATACTAAACTGATGCCTCTTATCATGACAAAATCTCACTAAAATGTTTAAAAAAAAAAAAAAAAGTAACAGTAACACTTGCTGGTATTTCATGCAGAGTTGATGGATGATTAATTGCCATCTACATCTCTGGATTCAAATTTTAGCCTTAAAAAAATTTAAACAGCTCTTGTGTTTACATGCACGGCATGCAACACGATGCTCCATATCAACTCAAATTTTCAAAACTTTACTGGCCAAACAGTGTTCCTTATAATGCATAACCAGGAGTGCTTTACGCACAGACTTAGGACTTAAGTGTACAGAATTTGAACTTTTGTTCTGCGTCAAAAGCAGCAAACTCTTCCAGTTCAGCTTTTCCTTAATGAAGGTGGCAAAATACCTCAACCTCAGAGTTGCGTCCCCTGATTTCTTCCATTTCCAATCCGAGTCTTCAAATCACTTGCAAGAAAGAAGCAATTATGCCTCTGATTAAATGGCTTTTGTCCACAAACACTTCCAGGAGGCAAGAGTCAGCCTCCGATCTAATTGAAGAGATTCACAAAGACAGCAGCAATGCCCCTATTACCACTGAGGCTGTTGATTTACTTGATGCTAGAGACAGTCAACCATCACAGTTGAAAAGTAGCAACTCTAACTGTAATGCAAAAGCCAGTGTTTTAAAGATTAAGAAAAAAAAAAACTTTTCTTTTTCCCACAAAGTCCTAGAACACAGTCCCGTTTTTTTCTTTTAAATCAAATGCAAAAGAAAACATGGACGGCTGGGGGCTATAAAATTGGACTCTGCTGACTTTTGTTAGTTCTGATGCTTTTGTTTTGAAAGCAGCTCAGTTAACATACTTGTCTCAGTGTCATATTTTGTGGCAGAATGGATGAGTGTGTACGTGTTGATGTAGTAATATTGTATTACTATGATGTTCTTAACATTTACAAGGTGGAGCACTGAATGAGAAATCTAGGTCGCTTTGATGCAAGTTTTGCAGCTTCAAAAACCAAGAATGTGGAAAAACAATTCTCCTAACTGGCGTGATAAGTCAAACTGACCACAAACTTTCACAGAACAGAAATTCTGACAACAAAGTTTGAATTGAAGTCTGTCATCTAAATGCAGGACTGTACTATTATCAGCATAAGACTTATCTGCAATGTGAAAACTGTTGACCATTACACACTATCAAATAAACAGAACTGATTTCAACTTCATATTACACTAATGGTTATAAATCACTTTCACAACTGATAGCATTCAACTCAACTTTGATGAGAAAACCCCTGGCCTTCAGTAACTATCACTACTAAGAGCATCAAATTTAACTTCAATGTGAAAACTATTAACCATCAAAACCATCACTATTCACAGTTTTAAATCTAACTTCAATTTAAAAAAAAAAAAAAAATTAAACCCTGTTAGCCATCAGAAACTATCATTTCAACTGTATCAAATTCAAATTCCAAGCTGAAAACTACAGACAGACAGACAGAGGTAGTGAGTGATTGCGAATGCAGTGAGTGGGAGGGGCGAATAGAAAGACAGACAGACTGAGAAAGAGACAGACATATGGAGAGGTGTGACTGTGAGCATTACAAGTTTGACATATGTATCAAACAACTTCAAAACTCAATTCTAATGGCTACCTTCAAAGACACCATCTGCAAACAGAGTAATTACTGTCTCTCAGACAGAGACAGAGAGAAAAAGATATAGAAAGAGACAGACAGACAGAGACAGAGAGACAGACAGACAGAGATAATGTGATCCTGATGAACATACCCTTCATTTTGTAACCCTTGTGGACCCAACAACACTACCAACTGACTCCAACTCAAAATCTCACTGCCACCTCTGACTCATTTTGCCGGCACAGTGCACCAACATCTTAATGAGTTATGACTTAAGTCATTTTCTATTCTCTCCTGCAAATTCCATATCATCCCAATCTTCCCCTGCCAATTATAATATAATTGTGCAATTAAACAATTACTGGTAAGACTAGAGTACCTGTATCTGTTTTTGTTACTGCTCTTTGGCAACACCACTGACTTGTAAATTAGCAACACCCATCCACCATATCCCAGTTCCAGTGAGCTGAAAGAAATGCACTCTCTCCTCCCTCCACCCTTCCCCATTCAAACTGTTAAGCAACTGCACTGATTCTCCCCATCCTACCCCTTCATCACTTCACTCTCAGAGCAGTAGACAGCCGGTGTCTTGGTAGTGAGTATGGAGGATGAAGTAAGGTATAAGCAGGGAAAAGAAAGGTGTAGGACTACAGCTGATCTTCCTGAGGGTCTTACAGAGAGACACACACATACAAGACGAAAACAAAAACAAAAAACAAAAACCCAGAAAGGGAACCATATCCTGAAAGAAGAAAGGTGGGATTGCCAAACCCAGAGCCATTAATCTTGCTGTCTCTGCCTGGAGCCCCTTAAAAGCACTGAAAGGAGCATGAGAGGGAAAAGATTTATACCACATTGATTCCGTCTGCAGCCCATTTCCTGCTACCCAGATCGTTGTGGGCAGGCAACTTTGGAACCCACCCAAATCTCCACCTCTTTCACAAGTAATCTTATACTGGAGATGTTCAAACCATCTCCTTTTCACACAGGCCATATTGGACTTTTGGAGTTTCTTTTCTGTACACAGTGCAGTATCCACTTGTCTTTTCCATTGTTCAAAATCTGATGATTCACTGCAGATAGGAATGATTCACAATTCAACTTGACCGAAAACAGTCACAATGTATAAGCCCCCCATCCCCCACCCCCTCTCAGGTCCTTCTCCTTTCCTTTCCCTCAGACACATGAGAGCAACAGCAAAACAAAACTTGATAAATGATGGGCCACAATATCATTATCAACTAATCTGAAGTTGCTCTAAATCCATTTTATATTCCAGGAAAACAGGGTTGCTTGTAAAATTCTGTACGAGGGTGTTTTTTTTTCCTTCTTTTTTTCCCCCAAAGATTAAAAATGGTGGGAAGTGGATGGGAAGTTGAGGGAGGAGGGTGAATTAGATGAGAGAAAAAAAATGGGCTTCTGGGGCCATGGGCCTGCAAGTCACATTTTCGGAGTGCAAGTGCATGGTAAATGAAGAATGCGTGGGAACAAGGACAAGAGGACATAGAAAGGAGAGGAGCAGAGGAAGAGGGCTGGGGTGGGGGGGGGGGGGGGGGGGGGGGGGGAGGTGTGGGGTGGATGCGAAGGAAGGGTCAATGATGACCAGCACTAAACAAAGCACTGAACTATTCAAGAATTTTGTTGATTCTGTTCTTTAGTAACATGTTTTCTCTCCCCCTCCCCCTTCTCTCTCTCTCTCTTTACCTCTCCCTCCCCCTTCTCTCTCTCTCTTACTTTCACTCCCAAACCACCTTCTCATATTTTTTTTCCCTCACCTGTCTGTTTTGATAACCGTGTATGCATGGTATTTAATTCTTCTTCCCCCAAATGATTTCAATGTAATATAAAATTTTCAATTCCTGCCACTGATGGAGGAGTACTGTGCTCTGTTTCATTATTTCTCTCTGTCTTCTCCCCCTTTTTAAACCCTACCCTTCCTGCCCAATATCCCAGTTCCCTTATGCCTACCCTCCCCTCTCACCTGCCCATTGGCCTCTTCTTCATTCTTTTGTTATCTGTTCTGTTGCCCCCTTTTGACTATTCTGCGCTGATATTTCACGTGTACTGAACATGATTTTTGTGTTTGATTTTGTTTAGACATTGATTACACTTTTATCTTTCACTTACTGTATTGATTTTGCATTTCTTTACTTATATACTGTGATCACCTACTTCTAAATTTTTCCTTGACAGCTAGATGTAAAGACACCTTTAGATGCTTGTTCTTTTCCCTTTATAAGGAACAAATTGTTCTCACTTCCCCCAACCCTACAGCTCTCCCCTTCTCTGCTCTCTCTCTCTCTCTCTCTTTCCCTTTGACACATACAGTGAGCTGACACTGACCGAACTGTCAAATCAATACCTGCTATTTTCATCATCTGACTGGGAGGGGAAAACATGAACAGCTGAGCTGATCCGGTTCAATGGTATTTCATGTACATATGTCCAGGACATCTGTGCCCTCACACACACACACACACACACTCTCTCTCTCTCTCTCTCTCTCACACACCACACACACACACACACACACACACCACACACACACACACACACACACACACAGAAAGAAAGAGAGAGAGAACCTTATTATGGACCTGAACTCCCATGGCTGAACACCTGTTTGCATCCCACTTCTAAATCAATAGAAGGTTTTCCAGCTTGTTGTCAACACCATAGCACATCAACTGTTCATCAGTTAATCATGTACTATATTTCTATGATATGTAACATTATGAACAAATAAATACAATTTATAATATCAATACTGACTAAATCAATATGTTCCACAGCATGGAAACATGTGTCAAGATTTCTTGTCATCATGTCTGGTATTATGCAATGGCAGCTGCACACACACCAAACCACACACAACATTGCTGAAGTCTAGCCTGAGGCCATAGGCTCTGATCACATTTCCTGGGTCACAAACAACCGGGCTGGCTTAATCCTATCTCTCTCTCTGGGCTATTGTCTCCAAGGCTTCTGAAACAAATCCTCCACTAATGGAGATGAGGTGACTGACCAGGAAAGCTTCTCTTGTTCCACTGCTGCTAAGCTTTCTTTTCATCATGCTACTGCTAAGCTTCCTCATCACAACACCTGCTTCTCTCCATCTCTCTCACTCCCTCTCTCTTACAGAATTAGCAAGAGAGGGGGAGAGAGAGTGTGTGTGTGTTAAATGGGTGTGTGTGTGAAGTGTGTGTGTGTGAAGTGTGTGTGTGTGTGTGTGTGTGTGTGTGTGTGTGTGTGTGTGTGTGTGTGTGTGTGTGTGTGTGAAGTGTGTGTGCGCGTGCATGTGTGCGTGCGTGTGTGTGTTCATGTGTGCATGCATGTGAGCGTGCTTGCATGTGTATGTCTACTCCTAAACAAATATTGTTTAATTTTTTCCCCTAGAAAATAAGACCTCAAACACACTTATCTCTTTAAAAGTGTGTGAATTCTTTTCCTGTGAGAAAGTATGAATAATATGCACGCTGAAACTAAAAGGTCCCCCCCCCCCCCCCCCCCCCCCCCCCCCCCCCCCCGTTTTTCCTCTTTCTCTTGCCCCCCTCCTCCTCCTTCCCTCTCACTGTGAAAAAATGCAGATACTCTTTGCAAAGTAAATGAATATATAAACTATAAATTTTCAAAAGAAAAAACAGGAAAAGAAAACCATAAGCAGATGAATATCTGCAAACCAACAAAGCTCTGTTCGAACGATTATCTCAGACACAGAATTTTGTTTGTGCTACCATACTCCAGCACAGATTTATTCCCACTGGAAACGATGACTTAGGTCTGCTTTACTCCACTACCTATCTATCAGTTCATCACAGCATTTTTCAGCTTCAAATATCATAATAATACATTACTGCTAGATTCTCTAACACTAACAAGAGAGTGCCCATGGCACAAGAACTTCAATATATCTTCTCCATACACAAATGAAGCAACTATCATGACTGTGGGAAGAAGGGTGACTCCCTATTCTATGAAAGTCAACCCCATCTGGTTCCTTATCATGCAAGCAGCACCACTCTGCCCTCCATCTTCTTTCAAACTACAACAATGCCAGAAAGCTGGATGGAAAAGGCTAACTGTCTTACAAACAAGGAAAACAGACGTAATGTGACATGGAAAAACATTCCTCTGCCAGCAACGCTCGAATTACACAAACTACAGGGAGTGATCTTTGAGTTTTGTTCTTCACTGCATCTCTCTCTCGAACTCTCTCCTTCTCTCACAAGATTTTCTGCATGGTGGACAAATAGAACAAATCTCTGCAAATTTTTTTTTTTGTCACTTCTATTGTTATTCTTTGAACTTCTTTTTTTATTAGAAAAAGTTCTTGAAAACAGAGAGTGAGGTTAAATGACGGACACACACACAGAGGCAACAGAAGAACAAAGAAACAGAGATAAAGAATAAAAGATGGACAGAGACAGAGAGTGAAACTGAAAGAAACACAGAAAGAGGCAGAGAGAAGGACAGGTGTCACAGAGGGAAAGAGAGAAAATGTGGGTTAGTGGTGGATTGGAGGTTGGGGGGGCACAGGGGTGTAAAAAGAGAGTCTGGTAACGTGGGGAGAACCTGATAAATGATCAACATAACTGTAAGTGAATATAAAGTGAACAAGTACACACATGACTACTTACATCAGAGTCCGGGCCATTGTCAGCACCAGGGCAGGCGAAGGACACAAACTCATGGCACCGCTTGTGGACCACCAGACTGCAGACTGCAACAGCACAGAGATATGGGCTAAGTTTGTACTCCTGTGCTGGTGTGGACCATTCATTCCCCTTCAGTGCCAGCTGTCATGTATTGATGCAAAGCAGCATTTTGCATCCCTAGTAATTTTCTGTCATCTGCAGCTTTAACCTTTTTACAACCACTCTGCCCTGTTATCACCTATCCACATTCTCCACTTAACTACTGATCTGCCCTATTCCACTTGCTGATGGAAATCCTACACTCTCGTTTCTAATTCTATGCTGGGTATTGTGGCATTCAGACACATCATGAGGACACTGGAAGTTGCAAAAGCGACCCCTATTTGCTAAGTGCTTTGGGGGGGGGGGGGGGGGGGGGGATAAACACATATCTCTCTACATATATAAATAAATATATTCAATCATTTCCGCTTCTCACTTTATCCGTGCCCCCTCCATCTGCGCCCCCCCCCCCCTCCCCTCCCATTACTCCTATTTTCTTATACATACATACATATATTATATATATATATATATTCCACCTTTTGTACAATGACACTGATGGAAGACTTGTCAATTCAACATGAATGTAGAGATAGGCTGCCAAATCACCGCTGAACAGATAACCGCTAAAACACACACACACACACACACACACACACACACACACACACATGAAGGCTGAAAGGGTCTGCTTATTCACACTTCAGACTTCAGTGGACATGTGCGAGATGACCAAGAAGCAGGGCATCAGCTTCAGGATTACGCTGGATTCCAGATTTTCACATCAAAGGTAAGCGACTACTGGGGTCAGTTATACACAAAACCAGCATAAAAACAGACACATGCAAAGCAAGCTAAACATACAGATTCTTTTTTTCAAAATCTGGTTGACGTGATTTAGTTTAAAACTTTTGTTTCATGATTCAATTTTTAAAACTACTTAAGTTTCAAAAGTTCAATTTAAACTTTCTTTGACCCTTGGTAGTTGAAGAAATGTTACATATCCCACATAAAAAAAAGAAAAAGAAAAAATGCCATTCGGATGATTAAACCTTGTAACATGTTTTCTGGAGCAGTTTGCTACTGCAATTTTTCTTTGTAAACAATAGTACACTTTTTTTTTTTTCCCTGCAGGGAAAAGGCACAAAACAAGCAACGCCTCTTAGACCTGGAACAGAACTGCAACAATGGCTTCAGCTGCTGCATTACTCAACTGTGACACAGGTACTGAAATAGTATGAGTTCCTTCTGCGACACAGGTACTGAAAGAGTATGAATTCCTTCTGCAGTTTCCCTTTTCACTAACCCTGTCACTGCCTTTGTCTTGTTGCTGGACCATCAGATTTCTAACTCGTCACTAGCAACTCGAGCAACATTCTTAGAGACGCATCCATTAAATGGATAACGCTCAACTGTGTGATCCCAGTCTTCCCAATGGAGCCCACAGCAAACTCCACTCTGGGTAGGAGCTGGCTGGAAATCCACAAATGGCTCTGGTGGGAATTGAAACCAAGACCTCCCAGCTGGGAATCCCACACAATGCTGAGCACTGTGCCACACTGGCCTGTGTGTCAGGTGTTTCTTTCATTCTTTTCAATACAAAGGCAATCAGCCATTTTCACAATGCCAGCATGTGATCCTCCATGCACTGAGTGCACATCTGTCACAGCATGTGTGTGTGTGTGTGTGTGAGTGTGTGTGTGTGTGTGTGTGTGTGTGTGTGTGCATGTGTATGTGCATGTGCATGTGCGTGTGCGTGTGTGTGTGTGAATGTGTTTTGAGTGCGAGTGCACGCATGTACACTATGTGTGCATGTGTGCCTGCGAGTGTAAGTGTGTGGAGGGAAGAAAGGGAGAAATGGTTATGTCAACATGGTATACATTTCTGGGTAGCAATGCTTTTATGGATAGACATGCGCTACTGTCCTGGTGAGTTTGTGCTTGTTATATAAGTGGCTTACAAGAGACGAATGTGAGGGTATATGTGCGTGAAGAAATGCTCATCATAGAGATATTCTGTGTACTGCGTTACTTGGTACTGTGCTTTTTCCAGCACATTTAGCCTGCATGTTTTCAAGGAACTACACTTATAGGTACAGTTCCTAATAAGACAGATATTAATTTCATGCTGTGCATTTTACAATGAAAGGACACCTTTCTACAAACTATAACTCGAATAAATCTTACACAAGAATCTAAGAAATTTATGATCAAAATAAACATAAAGTCAGTGTTTAGCAACACTGGCTCAATGTCAGGACACACACACACACACACACACACACACACACACACACAACACACACACACACACATACATGCACACTTGAATGACAGTCATGTAGATCTCAATTTAAATCAAACTGAATGCTCATTATTTCTCTGTTTCTGGTTTGATTGAGGAAATGAGGGAACCTGAACTGCTGCCATAAGCATCTGCTGAAAGAAACACCAATGTCACAGGCACTGCAGTCATGAGAAAATGGAATACTGGCTGATACTATAGGCACATGCAGTCAGTTTAATAGTCATTGAAATATTAAGGCCATAGACACATCTGTTTTCTTAGTAAGAAAGGAGAATGGAACACTAACTGTGCCACTGGAACCTTTAGTCATTCAATGTAAAATGACAATGAAACACTGATGCTAAAGGCACCTGTAATCATATCTTATAAAAAGACTAAAACACTGATGTCTCATGCACTTGAGAGCAAATTTAACGTAAAAACCCAAAGAGCAATGGCACATTGTGGAAAAGGCAGCTGAAGTCATTTAATACTACAGCCTTGAGCACAATGTAACTCTGGCCAGTGCTGCAAGCACCTGTTGTCATTTAACATATCAATCTGGACTAGATACACAGACTGATGTCAGAAGGACCTGTACTCTTAAAAGCCAAAAGAACAATATAACACTGACTGTGTTGCAGACACTTTTAAGGACAATGGAACTCTTAGCTGATGCTACAGGAAAGTGGCCACTTAACATCAAAGAAACACTGACTGATGTCATAGGCACCCGCAGTCACTTGATATTAAAGCCCAAAGGACAACTGAACTCCAGCTGATACCACAGGCATCTGTTGTCATTTAATATTAAAGGACAATAACTGAGCACTGACTGATGTCACAGGTACATGCAATAATTTAATAGGAAAGATGCTGAAGGCCCCTGACACATCCAATATCAAAGGACGACAGAACACTGTCTGATGCCACAGGCACCTGCAGTCATTGATACAAAAGGACAATGGAATACTGACAATATCATAAGCAACCCTTATTAACCATCAATGAATACCATGCCAGCCTTCACCTTCTCTCCCTCTCTGTCTCCTTTCTTCTCTCTGCCCTCATTCCTCCCCACCCCACCTTGTCCCAGCCTTCTACTCCAAAAAGTAAAACAATTACTCTTGTATTTAAAAAATCTCCTGAAACACTAGTAAACCAAACAGACTACACAAAATGTACATTGTCACACACACGCACACCCACGCATGCACGCAACACACACACACACGAGTACTATCCATTAGATCAATTACTCATTCATCTAGTAACTTCACACACACACACACACACACACACACACACACACACACACACACACACACACACTCTCTCTATTCTTAACATCAGTGTCCTCTTTGGCCAATGAAGAGCTGCCTCCTGCACTACATAACATAAACCAGTCCTGTTCACAACTGATCCACTCGGTGCACTGGCCATGTCTAGGGAGCTGAAAGAGAGATGGCATGGCAATGCTGGCGAAGTCCAGGGAGCTGAAAGAGAGATGGCATGGCAAAAACCCAAACCATGTTTGTCCTGCAAGTGCGACGGTCAAGGAATGTGGGGTAAATCTGGAAGCCGATATCACTAACCATGCATACTGCAGTTCGCTAACCATGCATACTGCAGTTCGGCATGGAGTCTCTCTCTCCCAGTCTCTCCAAGTCCAAGTGTACAGTTCGGTATACATGGATGCCCTGGCTTTGAGGGAAGATTTCTACAAATATGCACCTCCCCCCAAAATGTTTGAAAAGTTGTATGGAACCCAGACGGTGGCAGAGAAGAAGGGTAGGAGGGACAGAGTGGATGGGCGATGTAATGGAATGTGATGGTAGGGGTACAGGCTGATCTAGGAAAGGATTAAATTGTTTATGCATGGTGTGACAGTGCATGTGCCAGGTGAGAGGAAGAACACATGGGAAAGAAGGAAACATGGGACAGATTGGGGTAAGCGCATGGTGGAAAGGGAGAAAGCAAGGGGCAAGGGGGTGTGAGAGAGCTAGAAGTAGAATGGAAGGGGGAAGGGGAGGGGGTGGGGGGTGGGGAGGGGGATGGGAGGCTAGGGAGAGGGGGGAGGAATGGATGCAGAACCTGCTGAGGATAGGTGGCTGCAACTGGATACAAACTGAGAAGTAAATTGGTGCATGTGAGTGCAGTGAATAGTTAGAAGAAGTGTAGAAGGTGGTAAGGGAAAGACAGGCACTGTGCCACTAATTTGGGAAGGGAAAGAATGAAACCATGGTGGGAAGAAATGTGGGGGTGAGGATGGGATGCTTGGGGGATGGGGGAAAGGGGTGCAGAACCTGTTGAGGATAGGCGGCTGCGATGGAATACACACTAGGAAGTAAATTGGTGCATCTGAGAGCAGCGAGTAGTTACAGGAAGCGTAGAACTAGGAGGTAAGGGAATGAGTTGCACTGTGCCACTAGGCTGTGGGGACTGAATGACACCTGGATATATTAAACTGAACAAAAAACAAAAATACGGGGTGGGGTGTCTGTTCTAATGATTAAAAAAATAAAAATAAAAATCAGCCTAACTTCATTTATTGCTACACTGCCATCGTACCACACTTAACTCATCATTTATAAAATACATTATCAATTTTATACAGACCAATTCCTGGTTGATATTTCTCTTGTTCCTGGAGGACAATAACAACATTCAATCATGGTTTGGGGCAACGCTAGTATTTCCAGGCTTACTATTTCATTAAAAGTGCCCATGGCTCCGAAAATTAATCATCACCTTAAGATGTCATTTTTTTAAAATTGTATGTCTATGTTAATCAGAATATGGCAGAATAAAAATGCATACATTATGTTTACATTCATACACATCCTCTGTAACATAAAAAAATGACGAATACTTTTTAACTAACTAGTTTATAGATCACAGCCACCAATTCAACTGTTATCTATTCATCACAACATCACATACTCCGCAGCATTTAAATCTACCAATGCTGCTCTCTCTCTCTCACACACACACACACACACACACACACACTCACACTCACACACACACACACACACACACAATCTCTTTCACATGCATGCACATTATGCAGGGCTAGAAATTCACAGGTAATTTGCAGTCGTCCTGGGACAAGTTGATGGAAAAAAAAAATCTGCTTGTCTCCCCAAATTCCTACTTGCCTTCTCAAGTTGAAAGACAGTCAATAAAAGTTAACTAATTTCTGGCAAAGCAGTGCTAAGTCCGCAAAAAATAATTCTACAATGGCATGTTCAAATCACCTGTGGTTAAGGCCTAGGAAACAGAAACAGATGTAACACAATTTATTTGTCCATCAGGGTATCTTTTCAATTATCTTTAAAAGCATAAGAAAAGAAAACAGAAGTGCATTGTTTTCACCTTTCACACATTCAACAAAACTAACATCATAAATCATAAAATCTCTGCCCTGATCTGTCTCTTTTCCCTTTCTCTCCCTCTTCACCGCACACAACTTTCCAAAATAAATCCACTTCCTATCTACATCTACTGAAAGCAAAACAACAGGGAGAAGGTCTATCATTTCCATGGAGACCGGGCACAAGTCATGCATCATGTTTTCATGATTGTATGGGCCACACTTTGCCCAGGAAGACTGCACTCTGTTTGGATTCCGTTGTGACAAATTCAAGAAGGGGGATGGGAGAGGAGTGATTACAGTTGAGGTGTGATAGTGAAATGGGAAAGAGGTTACATGATAGGTCTGCAATGAAGCTTACTTCCCAGCCACACTTTCACATGTATTCATAAACACAATCAAAAAATGGTATCCAGCGGACAGGTGGAGATAGAATTTCCACTTATCTGCCAATAGATTCAGTTGTCATGGACAATTGGATGGTTGGATATTTCAAGCCCTGTCATGAACAACACACACATGCATGTGCGTTATATATGCAATGCTCAACAGCTCAAATACTCATTATTTAAAATTTAAAGAAAAAGGAAAAACCCCTGACAGAATGTTCCTCTGTCATTTACTTTATTGCAGTTCAAAGAAAATGCAGGAAAGACTGTCACTCAGTGTTTCAGTTGTGATTCATAATAAACTACAGTATTTGAGCACAATTATATGATGCTTTTAATTCTGATTTTTTTTTGTTAAGTGTTCTCTTCTTCAGTCCTTTAGTCCTGTTTGCATTACATTAAAACTTTTTTCCTTTCAAATATGAAAAGCAGAAGAGTTAACAAAGAAACAAACTCTCACTGGAACATTTAACTGATGACATAGTCATCAGTTATACAGACCTGCACCGAGAAGCATTCTATACAGCAGAAATTTTTTTTCAAGAAAAAAGAAAGAAAGGCTAAAGAATATAACAAAAGGAGGTACAAGTTAAAACTAAGTCTTCCAAAATCCATAACATTTACAAGAAAACAATGAAAAGACAAAGTAAAACAATCACATACAGTAAGCTTAATTGTACTTTACAGGGTGCGAAAAGGAATTTTCTGAAAGAGACTGGCGACATAACGTCCAGGGAAATAAGCTGGCTGTATCAAGACTGAACACGGCATCACGTGTAGGACTGGGACAAAGAGAGGGTAGGTAGGTGGGGGTGAGGGGAAGGAGGAGGGAGGAAGAGGGGGGGGGGGGGGGAACGAAAGTTCAATGATAACTTAAGCAAAGATATGATGGTTAATTAGTGTAATATGAATATTTCTTCACCACATACTGTAAGCTCATAATTTGTCACATGTAATGCATAAAAGTTCTTGTCCTTGTTTTTGTTTTGTTTTGTTTTTCTTGTGTGCTTTTTTCACAATCTGAATTACTGACATAGTGAAAGACACAAAAAGAGAAAGAAAGACAAAACTGCAGTGCAAGCACAGTAGTGCAACCTTACACTCAAGAATGCTGGTTTAGTTGAGTATGTGTGTGTGTGTATGTGTGTGTGCGTGTGCTGTGTGTGTGTGTGTGTACTGTGTTCCTGCATTTGTGTTTGTGTGTAAGTGTGTGTGCACGTGCATATAACGCACACCTGCATACATGTGCAGACGCACGTATGTGAGTGTGTGTGTAATTGTGTATGTGTGTGTGCATGTATGTGCATGCATCTGTGTGTGTGTGTGTGTGTGTGTGTGTGTGTGTGTGTGTGTGTGTGTGTGCGCGCGCGCGCGTGCATGCTGTTTTTACGTCTGTTGTTTTTAATTGCCTTTCTTTAAACTATGAAAACCTTGACAATTACTGTGACCAGACTGAGGTGTGGTGGTTGTAGTTCAGCAGAACTACTCTGAAAGCACTTTAACAGCCTTGCCACTGCAAGTATTAATCTCACTGCTGCATTTTGCTTTTTAGGGAGTGGGGGGGGGGGGGGGAGGGTGTCAAGGGGGTTACAATGTACAAACATAAGACTGGAGGGGAGAAACTGTGACATGTAATGTGTTCCTCGACAGTAAACAATTAATATTTGGCAAACCATTTCAGTAGCTCTTGCTTGAAGCACACACTGATGCATCATCATCAAATTATTTTCGATGACTGACCTTTCACTGTGAGATTCCGCATTCAGAATCCTGGGAATATTGTTGTGGGGGGAGGGGGTAGGATGTTACAGGGATGCATAATAAACCCGGCTAACGCTAACGCAAGTTGTAAGCACTGCTAAGCCTATGATGTAGGATTATACCTATGTTAAACGATTATCCGGTTCAGCCAGACAAGTTGATAAGCGGCGGTTAATTAAACTGATCTTCCTACAACACCGGTTGATACCTAGGTACAGCGTATGACAAGTGCCGCGGTGAGCACGTCAGCAGAAAAGAAAGCACACGGCGCACAACACATTGAATGAACGTGTACACAAGCATGAACTTACCTTGGCACTGAAAGCCCTGCTTTCCAAATCCCCTGCAAAAGAAACAAAATCAGAACTGCGTTAGTGTGTTAAAAACTAAAACAAAGCAAAAACAAAAACAAAACAAAAACAACAACGATGCCATACATCTTCCACGAAAAAAAAGTAATGATTTTGGTTGCATCGAAAAAATCGATCACTCTCGAGGAGCTTTCTTAAAATTAAAAACTGAAAGAAAGAAAGAAAATAGGCTAAGTCTAACGCAACTTAACAGTGCCCGTGCTTACGGGCATGAGAGCTTACCAGTGATGTGTTGGATAGATCTATCTAGTCAACTGACAGTCACAATGAATCAAAACTGGAAAGCAAAACGCAAAAGTTATTCTTACCATATGAAATCCTTGCAGTGACTGCAAAACGTTGGCTGCTTGAAAAAGCGTGCCAAAAACTTGTGATTTTTCACTTCATGCACATTTTTCTGTCTTAACGCTCCTCGTCGCTGCACACCTTTTACAGCCGTCGATTCCGCCATCTTGCAACGGAGTGAAGCACTGCGAAGCAAGTGATGCGCCCCGTGTGGGTTGTGCCGTGCGCAAAAGCGTACGGGGGAAACCGACTGATGCGCTTTCGGTGTCTGTGCCGGTGACGGTGAACGCAACACACGACCATTGGCAGATCTGAAAACGACATTCGATTTGACTTAGAACCTTAGCATTTGCGACTTCATTATTGTTGAAAGTTCGTTTAGCTGTCCATATTTTTTCGTTTTCATTGTTGCTTTATTACTCCGTGATTTAAAGGACAAAGGGAGAAAAATATGTTACCTAGGTTACAACGAGTTTGATAGGCGTATGAATGTATGCCTATGTTTGTGCGTGGAAGAGCAGACGATTTCTGTTACATGAGCTGACCGTCATGTTATGTAAATCACGCATAACTTCATTTCAAACTTTGTTCATTGATAATAATAACTGACTACGGGGGGGGGGGGGGGGGGGGGACTCTTCCGGATTAATTTTGTTACTTGTTTAACAATGGTTTTCCTCCTTTTCGGCTACATATTACATTAAACGTTGATAACCAGAAAACAATACGCGCGCGCGCGCGCGCGCACACACACACACACACACACACACACACACACAACCCCCCCCCACACACACACACACACAACAACAACAACAACAACAACAACAACACACACACACACACACACACACACACACACACACACACACACACACACACACACACATTCATCATCTTCTGTAAAGAAGATCTTAAGTAATATTGGAATGACACATGTATGGAATAACCAAAGTACACTTAACCCTAAAAAATTGCGTTATGCAATAGAGAGAAAGTTACAAAGTGAATATATACACTTTTGGGAAAAAGAAAAGGAAAGAGCACCAAGGTTAAAATTTTATAATGACATCAGTAATAAATATAGGCTTGAACCGTACCTCATCAAATGCACAAATAAACATTACAGGAAAGAACTTTGTAAATTAAGAATTAGCGCACATGACCTCGCAATAGAAAGAGGTAGATATTCCCATATTAAGCGTGAAGACAGGAAATGTACAACTTGCAATATAATAGAAGACGAGGTACATTTTTTTAGACTCTTGTAAACGTTACGATAAAATCAGGAATACGTTTAAAAAACGTATCATAAACAAAATGGATATATACGACGCTACCTCATTGAAAATAAGTACTTTGATGTCTAATGATGACCTTCAGGTTGAAATTGCGAAATATGTATATGACTGCTTTACATAATGACTTTTTGTGTAAAATGAACAAATCATTATTTCTTTGGACGATGAGTTGTTTAATCATCGCCATCTTGTGTCCATAAATCCTTTGATGGTGTTTAGTGACAATAAAAAAATTAAGTTTCAAGTTTCAAGTTTTTTCACACACACACACACAGCAGGCCTATAGTTCTTAATGTCTGGTATAACATATTCCTGAAGACGCACGAGAGTGAAAAGGC
>CM065715.1:73439056-73441556 GCA_033310375.1 Conus canariensis | reverse complement strand
CTGTCACTGGACTGTACCAGGGGACTCACCAGAGGATCTGTCTGTGGACCCCACCAGGGGATCTGTCAGTGGACTCCACCAGAGGATCTGTCAGTGGACTCCACCAGAGGATCTGTCAGTGGACCCCACCAGGGGATCTGTCAGTGGACCCCACCAGGGGATCTGTCACTGGACTCTACCAGGGGATCTGTCACTGGACCCCACCAGGGGATCTGTCACTGGACCCCATTAGGGGATCTGTCACTGGACCCCATTAGGGGATCTGTCAGTGGACCCCACCTAGGGATCGGTCACTGGGCCCCACCTGGGGATCTGTCAGTGGACACCATTAGGGGATCAGTCAGTGGACCCCACCTGGGGATCTGTCAGTGGACCCCATTAGGGGATCTGTCAGTGGACCCCACCTGGGGGTCTGTCAGTGGACCCCACCAGGGGATCTGTCATTGGACCCCATTAGGGGACCTGTCACTGGATCCCACTAGAGGCTCTGTCAGTGAACCCCACCTGGGGATCTGTCAGTGGACCCCATCAGGGGATCTGTCACTGGACCTCACCAGGGAAATCTGTCAGTAGACCCCACACTGGAAGGGATCTGTCACTGGACCCCACCAGGGGATCTGTCACTGGGCTCCACCAGGGGATCTGTCAGTGGACCCCACCAGGGGATCTGTCACTGGACCCCACCAGGGGATCTGTCACTGGGCTCCACCAGGGGATCTGTCAGTGGACCCCACCAGGGGATCTGTCACTGGACCCCACCAGGGGATCTGTCAGTGGACCTCAGTGGATCTGTCAGTGGACCTCACCAGGGGATCTGTCAGTGGACTCCACCAGGGGATCTGTCACTGGACCACACCAGGGAATCTGTCAGTGGACCATACCAGGGAATCTGTCAGTGGACCACACCAGGGAATCTGTCAGTGGACCATACCAGGGAATCTGTCAGTGGACTCCACCAGGGAATCTGTCAGTGGACTCCACCAGGGAATCTGTCACTGGACCACACCAGGGAATCTGTCACTGGACCATACAGGGAATCTGTCAGTGGACCACATCAGAATCTGTCAGTGGACTACACCAGGGAATCTGTCAGTGGACTCCACTAGGGAATCTGTCAGTGGACTCCACCAGGGAATCTGTCAGTGGACCACACCAGGGAATCTGTCAGTGGACCACACCGGGGAATCTGTCAGTGGACTCCACCAGGGAATCTGTCAGTGGACTCCACCAGGGAATCTGTCACTGGACCTCACCAGGGAATCTCTCAGTGGACCTCACCAGGGGATCTGTCAGTGGACTCCACCAGGGAATCTGTCACTGGACCTCACCGGGGGATCTGTCAGTGGACCCCACCAGGGGATCTGTCAGTGGACTTCACCAGGGGATCTGTCAGTGGACTCCACCAGAGGATCTGTCAGTGGACCCCACCAGGGGATCTGTCACTGGACCCCACCTGGGGATCTGTCAGTGGACCCCACCAAGGGCTTCACCACTAGACCCCACCAGAGGATCCATCACCGGATCTCAGCAAGGGTTCTGTCACAGTTCACAACCAGGCGTTCTGACGCAAGCCCAACACTGGTCGTCTGGACAAAGTCATTGGACCCTACCAGGGGCTCTGTCACTGGGCTCAGGGGCTCTGTCATTGTACCTAACTGAATTTTGGCGCCACCTTCCTCATCTCCAGTCTTGCCGCTTCTCCACCTCCCCATACCCGACCTTCTTCAGTCTCACCCATGTTCGGGCCCTATGCGTGGGTGCCTGCGCATATGCGTGAACGTATGCGCGCGCACGTGTGTGTGTAGCGTGCGTGCGTGCGTGCGCGCGCGCGCGCGCGCGCGTGTGTGTGTGTGTGTGTGTGTGTGTGTGTGTGTGTGTGTGTGTGTGTGTGTGTGTTGGAGGTTGTTCGCTGGCACGTGTTTGGCGCACACGTATGTTTGGGGTTGTGCCTGAGTGATTTTAATTTGGGTGTGTGTGTGTGTGTGTGTGTGTGAGAGAGAGAGAGAGAGAGAGAGAGAGAGAGAGAGAGAGAGAGAGAGAGAGAGAGAGAGAAGAGAGAGAGAGAGAGAGAGAGCTGTAACAAGACCCTCCTAATTCCTTTCCCAGACAGCCCATCGGGAGCACCATCACGTTTTCCTTCTCAATGTGGGAGCAGTGTTCATTGCACACGTTACAGAGAGACACATCCTCGGGATCTACAACAGTCACCCTGTAAAACGAACCCAGGCTGTGTGGCCGGCCAGGGCCCCTGATTGGCTGCTTGGGGTCAGGTGACTGGAGCAGAGACACAACAGAGACTAGCATTTCATCCCGAATCTGCCTGGCCCATTCTCCCCTCCCACTCATTCATCCCCACTCCCCGTCACTGCACCCCCACTTACTGCCTCCTGTCTCTTTCTATCTGTATCTTTGTGTATGTGTGCTGCAAATAGAATGAGCAAGCACTGGCTGACTTCTCAGCTCAGTCTTACAGCCAATATCGCTCGCAGCCCGGTGGTTC
>CM065715.1:73426556-73434056 GCA_033310375.1 Conus canariensis | reverse complement strand
TCGAAGTTCCCAACCTTTGCAATGAAGGCTTTATTTGCTCTTGAAATATTTACTTCAGCAGTGTCCGTGAGTGTTCATTACATTTACACAGAGCATTTAGCGGGCACATCAGTTCATTTCAAGTCATCTACACACACAAAACGAATTAAGCTTATTGGCCTAGGTAGCATCCACTATCAAGTATAACATTCAGTATTATTCACATGAAGCTGGAAGGGTATTTAAAAGCAAAAGTAGAAATAAACATAAAACAAACTCAACAACATAGAAAAAACAAAAACTTTATGACTGAGGAAGTGAAACAAAAAAGAAGAAAACAAGTGGATAAAATAAACGTAAAAGTAAATACATCAAAATCAATGAAAAAAAAAATTCATGAGGGTAATGTAACTGTCAAAATAAAGCCTAAACACTTGTAGCTGCTTACACTTTCGGTTTCTCGTCGTTTGTAAAACCATTTTTCAAACTGCTCAGATGGCCACTTTTTACTGATATTTTTCTTTCCAAATTCACTGTCAAACCAAGGATGTAATTAGTTTTCATCTGTTTGTTTGTTGGTTTACTTGTTTGTTTTTAGACTAAAAGGAGCGATGGATAACAAAGAGATGTTGTAGATAAACAGCAGTGGGGGCATTTCCCCTAAGCGCGGCGGAAACTGATATCCGTGCTTTCCCTAATTTGACATCTTATCAGCTACATCTGTGATAGGCAAATAAAGCAAGAAGGGAGATGATATTCAGCCCTGTGTAAACCTAAGTGGAAAATAAAAAATGTTCGACATTCTGTCTACTGAATACACATGCCGACATAAAAAATATAGCATGTTATTGCTGACGTTCAGAAGTCTGTTCTCGTTTGTTCACACACACACACACACACACACACACACACACACACACACACACACACACACACACACACACACACACACACACGGGGCTATAAACATGTGCGCGTGTGTATGGTGTGTGTGTGTGTGTGTGTGTGTGTGTGTGTGTGTGTGTGTGTGTGTGTGTGTGTGTGTGTGCGTGTGTGTGGTGTGTGTGTGTGTGTGTGTGTGTGTGTGTGTGGGAGAGAGAGAGAGAGAGAGAGAGAGAGAGAGAGAGAGAGAGAGAGAGAGATTATGGAAAGTCAAGGAGGTAGTGGGGGTGGCAAAGGAAAAGCTCAAGATCGAGGAAACAACAGGACATACTCAAACCAGATGACAGGAGCTGGGATCAGCAGAAATGAAGAGATGATCAAAGGCAAAACGAAAAGCAAAAAAGCAGATGGCAATACAGAAGTTTAACAAAGAAGAGGAATTCAGGAGAACGCAGTCTATCAATGAATGCTAACGGGTGCAGTGGAGTACATGGGAAAACGTACTCTAACGAAGTCTCAGCTGGAATGAAATAGGGCGCACGATACCTCTTAGAATTCACTTCATTCTTGAATATGTATATGACCACTTGCCCTCGATTTAAAAGCTGATAATAGGGGGGAAATTAGATGACTATGCCTGCCTGCTCCATGAGAGCAAACGGAAATCAGATGACCGTGCGGGTCTGTTCCTCCAGGGCAAACCATCAGTGGATCATGTCAAAGCAGCGCCAACCCAGGAAAGATCCATACGGAGAGATAACCAAGTGCTTCAGGGAGATCGTACATGCGGTCAGCACCGCCAGGGTGAACATCACGGCATCAGAGGCTCCATACAACGAAACTATACGGGCCAGAGGAGGCCACAAATAATGCTCTGGAACAGTTGTGACATCAAGAGCATTGAATTGGGGTTCACTGGGTAGATTGGATACTGAGAGTGCACGTCAGACCTACCAGAAAGTGAATACCATCCAGAGATCATTAGGAAGTGTAGCATGAGATCGGATATTGAACTCCACTTAAGGTCATCAAAACAACTGATTCTGATAGAACTCACTGTGCCATGTTACAGCGGAATGGAGCAAGCTCACATGCACAAGACTGAAAACTATGCCAGTCTAGCCAGCAGCAATGTCTCTCGCCCTGGCAGTTGGAACAAGAGAGGCTGTAGGAGCTTCAACCTGTGGTCTCATAAAGCAACTCGGGATTTCTGGTAAGAGGAGGATTAGAACTCTAAAGCCAATGGCGAAGGTAGTTGGACAGAGTTCCAGCTGTATTTAGTCGAGAAAGAACAAAGTGAACTGAATAAGGCTTGAGTTTCCTAACCGAGAACAGGTGTCCGATAGCGATGTGGGTAAGACATCCGTCTAAAAAGGCAACGCCTTGAGACATCCACCCATCCAGAAACTGCTGGTTCGAATCCCGGCAGCGCTAGTTCAAATAATTCCGGCAGCAGAAGGGCATCAGGAGTCAAGTCCTGGATGTGGCCCGGATGCCTCAGAGCGTAAACAGTTCAGAGCTAAACATTTGGCTGAGAGGGAGTTTCTTCTCTGAAAACCTTCTGTTGTTAAGCTCTTCCTCGAGTTTCTTCCTGCTTAGCAGCTATGTAAAAGAAAAAAAAAAGGAGAAAAGAAAAGGCTTATAATTACCTGAAGACTTTTGGAAGCGCCAGGGGCATCATGATCCCAACCTGGTCGATGACGATAGAAAAGGCAATGCAGGACCCCTACCCTTGTAGATTAGGTTTCCACGAAGAGAACAGGACTCCTGTGGACTTGACCATAGGGACAGGTTGTGTGCAGAGCAAGACATGTCGTTTAACGCCCCGTCGACCGTGGAGGCCACATCAGGGTAACAAGCAAGTCAAAATAGGTGCTGTATATAAAACAAAATGCTTCAAACAAAAATTCAAAATCGAGTCATGTTCTTAATTAACAGACCAATGTAAAACAAGTTTGTCACAACTGACCATGTACAAGATCAAATGAAAAAATATTGATTTTGTTAAAAGATTAAAACATGAAAACAAAATCTTCATAGAATCCGCGGTACAACATATACGCCTTTTGTTGTTTACATTCCATGGAGCACTCAATAAAAGGATACTTCCTGCTGAGAGAGAGAGAGAGAGAGAGAGAGAGAGAGAGAGAGAGAGAGAGAGAGAGAGAGAGAGAGAGAGAGAGAGAGAGTAGTTGATCACGTGCATGCGTCAAGGAATATCCACATCCTTTTAAACGTATGAATGGGTGAAACAGGCTTGACCAGGAAGCTGTGTAACCTGCATACTAATCACTTTCAGCCTGAACAGATATGAAAGAGTTTATCATTTGTTTGCAGACAAGATTTCTTCTTCAGCCTCCCCGGCCTTGCTAAATGGTAGTCCAGTGCTGGGGTCAAGTCCTCCGTCAGCCTCACGATGTCGCCGGTGCCGACAACTTCATCCTCAGGTCCACTGCACTGGGCCATGTTTTCTGTTGATGAGTGTCAAAGGGGGACAGGACTGGAGAAGATGCGCTGGCTGTCTGTGGACTAATGCCACACGGGCAGTCGTCTGTATGACAGGTCTTTAACCTGAAGGGTGACAATTGGACGTCAGTGTGAGTACAGACACAGGCAGAAATTAATCTGAATTCTGACAACAACTATGGGGGCAAAAACAGAGTCGTGGGAGTACTGCTGGTACCTTAACAGATTTTTTATGAGCAGTTAAAAAGAATCTCTCATTGAACGCAGCAGTGAATTCGAATTTTGTTATCGCTAATGTAATTTCATTGATTAACTTACCATTTTCTATGTGTGGTGTTAACCGAGAGGGGAGAATGGTGACGTGAATTTGTGACAGTATCCTATCATCCGGCCCAGTGCCTTCATCAATGCCCAGTGCCTTCGTCGGCCGTGCAGTCAACGGTCGTGAGGTCGAACCACTCATAGGGTCGTGTTTTTGTGTGTGTGTGTGTGTTTTTTTTGTGTTTTTTTTTACGGCTCCAAACCCCACTCTGTCCACCCATCAATCTGTGGGTCGTTGAGTCCATTCGGGGAAGTTTTATCGGCGAAAGGAGAAGGTAGGACTCTTCCATGATTCTCATGATGCAGTGCTCTTGATAGGGTGAAACCATTACAGTTCACTGCCCTACGGCTATCAGGTTACAGGACTTTTACCTCTAACCTTCAGCCAGCTCGTGTCTGTCCCAATACAGACGGCGTTCTTTCCACTAGTTCATTCACTCATTTCCTCGTACACTGCACAGCCTCTACACTGAACCACAGCCAGTGAAACATTGACCTTTAAGACATCAGCTTTGTGATAACAAGGTATACATTCGTTTTTTTGTGGACATTTTATCGATTGGGACAATCTCAGTCAGGACTGAGTGCAGCTGGTATAAAAAGCCTGAGCTTCCACTCGGATACCATAGAACAGAAATCAATGCACGCATCTTTTGTACTGTAGTCGGCTTTAGCCAGTTTTTTCTTCTCCTCTTTTTCTCCATTAACTCTGTGAAGAGTAAAAGGGGCATTACACTGAAAGAACAGTTCACCAGGTTCCCCACAGTTCCACCAGTTGTGTGTTAAGGCATGGGCTTCCGCGAAGATGGTGAGGTTAACGTACTATTGGCCTTATGGACGAGGATATTCTGTGTTTGTCAAGTCGCCCTTTCCCTTTCTGACCCGGTGCCATTTCGCCCCGTGCCATTTCGCCCTGACTGTGTTTGGGGTGTCGATTTACTCTGAATCAGGGATCTTTAATAATTAGCGCGACTGTGACGGTGTTGCCGGACACGTTATTGATATGAATAAATAATGCGACATATATTGATCTGTATGTATAAGGACTCATATGTTTGTATATATCAAACATATATATATATATATAGAGAGAGAGAGAGAGAGAGAGAGAGAGAGAGAGAGAGAGACAGACAGACAGACAGACAGACAGAAAGACACAGAGAGAGAGAGAGAGAGAGAGAGAGAGAGAGAGAGAGAGAGAGAGAGATAGATAGATAGATAGATAGATAGATAGATAGATAGATAGATAAGATAAAACTACGAAAAAAGAGACAAACTTTAGATAACCTACTCTCTGATTCCGCTTATTTCTGTCTTTGGGGTTTGAGTTCAGAATTTTTTTTCAACTGTTAGACATCCCCATTTTTTTTTTCGTCCACTCTGCATGGAGATGAAAAAGTCAAACTTAAACGGTTGGCGGTGCGAAACGACCTGGTCATGTTGCCCTGTTGCTGAACGAATGGAACGAAAAGTGAAAAGGAAAGACGAGCACAACAACAACAACAACAATAACAACAACAACAACAACAACACAACAACAACAACAAAGAAAGAAAGAAAAACAAGAAAGGCACAATACTTTCTGACGTATTGCTCTTCTTCAGCAGGACGAATAGAGGCCTAACATTCAAATCATCGAAAACAAAAGATAAACAGTCACTTCTTCGATCTTAGTACGGAATGTGATCTTGGGCGAAGAACTAACATTGTGGAATGGAAGTAATGAAAAGATAGAAGAGGTTGAAAGGAACGGGTACGGATTAACTTAAAGATAACAAGAACACAATAATAATAAAAATAATAATAACAACAACAACAACAAGAAGAATTGTAATAATAATAATAACGATGCTGTTGTTAATATAATGATGATGACAATAATGATAATAATGATAACAATAGTTATGTTGATGATGATAATGGTATCATGATTATATAATCATAATGAGAATAATGATAACAGTAATAATGATAATAATGATATAGCAACAACTATAACAAATACAATAAAATAGTAAAATAAAAAGAAGAAAAAGAGTAGCGGTAATAATAATAACATCAGCAGCAGCAGCGGCACCAGCAACAACAACAACAGCGACGACAACAACAACAATAGTAACAATAATAATGATGATAATAATAACAACAATCATAATGATGACGATGATGGTGATGATAAATACTACTACTACTGATATAGAAAATGGGAAAAATAAGCCAGATGAAATCTACGAAATATGTATATGCACCGACAATTCGGAAAATACAAAAAGAATAAAGTTCATAAGAAAGTTTGAACGGTGGAGATGATGAAGATGATAATAATAATAAGAGTCAACGTCAGCTTGGCCCAGAGATTAGACTCAGTTCACAGTCAAATGTTGCGAGGTCCAGTCATGCTAGCGCCTGCCGTCAATATTACCATAATCACTGTTGTCGTTCTGGTGGTCCAATGTGGTGTAATATAGGTCCTCTCACCCCACTCTGCTGGGATGTTATCCCCCTCTGCCACATCACCCGTGGTTGGATGCAGACGTTTAAGTTGAATGTAACTAAAGGTTTTAAGATTTAGTGACTGCTGGCGGAGACTGAAAAAAAAAACAACAAAAAACCTGAAAACAAAAAACAAAAAACATCCGAACAACAACAACAGAAACAACAACAACAACAACAAACAGAACCACTGCACCACCAAACGAAAGAACAAACAATTTACCAAACAAACACAACGCGTTTCGACCCATTTGGTCTTCTTCAAAGAAGAAGACCAAATAGGTCGAAACGCGTTGCGATTGTTTTGTAAATTGTTTGTTCTTTTCTTTTTGCTTTTGAAACTAAAGGAGTCAGGTCAAGGTTCAGGTGACAGAGGTGAAAGGTGAACTGAAGGGTAAGACACTTGCTGTTGCAGTCAGCTCGATGTGGTGGTTTGCTAATCGCTGTCGGGTAACTGAGATTTGTTCGCAGAACGCGCCAGCTCAGTCCAGTGTTTGCCGGCGGTTAGTCGTGGTCACAGTCCCCAACAACCAGGGCCACATGGTTTTCAATACACTGGCATCTTTGGAAAGTGTACGAGGCTCAGTGAGGCGCACCGTGTGACGAGCCACTCACTCTGATGACAGTGCTTGAAGAGGGTTGGTTTATCATGACATTCGATATAAACATTTCACAATAGGCTCCATGAGGACCTTATTCAGGAATGTCCCGTCGAATGTGTTTTGCGTTTCAAAAGAGATAAACTTTTTGAGATCCAGTCTTAAGAGCGTTTTGGGGAGTAAAGACACCGGTCAGTTGATTAGAAACAAACAACCGAAAAAGCAAACAAGCAACACTTAAAAAGGAAGCCTTGATCTGATTGATCAATTGACAAAAAACCAAAGAAATAAACGAAAGAAAAAAAAAGGCTGATATGATTATGGCGATGGGGCAATGTTGATGTTGCCCTTTACAGTCGGCTGGACAATAAACAACAGGAAATGAATAAAACCGCTAGCACTGTCGTTCAAGTCGTCGGAAGCGAAAGGGGCTCATACAGCCTACTGAAAAGGCTCCAAAGTAGATCGGACACAGTTGATCGGCCTTTGACGCCAGACTGGACCAATGGTCACTCGCCAACGCCACAGCCAGGGAGCATCGTCCTGGGGAACCTCTGTTGACCGGAGAGACGTGAAAGAGATGAAAAGGGACAAGGGCAGGGATGAGAAAAATGCTACGACAGAGGTGACGTCACAGAGAGGAGGGAACGTGACGTAGCTCTAAACGCACTCACTGACGAAGCGACAGATTTCCCAACATTCATGGTTCGAGTCCCATGTCAGTCAGATCACCCCCCCCCCCCCCCCCCCCGCCTCGCCC
>CM065715.1:73401556-73421556 GCA_033310375.1 Conus canariensis | reverse complement strand
GACCTCTGCGCAGGATGTAACCAACGCACTTTAATTTTCGGGTTCTGATAGTGTCCCCTACTGCTCTCTGGTTGATTCTGCGTCGAAGGTCTTCACCAGTGATGTGTTCTGGCGAGCTGATACGCAGTATCAGTCGCAGGTAGATGTTGATGAAGACGTGCAGCTTGCGTTCAAGCCCTTAAGAGTCTCCAAGCCTCTGAGTCATACCGCAGTACAAACTTGGCACTGAAATTGGAGAATCTTAGTTTGGTGGACAGGCTGATGTTTGCATTTTCTTCAGATGGATTTTTAGAACAACGAACATGCCTTGCCTTCTTTCCTGACTGTCATGTCTTCGTCTGTACTTCATGCCTCGCTGAAAATGCTTTCGAAACGTGTAAACTTGCTCACATCTCCTACAGCTGGTTCTCAAAGGCGGACTGGTGCTAGCTGACGCGTGCTGGTTCTCATGTTTTGGTTTTCTCGGCATTCATTTTCGGATGGTGTGTGTTAATCACTATTGATCGGAGGCTGTCTGTCTTCTTTTGCATGTGCTGAAAGGATTGTGACAGAAAGCTGATGTCATCTTCAAAGTCAATGTATTCCAGCTTCCATGTTAGAGTCTGCTAGACCCCAAGTGACTGGTTCTTTAATATCTTCATCATTATGTCTGACAGTAGAGAGAATATCAGCAAACATCCCTGTCAGGCTCCTGTGTTGATACTGAAAGACTGATACGCTTGAGCTGTAAATGACGTATGACCAGTTGTCCTTTCACAGAGTTGTTGTGTAATCTTGACAAGTTTCGCAGGTACATCTCATTATCTTCCAGGCAACAGCCCTACTCACAGAAATCAATGAAGTTTGTAGTTAGGAGGGACTGTTATCCCTAGGACTGCTCACCAACGGTACACAGTGTGACGATGTGATCTGAGCATGATCTCCGCTTGCAGTTCCCTCAGCTTTGTGTCTACTGCCGCAGGGAACCTGTCCAGGATGACTCCTGTGAAAATCTTGCTGAGAAGGGACAGCAGTTTCAGTCCTCTCCAGTTCTTGCAGGCAGAGAATTCAAATTAGGCAAGGACCAAGAAACAACTCTCACAAAACAAACATAATGAATGAAACAAAAAAGTAGTGCCAGGAGAGCCGAACGAGAATTAGCGAAGGAATACAGAAAGCAACAGAGAGTAATGACATGAACATCCCATGCAATAGCATACATCAATGGAAAAAAAAGCCGCCGACCGTCCGGTAGATGCGAAAAAGTCCCCAGCAAACTGTGTGTCTCTTAAGCATACTTTACAGTTTTATCGGAATGTCTTAATGTCTTATACTTGTGAGTTTTTTTTTTCTGATCTGACTTTGCTTTGTAGATCAGTTGAGTATATGCTAAGATCATTTGATGTTCTGTATGCACACACTCCTTCCCCTCCGTCGTCTGTTCGTCGGTATTTGTTCTATTTTCCTCCTGTTTGACTACTCACCATGCCATTATTACTTTCATGAATAGTCTGCTTGTCATTGTTAAATTACATTTCAGTGTTGCTATGCTGAATTGTCAGTGTGAATGATAGGTGTTGAATTAGTTTTGCATGACAAGGACAGATTGTAAGACTAGGCCTTGGGAAAAACTTCATCCTTGCATATTAAAGATCAATCAGTTAATAAATCAAACAATCTCCCTCTCTGAGACGTCATCTAATTCATACTTTTGTGAAAAGATGGAATCGAAGCTAATTACGCATACTAAAACACACACACACACACACACACACACACACACACACACACACACACACACACACACACAGAAAAGAGAGAGAGAGAGAGAGAGAGAGAGAGAGAGACAGACAGACAGACAGACAGACAGAGACAGACAGACAGACAGACAGACAGAGTCTTCTGTCTCTTTTTCGGTCGGACAGTCTGCTTTTTTTTCTGTCCTATCCCTCCCGCTTCCCCACCGTACACTTCTTTCCCTCCGTCACACCTCCCCCTTCCCATTCTGCCTGTCTCCCTCCACCTTTATTCCACCCCCTCCCCCCTTTCCGTAGACCACAAGCACAAAATTGATTTGCTTTGCCGTACCGTCGCATTAAAATGCGACCAAAGCGACTGTCTAGCACAGAAAAGGTTCGCTCTTGATCTGTCCGGAGTGCCATTGAATCATCATGTCAGATTTGGAGATCAGATAACATCGTGGATCTGTGTAAGCAGAAAGAAGACAGACACATAGACAGGCACAGTTTACACTTCATGTTTACACACACACACACACACACACACACACACCACACACACACACACACATCTCTCTCTCTCTCTCTCTGTCTTTGCTTCTGTCTGTGTGTCTGTGTATATCTATGCATCTGTCTGTCTCTGTCTCTGTCTCTCTCTCTACAAACACCCACACTACACCCACAGCCACACATGTGATGTGACATTTGAAAGCCATCACCTCTCTCTCTCTCTCTCTCTCTCTTTGCCTCACAAACTGCAACTAGGAGTATTAGTATACGGCAACTAGGAGTATTAGTGTACGTCATTTTTCAGTCCCTATCTTCACCCCCTCAACCCCCTCCTCCTCTCACGCTCTTCCCTTGGTTTGCCTGGCTGACATTTGACGTCAACCGAGACCGTGACAGCCGCGCGGCGCTGAAAACAATGAGACAGAGAATGTTGAAGTAATAACTATGGAGTGGGTTGCCAGCTCCACTCTCTCCCCCCCCCCCCCCCCCCCCCTCCCACCTCCTCCTTCACTTATCCGATTGTGCAAAGTGATCGCTCGTGGTTGAGATGAGGTCCTCGCGCTCCCTCTCCTCTACTTCAGAGAAGCTGTCAAACTCCCTCCATCCCTGCCGCCCCATACTCACCCTGATCACAGGAGTGACAGCGCAAGACACTCGTGCATTATGCTTGTACATAGACCAGCCCGATATCCATGCTGCACGTGTCTCACAGGTGCAGACATCATAGCTCATTCATTAGTGTAATGGCTAAAAATACCTCCAACATCTCTAAGCGTCAGCACATCACCTGACACTGCAGGTGGTGAGGGATGACTGTCCCATTCCAGATCACCCCCCTCCCCTCAGAGTATTAATAGCCCCCCCCCCCTCCCCCTTCTTTTCTAGCATGATACTATTGGCTGTCCTGTTCCTCTGACAGGCTGTCAATCAGACAGGTATAAAAAAAATCAGACAGGTATCAAAGACCGGATGTGTAGCTTAGCACACAAAAAGGGAAAACAAGCATCCCCACTTCACTGCTCCAACAAAGGCTGTAAGACTGATCACCAACAGTGAACCAACAAAGGCTGTAAGACTGATCACAGTGAACCAACAAAGGCTGTAAGACTGATCACAGTGAACCAACAAAGGCTGTAAGACTGATCACCAACAGTGAACCAACAAAGGCTGTAAGACTGATCACAGTGAACCAACAAAGGCTGTAAGACTGATCACCACCAGTGAACCAACAAAGGCTGTAAGACTGATCACCAGCAGTGAACCAACAAAGGTTGTAAGACTGATCACCAACAGTGAACCAACAAAGGCTGTAAGACTGATCACCACCAGTGAACAAAGGCTGTAAGACTGATCACCACCAGTGAACCAACAAAGGCTGTAAGACTGATCACCAACAGTGAACAAAGGCTGTAAGACTGATCACCAACAGTGAACCAACAAAGGCTGTAAGACTGATCACCAACAGTGAACAAAGGCTGTAAGACTGATCACCACCAGTGAACCAACAAAGGCTGTAAGACTGATCACCACCAGTGAACCAACAAAGGCTGTAAGACTGATCACCAACAGTGAACCAACAAAGGCTGTAAGACTGATCACCAACAGTGAACCAACAAAGGCTGTAAGACTGATCACCACCAGTGAACAACAAAGGCTGTAAGACTGATCACCACCAGTGAACCAACAAAGGCTGTAAGACTGATCACCAACAGTGAACCAACAAAGGCTGTAAGACTGATCACCACAGTGAACCAACAAAGGCTGTAAGACTGATCACCACAGTGAACCAACAAAGGCTGTAAGACTGATCACCACCAGTGAACCAACAAGGCTGTAAGACTGATCACACAGTGAACCAACAAGGCTGTAAGACTGATCACCACCAGTGAACCAACAAAGGCTGTAAGACTGATCACCATCAGTGAACAAAGGCTGTAAGACTGATCACCAACAGTGAACAAAGGCTGTAAGACTGATCACCAACAGTGAACCAACAAAGGCTGTAAGACTGATCACCACAGTGAACAAAGGCTGTAAGACTGATCACCAACAGTGAACAAAGGCTGTAAGACTGATCACCAACAGTGAACCAACAAAGGCTGTAAGACTGATCACCAACAGTGAACAAGTACGATCCCAGCAAGGCTGTAAGACTGATCACCAACAGTGAACAAAGGCTGTAAGACTGATCACAACAGTGAACCAACAAAGGCTGTAAGACTGATCACCAACAGTGAACCAACAAAGGCTGTAAGACTGATCACCAACAGTGAACCAACAAAGGCTGTAAGACTGATCACCAACAGTGAACCAACAAAGGCTGTAAGACTGATCACCAACAGTGAACCAACAAGGCTGTAAGACTGATCACCAACAGTGAACCACAAAGGCTGTAAGACTGATCACCAACAGTGAACAAAGGCTGTAAGACTGATCACCAACAGTGAACCACAAAGGCTGTAAGACTGTCATAACACAAGGCTGTGACTACACCACAGGAACAAAGGCTGTAAGACTGATCACCACCAGTGAACCAACAAAGGCTGTAAGACTGATCACCAACAGTGAACCAACAAAGGCTGTAAGACTGATCACCAACCGTGAACCAACAAAGGCTGTAAGACTGATCACCACCAGTGAACCACAAAGGCTGTAAGACTGATCACCAGAGTGAACCAACAAAGGCTGTAAGACTGATCACCACCAGTGAACCAACAAAGGCTGTAAGACTGATCACCACCAGTGAACCAACAAAGGCTGTAAGACTGATCACCAACCGTGAACAAACAAAGGCTGTAAGACTGATCACCACCAGTGAACCAACAAAGGCTGTAAGACTGATCACCACCAGTGAACCAACAAAGGTTGTAAGACTGATCACCAACCGTGAACAAACAAAGAACACTGGTGTATACCAGACAGGGGAATGGTCGTCTCTTCTACTCTGAGATCCTGTGTCAGGTTTCACTGATCAACCCAGAAGAACTGCTGTAACTTGAAACCAAGTTTCTAAGTCTTGAAACTATGCATTGCTTGTATGCCACATGTTTTAATGGTATAACTTTATGCCAATACTATGCATTGCTTGTATGCCACATGTTTTAATGGTATAACTTTATGCCAATACTATGCATTGCTTGTATGCCACATGTTGTAATGGTATAACTTTATGCCAATACTTGGTGACATCTATCAAAAGGATGAATGAGTATTCTATTGTAATAGTTTAACTTTTTGCCACAACTTAGTAAAAGCTGTTAAGATGCTTGATTAGCATTCTGTTTTAACCATAACACTTTTTGCCAGCATTCAATATTATCTGTTAAGATGATCACTGAATGCTGTCTTCTGACAGGATAACAGTATGCCTATACTGGGTGAAAACTGCTGAGGTGACTTATGAATACTGTTGATTGTCTTAATTCTTTGTTGTAGGTGACTCTAATCAACATGTGTACTGCGTTAAGTGTATTCCAAGTTATTTCAGCTGAGTTTATTACGAGTTGTTCACCTTCAATTGTTTAGCATTTTCTTGCTCTCTCCTACCGCTTGCTAAAATCCACTCAAAATCAGAGTGAAGAGCTAAAGTGGATACTGACAGTTAATTAAGGCAGATATATTTATGCTTGCCTAACCTTTGCTGGCTGAGATCTCACACATTTTCCTGAAAGCCAGAGGGCAAGTATGAGGACTCATCAAGCTGGGCTCACAGTTACTTAACTATAAACCAGGTTCTGTCATGTTCCCAGACTCTGGGTTCCTAGGCTTCCTAGGCTTCCTGCAACTGGCCCAGCACAAGATCAAGAATCCACGCTACCAAGTGGTTAAGCAGACCAAACGGATCAAATTGCCTAAAGAGAAGGTGGACCAATCACCAGCAAATCAAAGAGAGATCCACATACTCTCCAATAAAAGAAGCTAAGTCCGGAGGAAACCCCTGGACATCAACTCAAGTTACCAAAACATCTTAATAATGAGATAACATGGGAAAAATCAGCCCAGACAAAACTGATATAAAAAAAAATTCTTTCGTTGACTAGTACCAGAAAGTTCTTCTTCATCCCCATTAATTCCACTCCCAAGCTTCTCTCGACTTCCCATCCCACACTCTCCTTCCAGTCTGCTCCACCCACTTAACATGGTGGCACAAAGGTAATCAAGCGTGACACCCTGTGGATGATGTGACGGACCCTCATGGTCCTGGCCACCCTGGGTGCTGATGAGGTCACGCTGGTCCCTTCAGCCACACTTGGGAGCTGGCCTGGCAGTGCTGTGGTGAGAATTAGAAACGATGCATGAGCAATGAGGGGAAAGCTCATTTGAGTTACATGAGGGAAGAGGAGAGAGAGAGAGAGAGAGAGAGAGAGAGAGAGAGAGAGAGAGAGAGAGAGAGAGACAGAGACAGAGAGACAGAGAGAGACAGACAGACAGACAGACAGACAGACAGACATAGAGACAGACAGACAGAAATTTAGATTGACAGACAGAGACAGATGGTCAGACAGGCAGGCAGAGAGGGAGGGAGGGAGAAGGGGGGGGGGGGAGGTGAGGGGAGGGTGAGTTCAGGTGATTGGGTGAAGGATGATGATGGTGGTGTTGGGGAAGGGTAGAAGGAACTCTACTCAGTTGCATAAAGCCAAATAAACTGAAGGAACACTCATGAGCAGAAATAACAGCAACGACGACGACAGCTACAGCAAAAACAGTAACGACAACAACAACAACATTAACATCATCAACATCATTATCATCATCATCATCATAGAAGAAGAAGAACAACAACAACAACAACAACGACGACGACGACGACAACAACAACAACAACAACAACAACAGTGAGAACAGAGCGACAACAGCAATCAGATAAAGAATTTTTTTTTTTTTTCAATTCAGTCTCGCTTTTGCACGTTCTCACTAAATCGATTAACAAAATTGACACCCAAAATATTTGTCTTCTTCTCTCTATTGCTTTACTTCTTTTTTAATCACTGAAACCGTGACAGAATGGATTACCTGAAAAGCACGATGTTGACTATCTTCTTCTTCTACAACTGAATTAGTGTTATTTGCTATTGAAAACTTCTTTACTCTTTTTCTCATCCTTGTTGTTAATGTTGTTGCCATTGTCGTTGTCGTCGTCGTCACTGTTGTTGTTGATGTTGTTGTTATTATTGTTGTTGTTGTTCTTCTTCATCGTCGTCCTCATCCTCCTTTCCTTATTCTTCTTCTCTTCCTCACCTTTCTTTTCCCCCTCTTCTCCTCCTCCTTCTTCATCTTCTGCCTCTTCTTCTTCTTTTTCGTAAGATCTCATAAATGCAGCTGTATAGCCTTGCCATTGAAAATAGTCAGCAAAGAAACAGATAACTCTGTGTACAGGAGTACAGGGAGTAGAAGAGAAAGGAAGCGAAGTAAGTGTCAATAACCAATGGGTACGGCAAGGGGGCATGGAGGGGTGCGATGAGATGGGAGGGCAGGGAGGAGGATGGGGGTAATGTGGAGATGTTGCCGTCTGCCGACTGCAACCAGATAAGGGCAGAGGGGCTGAAAGGATTCCAATGTCCTGCCACATAGATGCTAGCCATCACTGACCTCACCCCTGTGGAGAAACTGGACACCGCTTGAAAGACGGGTCCGTGGCCCATTTTAGGATCCCCTTTCTGAGAGTCTGCTGCGTTGAAAGACAGGCATGTTCAGACAGACAAGACAGACAGACAGACGGGCACGTGCATACGCTCAAAGACATTTAAGATCCGAACAAGGGTGCGTGGGTAAGTGGGTAGGGTATTAGGGATAGAGGCGGCGGGAATGAGGGAAATGGAAGATGAAAACTGAACTCAACAGTTGATGTTATCACCGTCAGCAAAAGACTGCTGCCCCTCCCTTCCTCCCTCCCGGTTGCCCCTCTCGTCCCCTTCCCCACACTTCCAAAAGCTGTCAAGTGTATCCAGAATATCATGTTCTGTGTGACTGGAATTTAACGGCTGACATATAGAGAGAGAGAGAGAGAGAGAGAGAAGAGAGAGAGAGAGAGAGAGAGACAGACAGACAAGACAGACAGACAGACGCAGAGCAGAAGACATACAGGCAGGCAGAGAGACAGAGAGACAGAGACAGACAGACAGAAGAGAGAGAGAGAGAGTAGGTGAACAAATGGGAAAGGTTGAAAGGGAACCTGCCTGAACAGCTGACCACATCTTTACTCTTAAAACCATTGTTGATAATATCCCGTAAGACAGAAAGAGCAGACTGCAGTTTTCGGTCTACTTTCAGAAAGCTTTTGACTATGCTTTGAAGGAAGGTCTTCTAATCCTCACATCGTGAGGTATCAGATTTAACTATTTAAGGTTATAAGATCAGTGCTTAAAGATGAGTCAACAAAATGTATACATAAAAATATCAGACGGTAAATTTCAAAAGGTGCCGTTACTCAAAATGTATTCCCCAAGGAAACACGATACGCCCGACACTGATCCGATTAATACTTTGGAAATGTATGTATCAATGACCTTCCAGGTTACATGCAGGACAACGATTCATCCAATTTAGAAACGGAGAGAAACACTAAAATTCCAGGTCTGTTATATGCAGTCTCTCCATATCCAAAGCTCAGCTGAAACAAGCTAAATGAACTGATTGAGTACTGCAGCGAATGGAGACTTAAGAAATGTTATTTTCACCGAAACAAATCCTAAATTACTTCTTGCATTTAAGTACAGGTGCAACATCTACTTTCCGCAAACCAGTACAAATGTACTGGGGTAATTTTCCTCCGTTAAAAACGAAAAATTCAGAAGTGAAAAAAAATAACAGCCAGGAAAGTAAGAAAGCAATGCACTGCACACCTAAAGATGGTCAAGCAAAGGTTCAGAGCTGAAACGAGATGTAAGGACTCTTCTGTAGGATATCTTAATTACACCAATATTAACATATGTTGTTGAAGTATGGTTTCCTGAAGTGTTCATGTTTTAACATTTTTCCGACAAAGGCCGTCACAAACATTCCCATGAAAATGATACATCTAAAATTATGTAAGGATTTACTAGGCCTACATAAAAAGGCTATGGGTCTCAGTTCAACAAAACAAGGACGTTTCCTTATCAGCCAACAAACAGTATGCCAGACACCGGGGTTTTGCTACACATAACTGAAGCAGACAGTACGTCCTGCTTTAAACAGACATAGGACAGCATGCTTCAAACTATGAATACATCTGCGATTCATGGCTATAATCTAATCCAAATGTTCTGAGAAAATGGGAATTAATTATATCTGCAACAACCATTCAACCCTCAGTATTGCATGAACAAAATGTACCGTGAAAAAGCAATTTAGCTCTAAATACATGAAGTTCTTAAGAACAGAAATGTTACTTTCAAAGCGCAGTTTTACCGTAAAAAATACTAGAAACCACCAACGAGAACTATACACAATAAACGCGCAAACTTTCGAACAAACAGCAACTCGGCAGACCTCGCGTCGGTGCTCACAACTTACAGACAGAATGAGGTCGGTACACGTGCTGAGAGAGAAGACAGGATATGCCCAGCATGTGGTGTGGTCAAAGATTAAACTCTTTTACTGAACACAGCTGCGCCAAGTACAAGCTATTGGGACGGGAAAAAGGTAACAACTGACTCATGATATACCAGCTCCAAGCCAAAGTAAACAGTGCCAAAGTGAAATGTTCTGTAATGGCGATCTACAAATCCTTATTCCAAAATATGTCCATGAATGCGAAGACACGAAAAGACGATAATTGACACCATATATGGGTCATTGTAATTCATGATTCAAGTATCAAATATAATCTGTTTTGAAAACCATGCTATAACTCTGTATTACCGTGTTGAGTCTATACATCAAGGATTCTCGTGACAATTAAAGTCTGAGTCTGAGTCTGAGTCTCTCTCTCTCTCTCTCTCTCTCTCTCTCTCTTCTCCACACACACACACACACACACACACACACACACACACACAACACACAGAGGTATGTAACGCATATAATATGCACGCTCATCTTTCGTTAAAGAAAAGAAAATAAGCTACAATTTGTGAAGTTGAATTGAATGTCATGTCACACACATACGGTAGCGGACATTCACATAAGATAAAAGTGTATTCGCATAATACTAAGAACCAGCCAATGGTGAGGTCTTATTTAGAGCAGCACAGACCGTCACTTGAAGAAGAATGACGAGTCCAGAGGTTGAAGTCTGTGCCAGTGTCGGTCGGGTTTGAGTCCACAGATGTAGATTAGATCTAAAACACTATGTTATCTGTATTATGTTTAAAGCTGCTAGTTTCATCTTTCAGAGGAACAATTTTTACAAACTATATTCCTGCCACAACCCAAATCTCAAGGAACACTAAGCCTAACTTGAAAACAGTTTGAATGTCTCATAATTTTAAACAATGTATGGGATTCTCCCTCCCTCCATCTAACCCGCTCTCTGACCGTCCGCCTCCCCTCAGGTCCCCCCCCCCCCCCCCTTCCTTCTTGCATTTTTTGTGTCATCTGCTGAACTTTGAAATTATTGTAGGCTACCTTGCCAATGACATAGAAACACAAGAGTCCGGAAGTCTCGTTGATTTCCGTTATCATTGCTGACACATATAATTGAAGTGAGTTCATAACCTCAAATCGCTTTGTTACTACTTGACTTCAGCCACAACCCCGAAGCCTGACCTCAGTAAGAAAACGGAAACGGTTGATATCTTTTCCGGCAAACGCTGGTTGTGCGCATGCGATAGTTAATATGAACAGGAAACAATGGTGATACTGGCTCGAGCACCCATTGAAGGTTCTCAATCGTGAACGTACAGTTAGTGAAGGAACCAAAGACCCCAACTCTCTCTCTCTCTCTCTCTCTCTCTCTCTCCTCTCCCTCTCTCTCTCTCTCTCCTCACACACACACACACACACACACACACACACACACACACACACACACACACACACACACACACTTTATGCATATACTGTATTTGACGATGTATTGATTTCTTTCCTTACTTATTTCACTTGCGATCAGTTTGATTTTGTGTCTACCCCCTTCCGCTGTTCCCATTGACACGGGCATGTGGCACAGTTCAATTAAAACATTTGTCTTGTCTTGTCTTCTCTCTCTCTCTCTCTCTCTCTCTCTCTCTCTCTCACACACACACACACACACACACACACACACACACACACACAGCAGAGAAAGAGAGAGAGGGAGAGAGAGACACACACACACAGACACAGACACACAGACAGAGCGAGAGAGAGGGAAAACAGATACCTGAAAGATATTTCTCCTGTAAGTATTTCAGTATACTTACATACAACATTCACATTATACATCGGAGACGAAAGCTTTTCACACACACACACACACACACACACACACACACACACACACACACACACACACACACACACACGATGATTCAGGCATACATTTCATGTGGTCTTCACGCTTCATAGAGATTAAAAACATACACTGCAAGTTGCACAGTGAATTTAAACCATTTTTTTTTTTACATTTCTGCAACTAGAAATGTTCGTCATTACGTGTAAATCGTGTCTTGCCGATTCAGAACGAGCAACACTGCACATCATCAGCGGGGATCAGCAGCAGTGCAGCGTTTCCTCATGTCGGGGGCCTCATGGCGATCTCACATTCATGGCTCCCTCTGGACTTCTGGCGCTAGACTTGATCATGACTGGAGCTGTGTATGGGTGTGGGAGAAGCGCGGGAGGGGATGGAGGAAGAGAGCGAAGTGGGAATTATGCGAGCGTGAAGAAAATGAGGCAGAGAAGACAAAAAGAAAAGAAAAAAAAATTGTCAGGAACAGACTTGAGATGTGATATAATTGAAGACCAGGCGGTGCTCTTCGAGCCTGTAACCGTGAGCATTAGGGCACGGATTGCTGACACTTTCTCATGGGATGAACTGGAGTCCTCCCAACAGGAGTTCGCTCTGTGTCCGTGCATACACAATGACTTTCTGGCTGATCGGTTTTTCTTTTGAATATCAGCCTCGTGTCCCTCAGTAGACGTCCAGTGGCCGAAAACAAAATTCTGTTTTGTTGTTTCATGACTTCTTGGTGTTTTATATCCGCTCGACACTAAAAGGCATTCCATGTCAGTAACAAAGAAATGAATTTTACTCTCTCTCTCTCTCTCTCTCTCTCTCTCTCTCTCTCTCTCTCTCTCTCTCTCTCTCTCTCTCTCTCTCTCTCGCTCACAACACACACACACACACACACACACACACACACACACACACCACACACACACAAACACACACACACACACACACACACACACACACACACACACACACACACACACACACACACACGTAGACCATTGGGATTGCATACAAATTTGTATATTTTAAGGCTGTTTAAGTCTAAAACTTTTTTCATGGGTGCGTAGGAGTTTGATGTCTGTCTGAATGCTCAGTTCTCTTTCCCCGAGCCCCCCCCCCCCCCCCCCCCCCGTCTTTTTTTAAATTTTTATGTCGTATGTGTTTTCGTTTTGCTTACAGGACAAGATTCGTTACACCTCATACTTCTTGTTCTTCATCTTCTTCTTTCTGAACTCCATGGGGGAGTCATATGGTACCACACTGCAGGACAGTTTACCAAGTTCCTCCAGTTCTGTCGGTTTCATGTCAAAGCCTAGGTCTCTGCAAACGTTTTTCCTGTCCACTCCTCAATGTTGTCAGTCCACCCCCCCCCCCCCCCCCCCCCACACACACACACACCCCTTTCTTTTTTTTTTTTTTTTCTTTTTTCTTTTTCTGTCTTCCTCGTCGTCTCCCTCCTTCAACAGTTCTCTGGAGGAGTGTTTTGGCATGGCCATTAGATCTTGTTACATGGCTATATCAACGTAGTTTTCTTTACCCGACTGTGAATAGGTCTTTCGTACGTTCCCGTGTGCTGTCTGATGGTCTGACGCGCTTGTTGCTTGGTTATGTGATCAGTGTACCTCATGGTAGTATCTTGAGGTGACATCGCATTTCAATGGCTTGGATTCTTCTTTCCAGATCGGCTGTGTGAGTCCATGTCTTGCATGCTTACAGGAAGGTGGAACGTACCATACACGCAGGAGTCTAATCTCGTGTTTAAGGGAGATGTTCTTATCCTTCTATACAGGTCTTAATCCGGACAATGATGTGGTTGTCTTTGCTGCCCTGAATGGAATATCCAGTTTGGATACCTCACTGCTGATAATGAATCCAAGCTAAGTGAACTGTTGAACTGCTTCTAGCTTCTGACCGTGGACAAATATCTAAAGTACTGATGGTATCATTTCGGCTGGCCACCAGCTTAGTCTTCTCGGCGCTTGTTTCTATGCCAAATCTTGTTAAAGTTTCATCCAATTGTTCAACACGTATGACGAGTTCTTGTTTGCTGCCTGTCAGGCCACTAGTGTCATCCGCAAATCATAAGTTTGTAATGGCTCTTCTCTCCGATGCTGACTGTACTTACATGATCTTCGAGTGCATCAGTTATGATGCGCTCCAGTTATATGTTGAAGAGTGAGGGAGATAGAAGGTAGCTGTGACGAACTCCAACTGAAGTATGGAACCATTCTCCAATACGCACCTAGTATAAGCACCGCACTGGTTTGAGTACAGTTGCTGAATGGTGTTGATGAGCTTCTGTCCGATATTAAATTTCTTCATTGTGGTCCTTACTGCCTCCTGCCAGACCTGTCGAACGCGATCTTGAAGTCTATGAAGAATGGTAGAACACTGTCTGGTGCTAGAGATGTTTTTCGCAAAGGTTCGTAGGTTACAAAACTATTCTATGGTACTTCTGCCTTTGCGGAAACCAGCCTGTTCGTCAGCAATGATGGTGTCTAGGCCTACTTGCGGTTGCAATTTATTCAGAATGGTTTTGAGCATTACTTTGTTGGCTTGAAGTGCGGAAGTTTTGACAGTGTTGGGGAGTTCCTTTCTTGAAACGAAACGAAAGTAAGGTATGTCTGAAACATTCACATACACAATTTTTTCTATCGTTCAGTCAGCGAAGTTATCCCACTACTTCTAATGTTGTGTTCATTTTGAATGTTGTTTCCACCATTTTCATAGCGCAAAGCGGCGGCGATGCAGTTCTTCGAGGCATGCGCAAGTGCTATACACAAAGCAGGTTCTCTGACCCCATCAACGGAATGTTTGCTTGTTTCTAGACTGTCTGTTGCTTTTTTTTTTTTTTTAAACTCTGGGACCGTTTTTAACATTACATAAATACATGTGTATTTTTAGATTTGGATAAATACGTATACATTTTTAGACTTTAAAAAATGTGTGTGTTTTTAGACTTGAATAAAAATATGTGTATTTTCACACCTGAACTGATACATGTTTGACTGAATTATCGTTTGGGCACTCAACCCATCACACACACACACACACACACACACACACACACACACACACACACACACACACACACACACACACGCCGCGCGCCACACACACACACACACCAGAAAATGTAAATATAAGGAAACAAATCAACTGGGAGTAAAAATGCTCTGGCGACAAACCGGCGAACTCAGGCAATACAACGAAGTTAGATGAAACAAATGCAGGCGAAGCAATGCGCCAGCGTTTTGCATGCTTGACACTTTTGTGTTTCCATAACCAGCTAGCGCTGTCAAAGGACTGGGGATTTATCACACGCGTCTCTGTTTTCTTTCTCGTCCTTTTAATCTTTCTTTCTTCTTTTCTATTTCTGTAAGCACACACAGCGGAGGTTCCGGCACGTAGCCGAGTTGTACGTGCATATCAATGTGGGAAGTATCCCATGCGCTTCAAGTGTGTGTGTCTGCGTGCGTGCATGCATGCGTGTGTGTGCGTGTGTGTGTGTGTGTGTGTGTGTGTGTGTGTGTGTGTGTGTGTGTGTGTGTGTGTTAGTGTGTGTACATGTGTGTCGTGTGTGTGCGTGCGTGCGTGCGTGGATGCGTGCGTGCGTGCGTGCGAGCGTGCGCGCGCGCGCGGGCGTGTGTGTGTGTGTGTGTGTGTGTGTGTGTGTGTGTGTGTGTGCGTGTGTGTGTGTGTGTGTATTAGGAAGTATTTCGATGTCAGTGCTGCAGAGAATGTTTACGAATGGAAATGCTATTGAGAATACATTAATGTAAGTTTACAAATGTGCATGCTTGTATTCTTTTACGAATGCAGACGGTATTTACATTGTTGGGACACATTTACTTTTCAGTGCCTACTTCGTTTAAAAAATGAAGACTTCGCAATTTTTGTAATGCTATCAATTCATTGCATGAAATAATGTTGAAGAAATTCAGTAAAGAGAAACAACTCGCATGATTAAGCGTGTCGGCGCGCGTATGCTTGCGCGTGTGTATGTGTGGAGGAGGAGCAGTGGGTAAGACGTGCATGTTAGCATGTATGTGCATGTGGGGATGGGGCGGGGAGTTACTGTCAGGGGGAGTGGGGGGGGGGGGGGTTAGGGATAGTGAATGCGCGGATATGCACGCGGCAGGAAAGAGGAGGTCATGGGAGGGGAGCGGAGGAAGAGGGAGAAGGATGGAGTGAGCAAGGGAGGAAAGGGAGGGGATGGGGGGAGGGGGAAGGAGTGAGGAATATGAAGGACGAGAAAAGTCGGGATAACGGACGTGCAGGCCAGTATGTGTTGATGCAGGTGTATGTGTATAACATTGATCTTGCAAACCACTTTGAAGTGTCGGAAGAGCTCAGCATCGTTATTAATTTTACTCATTTGAAAACAAAAACAGATTATAGCAACAGTGATGGGGAAAAAAAAACAAACGAAAACGAACACACAGCCATCTCAATCCTTCAGTGTGTGTACATAAACAGCGGTCTTGAAATGTAAGTTCTGCACAGTTGAAATTCGTTTGTGAGGGAAAGACAGCGGGCATGGACTGGGTGGAATGAAGATGAGGGGGGGGGGGGGGGGGGGGGATGGGGGGGGGGATATCCCAAACCAGAGAAGAAAAATAATCGGCGCAGATAAAACAGAAGATTGAGTCTTTATAGCATATTTGTTCACAGATTCTTGAAGGGTTCACTCAAGTTCACAAACTGAAGAGAGGCATAAAGGGTCTGTGGGGGTGGGGATGGGGAGTGGGGGGTGGGCTAGGAACCCAGCCTGAATCCAGTTCAAATTATCCCTTCTGAAAGCTGGCATTGGCATCTGTAAGTAAAGTTCTCCTAGTGATCAGCACTCATGGTGCAGTGGTTGGTATCGCGGGTTTGAGAACTGGAAGTTCAGGGTTCGAATCCTAAGCCATTATTTCCGGAAATTTTCGGTCCTGGTCGGTTTCTTCCCAGCGTTGACTGTGCTATGGGCTCATATATGAATCATAAATTTACACATTTTCATCCACTTGATGGATACCTCTCTGACAGTGTTCCTAATCATCACTGCAGACGTCTATTTCTCGGGCCTGGCTGACATATGAAAGGCGTAGAGCACAGCTCCATCATGCAGTCTGAAAGGAGAAAGGAACTTTAAAGGATCATCTCCATCATGGTTATCCTCACAAATCATCCTATACTTTTGTGGTCCTCCATGTCCTGTTCTCGTGGTGACCTTAACTTTGACTTCCTCTCCGTGACTTTACATATGGGCCCGTGTCAGGGTCGCCGGTATAGGCAAAATCTTGGATACAAAAGGCAGTTGGATGGCCGAGATGGTGGTCACCGGTGAGTGTGGAGGAGAGGGAAGGAGGGGGCGCGCTCATTCACGCTGGCCTCGCGACTAGGTAATTACTGCAAACAACAGGGAACTCAGCAGGTGGTGCCCTGCGCGTTTGTTGTATATGAACTTGCACCTTTAGACACAACCAAACTGACTCGGCGGTGCGGTGTCCCCTTTGGTGGGTTGCCTCGTGACAACCTGCTCCTTCGAGTGAACTGTTCGCACTGGGCTGCGGATTGTCAAGAGATGAGAACGCAAAAAGACACTCTAAATGGAATAAAAGGATGTGCTGTCAATGGCTGTCCACAAAAAAGTACACATAATTCGCCGTGATTAATAAGCCAATCCATCATTCCGCCACACAAATAAACACCTGCATTACAATGGCGATCACAGGTGTTGTATTTGGCGTCTGTTGGCGTCTGAACAGTTGGATGAGGAAAACAACTTGATTCCCTCTTTCTCTTCGATGTTGACACTGCTGCTGCCGCTGTTCCTGATGTGATTGTTTCTGTGTGTGTGTGTGTGTGTGTGTGTGTGTGTGTGTGTGTGTGTGTGTGTGTGTGTGTGTGTTTCTTCTCTCTTTCTCTGTCTGTCTGTCTGTCTGTCTATCTGTCTCTCTCTCTCTCTCTCTCTCTCTCTCTCTCTCTCTCTCTCTGCCCACCAAATGTTTCTCTGTTTCTGTATCTCTCACTGTCTTTGTCTGTCTGTCTGTGTCTCTCAGCCCACTAGATGTTTGTTGTGTATGTGTGGTGTGTGTGTGTGTGTGTTGTGTGTGTGTGAGTGAGTGTGTGTGTATGTGTGTGTGTGGTCGCGCGCGCGCGCGCGCGCGCGCGTGTGTGTGTGTGTGTGTGTGTGTGAGAGAGAGAGAGAGAAAGTGTGTGTGTGTGTGTGTGTGTGTGTGTGTGTGTGTGTGTGTGTGTGTGGTGTGTGTGTGTGAACACGTGCACGCATATGCGTGTTCATAGGTGATTTAAAGCGTGGATGTCTGTATACTACTGCTGCTGTGATCGGTGTTGTTATACAACGCAAGTCTTTATGTCATAGTTGCCATTGTTATTGCTGCTGGTGTTGCTTTGGTCCTCTTTTCAGATCACGTCGTATCTGTTTCCTTCTATGTCACCGTTAGCCTACTCCGTAATGCACATGTCAGGCAGGATAGCTGTGACTAATGAGAGCAAGCATCAAGTTTGGCCCACACCGTCCGAGAAGACTTGAGAGGGCCAGTGGTGCCACTGCCAATCACGGCAGACTTCTTTGGAACAATATCTATATTTTTAGCTCTTGGTGGTGAGAATACCACAGGTTTATACGTGCTATAGCAACATTTCATACCAAGGGTGGACCAACACTCTCAGCCGTGTTTCCCTGATCATTCCCATACAGGGGACGAACGCTGACTCCAGACAAGCGCTGGACAACTAACGGTTCTCTTTTCCGAACAGAGTTCGTTGGTCACCTAGCGCTGCTAGCGAAGGATTTATTTTCTATATTTTACAGTCATCTTTTCAATTGCCATTTCCTCTGTCCCTGCCCCAACTTTCTTTTTCCGATTAATTTTGTTTTGCCACGTTGTTGTTTTAATGACGGAGAAATTGTTAGCTATTCTAAGCACTGATGTGACTGACAATTCTGTTGTTGAATAGCAAAACTGACCACCCTGACTGTTAGCACATTTTGACCTCCTTTGTATCTTTTAATGGATCCTCAAACAGAGGCTCAGTGATTTCCTCTAACGTTCGTCATTCTCTAACTATTGATATTTTTGTGCAGCTTACTTCTTTACAACACCTGCTTCTCATTTTCCTTTTTACCTGTCGCTGGCTGCACCAGGAAACTGTCTGGCCTAGCTTTTGACTCTTAGTGGTGAGAATACCACAGAATCACATGTGATACATCTCCACCAGGTACCAAGGATGGAGTAACACCAGCAGCCGTGTTCCACTGATGAATTGCAATCAGAAGGATGAAAGTCGCTTCAAATGGGCAGTACAAATAGTTCAGAACAGAAAGAGATACACCCGAAGGTGCCAGTGGGACCCAGTGGGACAGATTGGTTTGGCAGTTGAAGACAGTCCTTTGGATTCCACTGGCACCTTGGAGTGTACCTCTTTCTTCTTGTGTTCAGAACAGACTTCGATTGTCTCCACATGCTAGTCAAGACTCAGGCTCGAACAATGTCGACACACAAACAGACAAAGAAACAGATGAGACTTCCATCATTTGATTAACAACTAAATCTTACACTGTTCACACACACAAGTTTTACTATAATTTTACATGATTATTTTCATGCACACACGTTTCAAAACAAAATGATAACCAGGTCTTCACGGACTTACAAGCGCTTTTCTTTTCACAAATTGATCTTAAATAATGTCATCAAAAGTCTCTCTTAGCAAACAAAATGTTCCTGTCCTCACAGCCCTATGTGCAGCTTTTGTTCCTGAGTTTGGCCTTAACAAAGCCACAAAACTTCACAATCTCTGTGATCTCACGTCGACTTACTAAGCATAAATTTTGCCTGTGCCCCTCTCGGTTAAAAAAAAGTAAACCGTGTGTCCCAAATCTACCGTAGGTCCTGAGTCTATTTGGAGAAAAAGTTCGTGAAAAAGTAAGTTGATTTTCTCGTTTTAAGTCTATTACAAAAATATCTAAGGTTTGAGAAATATTTGTCTTCTTTTTTCCTTCCTCTTTAATTTCGTTTTATCGCATTTTACCTGGAGGTTTGCTAAACGTATCATAGGTCGGTTGTGGCCTTTAATACTGACACCTCCAAGTAATTCAAAAAATGACGAAACATGCACCCTCGTCAACGCCTCTACGAACGACACCACTGACCGTATTGTCCTCAGACAACTGACCATCCTACTGGTGATAACCCAGCTAGCTACCTTTGTGTTATTCATTACAACCTTCAATGCACGCAAGCTGCACGGTTTCCGTTGCCAGGTGGGACAAGGAACAAGAAGGTATGCGAGACTAAAATCCTCGACAGCTCTCATAGGTAATTGATGTTTACCGTCCACACACTCATTTTATATATCAACACATATCAAACAACCAGGAACTTGGGCACAGTTCCAGACAG
>CM065715.1:73191556-73391556 GCA_033310375.1 Conus canariensis | reverse complement strand
TCTCCGCTTCCGCCTGCCCCTCTCTTCTTTTCCTTCCGGTGGGTAAAGGCGGCAGCCCTGCCCTGACCTTGACAACAGCTCTTTGACGTTACTAACACCTGCGGCAGGAAAAAGATTGATTCCAAATCATTCCAGTCAAGTCTTCCCTTCACTTTCCTTCCCCCTTCACCTAAGTGGACTCCCCCCCCCCCCCACCCCCCGGCCCCCTCCTCCTTCTCCCATGCCCTCCTCCTCCCTCTCCCTCATCCGACCCCCACCTCTTCCCATCCCACACGCCACCTCACTCACATTCTCCCCTCTTCCTCTCTTCTTCCCCCCCCCCCCCACCCCCCTTCACCTCTCTCAAACGTCTCCTCACCCAACCATCCTAGGACCCATCAGCACTCGAAGTGCTTTGGTATTTTTGACAGAAAAGCTCATGCTCTTTATTCATGCCGATATGTTCTAGATGTGCGTCAACATTGGCGTGTGGTGGAACACGTGACTTTTTATCTTAACGTAGCATTCTTCCTGTGTGTCTTATCTGACGCATCAATTTCAAATGTTCCTGATTAGTGCCAACTTTAAAACAAAAAGGTACTTTTACAATAAAGAAATATTTACGTTGTTTTCACACAGTTATTCTTTCTCTGCGAATCGGTTGCGGTTGAAAGAAGACGGATACCGTTTCAATCGCTCATGTAATGTATTTTACTTGTTTATTTCATTATAAATCATTGATTCGTTTCGTCTTAGTTACGTTTAATTTGATCCTATGTTAAGAAATATATTTCTCTATATCTGCAGTTCAACTGCATTGAACGTACCAATCCTAACAGAATGTAAGTTAATATTTGTAACAATCCATGCATATATAATCTCTTGACATGTTTTTTAACAGTGCGTACAGTAATGATTGTAAATGATAGCATTTTCTTTTAAACTTTCTAATAGTGAAAATATCTCTGAAAATATTAATGGCAAATTAACGGCTGTAACTAGTTGGGAAGGTCTGGCACAGTGTTCTTCATTCTTGCAAAACTGATAACACCAATATTTGCAGTTGCTGAGAAAATACCAACGTTTATAACGTATCATACTTAAACCACACACACACACACACACACACACACACACACACACACACACACACACAGAGGTCCATACCACAACCCCGCTCTCTCGGTGCGGCAGCAAAAAAAGAAAAAGTTAAAAACAAAAAAGCGAATAGTACGGTACAAAAAGTATTAGGAATGTATTCGTGAAGTCAACAAAGGGAAGAACAACAACAACAGCAAAAACAACTATAAGACATACAGACCGACTGGAGTAAAAAGAAAGCCTACTCCATGTTTTTTTTTGTTGTTTTTTTTGTTTTTTTTTTTTTGTTTGTTTGTTGTTGTTTTTTCCCCTGACACAAGCCAGCTGACGGGGAAGAAAGAATGACAACCAAATACCATCGGAAACCAAATTACTTCGAGTCACCTCGAAGCAAACAGCTCGGCACAGCTGTCGACAGACAGTATAACACCTTTTTCTTTCGTTTAACGACTTTCAATTTCGAAGGGAGAGCGAGGTAATGTTGCTCATAGCTCAGCTCAGCAAAGGGCTGTATTAGGGCTGTCACCGCGTTGAAATCAATTCTCAAGTCATAACACACACACACAGACACAGACACAGACAGACAGACAGACAGACAGACACACACACACACACACACACACACACACACACACACACACACACACACACACACACCTCGTCACTTTGTTCTTTCAAGACAGGGCCGCACAACATATTCTTGTGAGCTTCAGCTATAGTTTCCAAAGGAAATTCGCAGATGGAATTCAGCTATGAAGAAATGAGTAAAAATATGTTTTCAATAATTTTCAGAATGGCTACAGTTTGACAGTCAGGTAAGTATTGTTCCACGCATAGTCATTGGAATAAACTGCGGTGCTAGCATATTCTCTTCACGTGGAAACATAATTAATTTGTTGATCTCTCTCCCCCTCAGTGCCCCCCAAAGTGGCATTACTTCCCCTGCAGCTCATTGAAATTCCTCCATACAGACCATATCCTTCCAGAGGGCGTTACCACGTTCATCCACTGACGGTTCCTATGAATTTGCCGGATCGGTGACTTTTCACAGGCACTCATTACTAATGACGGGCATACAGAAGTCTGTGTGGTTCCAGTCCTCCCACTGGAATCCATGGCGCATCAAAAGCCGGTCAAGGTCGAATCGAAATCCCACCAATAAGTGCCCCTGATAAAACTCGAACACTCGATCTCCGGGCCCGCTAGCTGTCCGACACCTCCCCGTCTGATTCTAGTATCATTCGCATGAATGCACATTAAAGCAGTTTCAGTATGGAACACTATGGCAACATTTTCTCTGAGTTATAATTAATAGTGCCAATGGGCATAACTGACGGTCAGTGTCAATGTCTTCACGTTGTGTGTAGAGCATCCATTCCACAAATAGACCCCTCGGGTACAAAGGGGCCTTTATTAGTAATCAGTGACAGTCTTCAGCGGGTCTCTTTCAAGCAATCAATGGGTGCTGCTATTTTTGATGCCCTGGGGAAAGATGACAGTAAGGCATATATTCTCAAGCCCATACAGTCAACAATTGTCTTGCTTGTATTAAAGATGAAGTGGATTTAGAATGAAAAATCCTAAAGAAGCTGAATTAGAAGTAACATTATTTAAACTTCGTTTTTTTTTTTCCTTTCCATTTTTGTCTCTTTTCGCTGTAAGTATGACACGGGTGGGGAAGGGAGTAGAGGGTGGGAGGAGGCACTATAGTTTGCCGAGGTGTGAAAACTTCCTGGCGATTGGTTGACTGGATCGTCGGCATTCACCATCGGTGGGAATACAGGGCATTCAATTTCCTCCTGCACCTCATTCAGATCAGCTACAAAGTGCGACCTCTTCAACTTCCGTAATCTGTCCTGTACAATAAGTACTTAGATTGCTCTCTCTCTCTCTCTCTCTCTCTCTCTCTCTCTCTCTCTCTCTCCTTCTCTCTCTCTCTCTCTCTCTCTCACGGTGTGTGTGTGTGTGTGTGTGTGTGTGTGTGTGTGTGTGTGTGTGTGTGTGTGTGGTGTGTGTGTATTCAGTTGTCTGGTAGTCTGTTAAACACATCATTCTGACATGTCGATGAGGGGTGGGGGATGGGGATGGGGTGCTGGGTGGTAGCTGCGGTCATAGATAGTGATGGAGGGGCGGGGGCGATTGCAAAATAAGTCGCAGCAACATTACTTTATCGCAGTCTGTATGAATGCATAGAATCTATATCCAGCTATGTTTGTGTGAGGCACTTGAGCTTCCTTTTAGTGGTTAAATGCTGTATAAGTGCACATCATCATCATCACCATCATTACTATCATCATCATCATCATCCTTGTTATCATTGCTGTTGTTATTATTATCATTATTATTATTATTATTTGCTGTTGTTGTTATTATCATTATTGTTATTATTATCATTATTATTGTTGTTGTCAAACTGTGACATTGCGTGGTCCTCATTTTGCCATGCTATCTATCCCTTTGTTTCTGAGGAACAGCCTGACATGGGCCGTTGACGTGCGTCACGTGCCAATCCACTGACAGCCCACCAAACAACGTGACCCACCACCACCACCACCACCAAGGACGTCGTCCAGAGTTTTTCGTTCGGCACGAAGCAGGGAGGGATTTTTCACCTGTCTCCCTATTGATCTGCCGGTCGGGCGTGCACGCTACCTGGTGGCCCGAATGACGTATCTCTCGTGCGCACGTCATACTCGTATCAGCAATTGCGTGCTTGGCGTTTTTGTGTGTTCCTGTCTTTCGGGAGCTGCTGTCCACGGCCTACAAAACATCGACACAACGACGGTGGAGCGAAATGATGCCGTGCCAGCCGGGCATCGACTACGCCTGATATCCCTATCACCATCGATCAGGCCGGCAATTCATTAAACGATCTGTCAAGCAAAAACCCGGCGATGAAGCAAACTGTGTGTGTGTGTGTGTGTGTGTGTGTGTGTGTGTGTGTGTGTGTGTGTGTGTGTGTGTGTGTGCGCGCGCGCGCGCGCGCGCGCGTGTGTGGGGGAGAGGGGTATTATCAGTGTGTGTGTGTGTGTGTGTGTGTGTGTGTGTCCGTCTATGCGTGCGAGCGTGTACATGTGTGTGTGTGTGTGTGTGTGTGTGTGTGTGTGTGTGTGTGTGTGTGTGTGTTATCGCAAGGGGAAGTGAGTGTGTGTGTGTGTGTGTGTGTGTGTGTGTGTGTGTGTGTATAAGTGTGCGCGCGCGCGCGCGAACATGTGTGTGTGTGTGTGTGTGGTGTGTGTGTGTGTGTGTGTGTGTGTGTGTGTGTGTGTACGCACAAGTGAAGAGGTAATCAAGCAAGTGAGACGGAAGGAAGAGAGTGGAAGAGGGGTGGGTGTGAGGATGGAGATAGCGGGAAGGTAGAAGAGAGGAGGTGAGAGGATGTAAACGAAAAGAGGAGGGAGGGATGGGGGAGATAAAGGGACCACGCACGCATGGAGGTTATCCAACAGTACTCCACTCTCATTCAAATAAATCAATACAAAACCCTTATCGGGGAAATACACTCGTCATTTCCCTTCTAAAACCCCCTTTTTGAAGTCCAAGTCGGAGCGAGCCAACGGCATACATCACTTTCCCACTCTCTTCCTGCAACCCTCCCCCCCCCCCCCCTCCCCTGCCCCTCTCCCTGCATTCCTTTCACCGTTTCCCTTCCTTCCCTCTGCCTTAGAGGCCTTCAGTCCCACTAGAGTGAGCGTCGTTCCTCACTGACAAGGCATTGTTCTGTCACCACTGAGAATGGCCGTCTGAAGGTCACCACTCTTCTTCACCGCTGTGGGGCTCCGGTGGGGCAGATTTAGACAGTGTTATATTTTCTACGTTTTTTTCATTTGGTAGCTTCCTTGTTTTATACTATTTTTTCATGCTCTGCACTATTTTCCCTACCTTTTTCTATTTTGTAAATTTGTCAACCATTTTTCTATTTTTCATCGTCTTTCCCCTGTAGACATATTTTCTCACATTTCATTACCTTTTTCCGTCCTTTCATACCCTTTTCTACCGTAAGTCATCACACACAGATTGGTGTTCAAATTGAAAAGGTCAAAGTACTAGAGCATAATTGCCGTTGGGTTTGTGAACTGATAGAGGTTCACCATGTTCCAGGGCACAGCATCCTGGAAAGCGGAGCCCATCTCACTCCTTCCACAACTTCCACGTTTCCTGATCTGAATTAGGTACCTAGTTACTGCAGGGTGGTGAATGACGGTTTTCAACCCGTAAAAGTTGGACCTGACGAGTGGTTAGAACCCACATGACGACTCATTGGCGACTGAGGCTACTGGCGAATCCATTGCTCTAACTAATCACGACTGCAAATTATTAGCTAAAGATTAAACTTACAGACTTAGTCTGCTAAGTTATAAATACATTGATAAATGAAGATCATGTCGGATACATCAAGAGAAGAAATATAACGACACTTAGAAGATCACTTCACGACGCAATAAAGTCCCAAAGTGAGACAGTATGGTGGGGTCACCCAATAACTATGATTATACAAAGGCATTCGAATCGATTTCACCAGCTTTCCCCTCGGATGTTTTCGATATTCTGGATTTGGTGTCTGGCCTCAAAAGGTAGGCTTCAGTCTTGACTTTCGATGAAATTACTCAAAACCATGGTGGAGGGATACAACTGCCGTTTAGTGTCAAATTACGATTAGGTTGTCCGTTTTTACCGGTCGCAATCGTATTAGAAGCCATTCATTTGAAATAAAAGAGTGCAATGACTGATCCCTACCCATTCCGGACATGAAAGTAATGATGTAAGAACAAAAGAAATGGCTGGATGTAAATTGTCATATTTCCCAAAGATCGGTGTGTGTGTGTGTGTGTGTGTGTGTGTGTGTGTGTGTGTGTGTGTGTGGTGTGTGTGTACGTGCGTGCGTGCGTGCGTGCGTGTGTGCGCGCGCACTAGTCTGTTCTTCATGTGTCATTTGTCGGCCTTTGGTTTTATGCTTTAAATAGGCATCAGAAATAAACCAAAATTTAGTGCCATATTCATTGAATGTTGATAGTTCTATTTTTCAATGTGTGTGTGTGTGTGTGTGTGTGTGTGTGTGTGTGTGTGTGTGTGCGTGCGTGCGTGCGTGCGTGCGTGCGTTTGTGCGTGCGTTTGTGCGTGCGTGTGTGCGTGTGTGTGTGTGCTCAGCCACAGTACGGCAAGGACATTACAATCATCCTTTATTTTGTTTTTAATTAAAAAAAAACAAAAAAAAAAAAAACGAAACCGGAACAAAACAAGGGAAGGAAGGAAGGAAAACGTGCAGTTAAGCATTCACAGTTGTCTTGGTTAATGAGCTTTGGCATACTCAACAGCCATCTGAGCAGTCACGCTTCCCCTCGCATGAAACAGCTGTTTGCCCATCGAATATTAATTAAACTCATTATGTGAAGTATCTGTCCTCTTGCATGTTCTGTCACCATTTTAGACTTATTCATACCACTTGCTTTTAATATACTGGCCAGATTAGTTAGAAATGAGCTTAGTTATGGAAGCAGGGAAGGACTGGGACATTTTCCCGAAGTAAACACACTCTCTCATTCTCAGATGCTGAATGATGTTGTAAGCTTAATCCACTCAGGGGGCCGGTGCCTTCAAAGCTATTGCACTTCCCATCATAGGAGAGAAAAAGTATTAAGCAATGTGCCTTTCAAGAACTACGTTCATGAAAAGTGAAATGGAATCATTGTTTAGCAGTAATACCAAATTATCTGAGTTTGCTCAATGAGAAACTGAGTGTGGGAGTCTGGACAATAGGAGCAGGGAGGAGGCAGGAGGTGCGGGGGGTGGGAGGGGGGAGGGGGGGGGGGGGAGACCTGGCCTGGTTGAAGAGGTGAAGAGGGAGGGAATGGTAGTGACTGTCAGACACTTTAGATCCGGGATTCAAAGCCTTCCATGCAGGATGATGTCATGTCCTCAACTGGATCAGTTCAACCTGCTAATGGTGAGTATAATATGGTGATGAGACTGAGGAGGGAACGAGGTGGGGGGGGGGGGGGGGGGGGGGGAGTCCCAGCAGGAAGGAAGACCATGTCATCTGGTAAGTGTGATAAGTAGATCTTCCAGGACTTGGGATTGGCCGTTATGAATGGGGATAACTCCGTCTTGGGGACGGTCACGCACTCTGGACATTATTCCCCCCCCCCCCTCCCTCCTCCATCCTCCCGTCCCCGAGTCGCAGGTTCCTTTCCTGTAAGTATAGCCACATTTTGTTTCAACGAAGTGCCAAACTAGAATCAGAGACAGGCAAAGCCGGAATAACTGATTTCGATCGTTCTCATGGTCAGGGCTACAAATCCTTTTCACTGTGTCAGTCTTTGAATGCTGTGACCAAACTGTCAGGAATATCAGTACAATGAAGTCCGCATACTGTGCCTGCCTGTACGAAGCATAAGGTCTGTCTACAGCTGGTTTCCTTCTGACATGATTTTAAATTTCTTTCGGATAAAAAGGACGAGTTGGAGTGATAAAAATTATTGTGACCATTGTTTTAAGCCCTGCGCCATATTGCCAGCAGTAACTTTCAAAACCGAATTGACAGCTTTAAATTATTTACATTTGCCAGTGATTTGCCTTCGTATGAAAACTGCGACACAGACATCGAATTTATTGTCTTGACAATGATTTCAACTCATTCCAACTCACTGGAAAGAATAAGTCAATGAAATGGCATAAAACCCGACGATGGTTTCCAAGGGAAACAACTTTTTAGTGTCAATATGCGAAAGGTTACTATAATTGTTGCCCCTGCATACAACAGTGGTGAACTTCACAGTCCGTCGACAATCAATGACATATTCACGTTAAAAAAAAATTATCTTAACGTGTTCAACAGTTATTAATTACCACAACTCTTTCTGAAGATAACAGATAAACAATTATTCTTCATCTTCCTTTAGTTCTCACTCATGTAACAATTTATTATATAAAAAAATTGTGCAGCTAACCACTAGCAAGTGTGTGTGTTTCCGAAGAGAGAGAGAGAGAGAGAGAGAGAGAGAGAGAGAGAGAGAGAGAGAGAGAGAGAGAGAGAGAAGAAGAGAGAGAGAGAGAGAGAGAGAGAGGAGAGAGAGAAGTTTATTCAAAAAGGCCAAAGCCCCATTTGAAGGGGTGTGAACAATGACAAGGAATACAAGATACAAATGCGAATGAAACTGTTATCCCAATATAAGCATGAGAACTAGGTCAAATGCAAGACTGAAAACAGTTTACCAACTTACAAAGAAAACCAATGGAAATTCGAGTAAGAAAATCATTACATTCGCACAGACTCAATTAACAAATTCACATTCATGCGACAATAAATTTGATGATTCAAGATATAGGTATTTCCCTTCTCTGTCTCTCTGTCTCTGTCTCTGTCTCTCTCTCTTATAAAGCTTTAAGAGACCACGATGTTGGACTTGAAATTTCCGGTAGCCTGCATTATGACTATAAGTCATGTTTTATATCTACCCATTTGATAAACGTTGTCAAACCGAAATATTTCAGCTTAGGGTGTTGCATAAATGTCCAGCTGTAAACATTATCTCAGACAGAGGGAACTCGGATAAGCAGCAACGAGAAATGCAATTTTTCTAGTTCATGTTAAAAGAATGGATCGCATGTTGTGGATTGTAGATATTATATCCAGCTGTTCGAAACATATTTACAGGTTTGATAAAAGAAAATTATGTAAATGCAGATAAGCTTGGCCGAGCAAAATCACCTGTGCTGTTTGTCGTTAGCATGAGCATTATTGAAGGCTGTGCTTTCATTTCGTTATATGATTATCAAAGAATCAGATACAGGCTTATATGCGTAAACTGAATGGAACTTGTCCACAGATAAAAGTGATGTACACAGGAGCATGCGGTGGCTACGTGCTGCCTTCTGACTGTGTGCTTCTATGCATCTGTTTATAGGTGATGTCAGCAGTTATAAATACTGAAAAATTCTGCAGGTGAACATGAGAAAGCGCATCACAAATTAGCAGAATGATTGTGGATTTGGTTCTCTGTTGAGCTGGAGAACCAGAAAGAGCCTAACTAAACATTATCTGTAGAATGCAATGTTACTTGAGAGCGCATGCTGTGCGCGCGCGTTATCTGTTACCATCAGATCAATATCTATTGCCATCTGTTCAATTAACATTTTGTAGCTAGAGCCGTTATATTATCACCTGTTAGAACACACACACACACACAAGCTTGGGGATGGGGTGGTTATTTTGGTAATATTCAGACAAACGAAAATGAGGAACCCAACTAAGAAGACAGAAAACGCAATACACAACGGTTTCGGTATTTTCAATGAATGCGTGGAGGAACAAGAAGTCAAAATCATCAGTAGTTCTTACACCATTCAACCAAATCAGTCATTAAGTGTGTAAATGGTGGATGATTCAAAAGCTACATTTACTCACATCAATATATATGTTAATTCTGGCATTGAAGTTTCTGGCAGCAGAGCTTCATAACTCCGCATCTGAACATACTTGATTAACTATCTGCCCTCTGCATAAACAGTCAGGAAAAGGACACGCTGTTTTCATGTTCACATCAAGCCATTATTAACACTACCTAAGTGTGTCTTCAGACTGAAGTTGTTTAAAAAAAAAGAACGATATGTTGTTCACTGCGTTCTTTTGCTTCAATTTCATCTGCGAATCTGATTCACATGTAACTTAACTGCTTCAATATGAACACTTAACTTGCTTTAAGGGTACGCAACCGGTGCAAGATGTTCACATTCATTTTCTTGTCCACTATAGGCCTACTTGTTTCCCTTCAGTATTTTTAACGTCTGCGTAAGAAAGCAGACTGAAATAGGTACATGTACATAAGTGGCAGGTTGGTAATTGGGTAGGTTGTTCGGTGGTATATAGGTCAGTAGGCATTATGTAGGTGGCAGACAGGTGAAGAGACCGATGGCAGTAGACAAGTGTGTCATATTGAGGTTGTCCGTCCTTAACAGTATGAGGTGGGGGGGGGGGGGGGGGGGGGGGGGGAGTGTTTGAGCAATGTTGGCCACTGCGCTATCGTGGGCACAAGACGTCATCTGTCTTTGTTCCAATCAGTTCTGTTCGTTTAGGCAGCGGGGCCGAGACGGACTAACTGTTGTCTGATGGCGCCCCACATCTGTTGTTACTGACACACATAGGTAAATGTTAATCAATGGCCATCCCTATACATTTAATAGATTCTGCGAGAAGTGTGTAATGCCCAGCCATCAGCACATAGATGAACCCTGGGGTTTCTGTGTGACGGAGGTGGTAGTTCAGCCTTCCTCTATTATATTATGTTTGCATACGAGAGGAGAGGAGGTGGGTGGTGGTGGTGGGATGAATGGATGGAGAATGCGACAGACGGAGAAAGGGGGGGGGGGGGGGGGGGGGGAGGGGGTGCAGACTGAGGTGGGCATTGAGAAAGGTTGTTGCTGTATCAACTTCGTCATCACTACATCAACCGCATATAGCAACGGTTTTTCAGAACGATCCGTACCTGTCCCCACCCCTGCCTTGCCAGCCTCTTTCGCTCCCAGCATCACGCCCTTTCCCACCATTTCTATGATCTGTCGTTGTCGATTTTACACCAACACTGGAAATGCAAACTGTTTGCATATTTTGTAGCATATGTCAACCATGAACACACACACACACACACACACACTACATCGGGCGCTTTGCCAATGCTGAGGTCTCGTTCAGTGGCACAGAGCGTTGCCACAAAAAGCGACGCAAGGGTTACTGGTCTTGACATCATCGATCAATAAGTAACCAATAAAGAAAAAAACAAACTATTTTACAGGGAAAAGCAGGCACCCATGGGTAACAGAATTTCCCAGTTTTCGAGCAGATAAATAAAACAATAAAATGGACAATTCACTTGGATTAGGGCTACCGCATTCAGCACAATCACTTGAACTAGCGAAAAATAGACCCAACATCTTCAAATTATGCTCATTATTTTCTCAGCATACCACCAATTAAAAAGTTGATCAGTAAACAGTGTTCTGCGAGTGAGTGTAGGGAAGAAGCAGGGATAATAGTTATCACAATGATGGAATTACAGATGAAACGAAGATGGCTAACCTCAGTGTGTGTATATGTGTGTGTGTGTGTACAGTAGGCATAGTAGAAAGTAAAAAAAAAAAATCTGAACAAATTTCTTAACAACTTCTGATAATGTTGCCGGAATATATCATGAAAGAGTGTTAAGCACAGGTTCGTCATTTAGCTTCTGGCCGTTATCCGAGCTAATCATTAAAAAATAGAAATGTTCCATATTTTGTGACCGAATCTTCATTGCCATGCTGTTGTACTGATTTATGTTTGGCTTTCTCATCCGCGCTTTTGGCGAGCTTTTTTTTCAAAGTGCTCCTAACATCACGCGGCAGCTGTCGTTAGATGAACGTGGTGGAGCCCTATGAAGGGAGGCTCCATGAAAAACAAAAACAACAACAGAACTTGTCAGTGGACAGAGATGTGCAAGTGATATGCTCTGTATGTTGGATAAGGACAGGCAGGGTTGGACAAGGGAAGGAGCTTCAAAGCTATCCAAACCCACCCACCCACCATCCTCCCCTCTGCTGGCAAAAATTGAGTGTTTTTCTTTGCCATGTGAAGGACCCCAGCTGCCACATTGTATTCCCCCCTTTCTCCCCTCCCTAGCTGGCAAAATGTCACTTTCAATGGCCGATGTGAAAATATGAAAGTCATTCAAATTGTTTGCTTGATATACACCCCCCCCCCCCCCCCCCCCCCCCAACTCCACCTGCTTGTACAAAATCTTGGAATCTTGGAAACGTTGCACGTGTAACCACCAACAAGGAAACTCGATTTAATATTTGTCTGAATAACTGCCAAAAAAGCGAAGTTTCGACTTTATTGGGTAGACTGCTTTCTCCAGATCAATGTTCAACAAAAGCCCACATAGATAATATTCTTCGATATGGGCCATTGTGTCATAAATGAACCTGATCTTGTGAACACACACACACATACACACACACACGCACGCATGCACACACACGCAGCACACGCGCGCACACACACACGCACACACACACACTTTACGATTTTCCTTTCTCAGGAGAGATGCACATGTAATGCCTGCGCTATGCATGTCGCTGCAGACGACTGACTGCGCCGTTCTGGTTCTACATGACATGTGGATGAAGTGCGCTCTGCTTCGTTTCATAACATGACGATGACTGTCAATGACCATCTTTTTGGTGTTCCAAGTGAACCAAAAAGTTTATTGATTTCTGTGTGTTTGATCATTTTTTTTCTTGATTGTTTGTATTGTTGTTGTGGTTGAATTTGCTGGTTTTCGAAAGTATATGAGGAACATTCATCATCATTTTAATGCATTTTTGGCGACAAAAGTAACTGGTGCGTTCTTTCTCTCTCTCTCTGATCTTTTTTTTTTAATTGCGAGGTTGTGTGTCATGCATTTTGGTTGTAATTTCTTGCGCAAAGAAATGACGCTGCGACTCTATCTAAAGCATATTAACACAATGTAAAAATAAGGAATGTGAGAAGTCCTGCATTGTGCACGAGACAACCACCTCATTTTCTCCATCCATCAACACCTGTACACCCACAGGCATCAGTCCATTGTAACCATGCTGAAATAAAGCAAAAATTAATTGAGATAAATAAATAAATGAGTCTATACATACATAAATAAATGAATAAGCAATTCGGTGCATTTTACCCATCTAGCAGTTTCAGCCAACTGAAATATGATTATGAGAAGAATGCTAAAAAATCCTGTCTTCTATTGTGCAAAATGTGATGCAGCCTGGAGGTCTAACAAACAAGCAATTGTCAACATTTTTTTTGTTCAATCAAATAATGTGAAACTGTTAACTTTGTTAATTCTATAACATGCACGGATGGTGTAATTATGAGCAATTCTGATACTAATATTTCTTTTAAAAGATTAGTCCTGGAACCGATAGTTCATCAGTGACTTTCTGTGTAATGTCAGAGTGCACTCCTTTGAAAAATTGCTCCAATCTGAATTTTCTACGCCTTTAAATGTTTTAAATGTTTGTCTTAAGTCACCTTTAATTATCCCGAACTTTAGCGTTGGCAAGTAGAGGATTTTCAGTCTTTCTTCCTATCTTCTATTCTGCATGCCACCAACAAGTTCTGTTGCCCTTCCCTGAACTTTTCAATTGCGACAGATTGCTTTTGTATGTAACGGGCACCAAATAACATTTCCGAACTGCACTAACAGTCTACCAATGCAGGAATGTAATTAGGTGCCGGATCTCGGCGAATTGCCAAATACATACTTTTTTGACAATACTGCAGATGACCTTTCTTTAGAAGGGTGACAATTAGTGACGAAGTTCATGGAGTGGGCCATTCCCGGTGTGCCAGATTTTGCTGCAGATTGCATTCAGGACATCAAGTACTGCCTTCCCATCATCTTTCTATAATTTTGCAGGAACGTTGTCGATGCCTGCAGCCTTCTCACATTCCAGTGATTTCACTGTAGCTATGACTTCATCACAGGTACTAGAAAGTCATCCTGATTTGGTGAATTGTTTACTGAAAGCTCCTTTGAGATTCCTGTGCTCCGTTTGTTGTAGAGCTCAGAGCAGTGTCCAGAACACCTTTCGATGATGTCTTCTTCCTGTGAGGACAGTTGCTGTCTTAGCCCTGAATGGTCTTGGTCCAGTCTTCTACAATCTTAGAAGTGTTGTGTTGTTGTCTATGATTTACTCAAAGTCTTCACACCGACGTTCGACTCAGTTTTCTTTTGCGTCCTTTTACTGATCATCTTATCTATGACGGTGTAATTCTCTCCCACGGTCTTCCTTTGTGGTTTTAAGCTCCTTCTATTGCCACATGTCTCTAACATATTGTTTAAGATCCACCAGCTTATCCCTAAGACTTCTGTTGCTGTTTGGGTCATCACCTGATAGAAATTGTATGCTGGAACTTCAAAGTCTTCTTCCAGCCGCCATAGTGGAACCAATTTTCCTTCTATAGACACTTGGGATTGTTTAGAAATGACATGACCTGTACGTTTGAATTTCAGACAGGTGCTTTTCATTCTTTTGTCGTTCTTCAATGCTCTTTCATTAAAGTTTATTACAAGGTCATCATCAACGTCTGCTCTTGGAAATGTCTTTGTTTCAGCCCTATTTATACAAGAACTGAACTATTTCTTCACAAGAATACAGTCTGTCTGACTGTGGTACTCTCTGGGGAGTGCTACGTTCATCATCGGGATGCTGTATGCTCACCGAGAGTGTTGGCAAGGACAAAGACATTATCACTGGCAAAATCTAGCAAGTGTAGTCCTCTATCATTGGTGGTCTTCACAAATTCTTCCAGACTTCGAGGGAATCTGCACCAGCCTCAGCAACCCATTCACCCTGAATAATTAGAATATTCTTTTCATTTACCCTGAACAATGCATGCATGTGTGTGTGTGTGCGTGTGTGTGTGTGTGTGTGCGTGTGCGCGTGCATGCGTGTGTGTGTGTGCGTGTGTGTGCGTACGTGTGTGCTTGTAAGTGTGTGTGTGTGTGTGTGTGTGTGTGTGTAGTCTTCAATTTAATGTCTATTCATGTTATGTGATCTTAGACAAAAAAGAACAATTATGTATAGAAACAAATAAACGCATCAACGATTAAAACATAAACCAATTAACATCAAATACAAAGACACAACATTTGCATCTTATTATAGGTAAGTAAAAATCGGACCCCGAGTTAATGCTAATCCAGTGTCACATACTACTGAGGAATTATTAAAAATTTAATCCAGGGAAGATTCACATAAAGCAGGCAATTTTTTTCAACTGCTTACATCTTAGAAGTATATGCATGACATTTGCATGTTATGTCATTAGTCAGATTTGTTTTAAAAGCATTAAGATCTGATACTGATTTTCCAAAACAGGCAAAAAGTATAGCTTCCCTTGCTACGATTGAAAGAGGCTAATTTTGATATCAATTATTCTTCCTTATGTAAAAATTACTATAAAACATTCCTGGTGCATCAGGAAAAGATCATATGAACAATCATTACCCTGATCATTTAAACGTTTACACAGATGGATCTCTGTTGGACAACCAGGAAGCTGGAGCAGCTTTCACTATTCCTTCTTAAAAGTGGGAAGCTGTTTTTGTGTTGGAAAATACAGAACCATACTCACAACACAGCTCACTGCCATTCTTATGGTCATGTATTGTCTAGTTGATTTCCCTTAACATATATTCCAATTTCTTTCTGTGTTGATTCAAAGTCAGTTTTATATGCTCTAAGCAAACCAAACTCTCTAGATAAACCACATCTTAATGTTGAAATCTGATATTTATACATCTCCTACTTTTGAGAGGTAGTATTATTACATTCTGCTGGGTATATTACATTCTGCTGGGTGCCCTCACATTGTGGAATCCATTGTAACGAAAGAGTAGCCTGGTAAAAAGTGGAGCAAAACGTGCTGGTGACGCTCGTAGTTTAAACATTCCTCCGTCTCTTCTAGAGGGATATTGATTTTCACAGAATGCGTGTTGGAAGTACTTCAGAAAGAAGCTAGAGACTTCTAGGTACTTTTTGTCTGACCCAAAAAACCACACCATGGTATGATACTATTTTAAAACTCGAAAAGACTGACATCATGTAAGGTCAATGCCCTCTTTGATTTACAAACTTAAATTTAAGCTAACTTCATTTTCAACAGTATAGTTGTTTACCGAGCTATGTAGAACGTATTTTGCAAGAGCAAGTTGTCAATAATCATAAAAAATTCAGAATTCCTACTTCCCTATTTGTATCCATACTCGAAGTATGAAAAGGTACACCCAGGGCAAGTCGAAATACCTTACAGTTTAACATTTTTATTTTTTCAATGAATATTTTGGAGTTTTAAAAACCTCTCTTGGCCATAAGTCAGCCTGGAGCTTACAAAACAAAGTGAAAGTTGTTTTAATACTTTAACATCTTGGCTCTAATGTTGTTTGCTTACTATACAGAATGAAACTTTTTCTGATTTTCGTTGGTAGATATTCAGTATGATAATTCCATGTCAATTTTGATGTAAGGTATATGCCTAACATTTTACCACAGGTTTGTATTTTAGAACATCATCATTGATTCGTGACATTGGCAGTATGGTGGGTCCACCCCATTATTAAAAGGAATAACATCAGTCTTCTCAGTGGATAGAAATCAACCTTTCACAGTAAGGCAGTTGCTGAACTTACCAAGTTCAAGCTGATATATTCTTTTATAGAAATTAAGCTCAATTATAGACGTTTTCCGTTTTATGTTTACTTTCATCCACATACAGTTGTCATAGACATACTGTACAAGGACAGTGCTGCTTGATAAATATTTTCATAGATCAAACAGCATAATGTCGAATAGACGAGGAACAATAACCGACCCCTGTGGGATGCCCATTCTTAGAAATCTTATTGTGGAGTAAGAATTTCCAACTTTAGCCTGGTTGCTTCTTTCTGTGAGGAAATTCTTAACATAATAACAAGTATTTCCCAACAATCAAATAGACTTCAATTCATACAGCATACATGCCTACCCCTAAAAATGAATTTCAGTAGCACTGATTTCAAATTTCAGTAGCACGGACTCAAAATCAGTAGCATTCCTTTTTTTCTTTTGAATGCAGGTTCATCGGCATCACCAGTTGGCACATCCCCAAAAAAACTTTTTGGGGAATTTTTTTAGGGGAAGGGGATTGTCAAGAACTGTACATATGTCACTGGTCATTTGACATGTGTTTATTTGTGAAAAGAGCATGTCGACGAAAAACACAGAAAAGAGAAGGAATTTAGTCCTGTTTATCCTATTGTGTCTTGGTCCTCCTGGGGGTGGAAACCGTGCAGCTTGCATGCATTGAATGCAGTGAACAAATAACACAAGATTACTGTTTTACTACCTGTAGGATGGTCAGCTGATTGAGAGGATACACTGGTCGACAGCACCACACGCAACGGTGTTGGCTAGGTTTTTTAGGCATTGGCGATTTTTGTTGTTGTTGTTGTTTGAATGACACGGGAACACGGGTGTTGTCGGTGACAAATATGAAGGGCATGGCTGGCCTTTGATATGCTCAGCAGACCTCCTCTTAAGATGTGATGAAAAGAAGTGAAAAGAGGAAAAATGAAGATTGATGTTGTACAGATATGTGAATATTTTCAAAATGGATTCAAATAAAATGATTGATTTGTTTTTCTTTTCTTTTCAGGAAATTTTACCCAGACAGACTACGGATGTATAGTATAATTTTTACTGAAAGGGGCACAGGCTCGGTTTGTATTTTTTAAGCCGATGTGAGGTCGCAGAAACTGAAAAGATTTTATGGTTTTCTGACGCCAAACCCAGGAAAGAACACAGTGTTATAGGTCTGTGAGTACCAGAGAATTTGTTTGCTAACACTGATATTTTCGTGGCACTGCTTGAGACCTGTTTATAAAGAAAAGGTGTTTTTTTGAGTCCGCAAGGAGCTAGGTTAATGATTCGACTTGAAACATCAGCATGTGATTATGTAAAATGACAGTTGACAGTAATTCTATATAAATAATGTTATTGATTGGAAGAGGAACTCTCTTCTGTTTGTCTGACTGGCTGTGTGTCAACTTTGTGCGAGCGAGAGACAGACAATGTGACAGCAGGCATATCACACGTATGGTACAGCAGGCACATCACACATATGTGCAAGCAACAATAAACAAATTCTACACACAACAATTCACTTACAAACAAGTAAATTTTAATAAAACTTTTTTTTCTTTTGTAATATTAATTATCGGATCAATGCAGCACCTAAGGTGTTGGTTTTCCTTTCTTTTGTTCTTTTTTCCCCCCTCTTATTTTTTGGCTTTTTTTTTGTTAAACTTGTTCTATCAGTCTTTCTTAACTGTGTACAGCACAAGATGTGTTTCTTCCCATAACTAGAATGATTAAGTTTGTGGCACGCCGTTTGTGTAAATGGTCTAAATTTTATCACATTTTCATCTAACAATTACAGAACCACGCATGTAAAACAGTACAAAGTTACACAACAAAGAGAAAGTACTCAGTCTCGTAACTTCCATGACTATACAAAGTTACACAACAAAGAGAAAGTACTCAGTCTTGTAACTTCCATGACTCAAATGATAACAATAAGAACAGCAGTACACAAAAATAAGAACAAAATGAAGTAAGAAATTCTTGTGCGAATAAAATATAAAACGAGACGGTAAAGTAGGAAATTAACGTCACCTATAAGCACAAAAGCAATTAAGTAAATAACACACTTCAATATCAAGTACACAGTCAAAATATCAGTATATAATAAAACTCCAAAGAAAAGCTACAATGATACACACAAACATTATGATCGCAGTAGAACAACATATATTTGCGTAGGTGTTCGTGTGTGTGTGTGTGCGTGTGTTTGCGTGTGTGTGTGTGTGTGTGTTTGTGTTTGCAAAAAAGAACAGAGAGAGAGGGAGGGAGAGAGAGAAAGAGAGAGAGATCCTATGAATATCTGATAACGTCACACAGCAAGAGAGATCCTATAAACAGTTGATAAGGTCATATGAATATTCAAATTGATAACATCACATGGCAAGCTGGTAACAATGGATAATAGAATTTATACATAAACACAAATACAAGATCGAACTATTTCTATGAGGAAAACATGTCGTCGAAAGTCCAGAGGTCAAGACTGGCTTATACTGCTCTGGAAACAGTTTCACATATAGTAATCAAGGCTATATACATGGGTACTAAACTGGCCGACATGTGCCAACTTTTTGTTTTTGAAAAATTCAGACTCATTACTTTCCGTATCCTGGTCATTAACATTGATAAATGAATAAATGAACGGGTCTATCAAATCTATCTGTAGGAAGCCAAATGCTATGAAAAAGTTCATATGGCAAAACACTTAAAGAAAATATTAAACAAAATTGATACAAAAATGACTGTTGATCGACAATGATAAAATAACAATGAAGGAGATAAATCAAAATACCTAGCATTGTTGGTAAATGCGGGCAGAATAGATTAATTAATTATGTCGGCAACAAGAACGCAACAGAACAGAATAATACAAGTCCGAAATTTGAAAAGATTAAGCAAGAGCCGGAAGACAAAACAATCAATCCGTATTTTCTTTTTGCATCTCTCAAATCATATCTGTTGTTTTTTTTTGTTCAATATGCGACGGTAAATGCATAATGTTCAAAACAATCACAATATAAACATTGTAGCATATACCTTAGTGGCAGTTAACTCTTTAAGGAGACATAGTCACATATACAACACGCTAAAGTAAATAAACATAAAAGATGCGTCAATGTGTATCATGCCATGCAATTTGTAAAAAAAAAAAACACTGCAAAACACTGGGACCAAGTCCGGTTACTAAGTGGACGTTTTGTTTGAAAACTAACTGCTGAAAGGAAGAAGATGGCAGCAAAGTACAGAAAACAGAACGAAAAAGAAATAATGAACAAGAACAGAAGAAATACCAAACATAAAGTTTTCTAAAGAAATAGTATTTATAACAAACAGACATCTCCACAACTGATTTTGCTGACAACCGCAAGCAGAAATCAAGAGAACTTGACACAAAGGAAAATAAGCACAAGCATGGCTTTTTGATGTCTTCTTCCAACAGTCCAGTTTTCTTCACAAAACATGCAATTACGGTACAGATATTCAGAATTCCTCGCATGCGGAATTCGCAGTTTGCGACTTAGCTGATTGCGAACATTTCCTAAAATGTGGCTTTGTCATCCGGTTGGAGACCAGTTTAGACGAATCCCTACATTCCTCATGTTAACATCGGATTTAACCATTCATCGTTCGTGTCGCATCCTCATTACATACCTCAGTAATCTAATAACTGTTTCATTTAGTAAACATAAGGAAAGTGCATGTACACTAATTACGCGAATCAGCGAGGATGCATATATTTTTCTCTCATAATGCATTGGAATCATGTCAAAGATCCTTCTAATACTTTCAAAAACAAACTGAAACTAGCATTAAACACAAAAGAATTTCTGAACCTGCCAAAAACCAAGATAGAATAAAATAAAAACCAAAATTAAGGAAGTACTTTTTTCATCAAAGAGGCAGTGTCACAATATTTTATGGCCCGTCATTGTGATGATATGACAGGAGACCAAGTGTCTCCCGATCAAGAGGTGGTATCACAGCATTTCATGGACCGTCACCGGGATGGTAAGAAAGCAAGCCAAGTGTTCGTCATCCACATGTCATGTAGAATCTGAACGACACAACCGACCGTCCGCTGCAGTGCATTTAAGGCAGGCGTTAAATGTCCACCACCCAGCTGAAAAAAGAAATCAGGAACATTAATGCGTCCTGCATGCGTGCATGCGTGTGTGTGTGCTCGTGTGTGTGTGTGATGTCATGTTCAAAATTTTGTATTATACGGTGCACTGAATACGCAACATTTCATCCTTTCACATGAAGTCATCCATACAGCAAGAAAAAAAAAAAGGGGAAGAGTGAGACGAAGAAACAAGAAAATAATGAAAATGAATGAATTAATCTGAAAGGAGAATGAAGTTGCATACAACATACATGTTAGCAGAAAGAATAGCCAGCATCTTATTTCTTACCAACAGACTGGCATGTACTCTCATAGGTATGAATGTGTGTGTGTGTGTGTGTGTGTTTGTGTTTGTGTGTGTGTGTGTGTGTGTGAGAGCTTTTCCAGCCTATGAAGTATGTCTAACAATTGGTCAAATACCTGCGGAGTGGTTTATTTTTAAACCAACCATTTTCGTATGCTCAACTGTTTTCGTATGGATTCCAGCATAATTTTAAGGTCGTAAACATTATTTCAAATATTCTAGACCTTCCAGATAGTTGATTTATAAATGAGGTTCAACGTTTTACAAGCAGATTTCCAAAAATTTGAATTCTTAAAATGCCGTGAGAAAAAAAAGTTTTTTAAAAATCGTCACTGAACATTCCCAAACTGGCTAAAATGATGGAATTTAGTGTCAAATTGGCATATCTAAATTCTGTATGTTTCCTTAAATCATATGAAATGCATTTGAAAATTCAATACATCCAATCTGAGGGGTGCGTACATGCTATGTGTACAATTTCTGATTTGTATGTGATTGTTCTAACGCATTCCACTTCCGTGCCAGTAATGTTAGATTCCTTGTATAAAGGTTTTAAAACAGCGCACTGAAAAAGAATACAGTTATCAGATATCGGATGAGCTCAAACGCACGTTATATTTTGAGAGCGTTCAGTTTTCAATGTAGTTAATCAACATGTGTAAATCAAACTTATGATTTCACGTTTATCAAGTTTTAGATGGCTGTCTGGGACTTTTCTCACTGCATCATTTTCAGCCAAATCACTTTCTATTTCAAACCATTACAGCCCACAGCATGACTGGACCTAGCAAAAATCTGTCCAAATTCCTAAGAACGTACGGCTATGTGTTGTGTATTTGATTTTAAAGAATAAATCTCTGCTTACATTGGAATCTCAGTTTCGTAAGCTGTTCAATACAGATTTAGAGTCAACGAGGAAAAAGGACTTTGAAAGCAGCAAGGTCAATATCACGCACAAAATTTAGTGCCATAAGATTTACATACAATGCTGCTGTAAACAGAGAAAAGCCATTCCCCAAGACAAATTGTTTTTTGAACTTTTAAACGAGGAATCACAAACCTAGAACCTGTCTGTGATTCCAGAACTCAGCCATCTGTAAAAACGTTTAAATTATTTGAATACACGATTTCAATGTGTTCTTTAACCTTAGATGATAAAAATGTTAAGTGTTATAATCTTTTCTGAGAGTATAACATTCAATGTCGGAGTTGGCTTGAATGTGTTACCATTGACGTCTGATAAGCACTGCTCGTGCAGTTGAAACTGCTGTATTACTAAAATTACATTTGTCATATAATTCATTCGTATGGTTTCTAATTGGCTGGAGAGAAGTCTTTTCAGGTACTTACTGCATGAACCTATGAATGTTTTGTTTGTTACCGAATTCAGTATAGGAGGACTTCTAGCAACACATCCGGCTGTTGACAATTTACAGAGGTAATAAACCAGTAACAAATAATACACTAAACTCAAATCCCAAGTCTTTCCGATTTTTAGTCTTATCAGTGTTTTCCCAGTAGTGCACTTTACAAGAACAGTTTCCTTTGTGGTTTCCCTTTATCTGTCGTTGTGTAGACCTATCATTCGTGCAAACAAGAAATCAGCTGTCTGTCAGAGCATTCTTACAAAAATGAGTAACTTCTAGTAATTATTTCACCTTAAAGTTATTTGCTGGAAAGAATATGCTTTCTCTTGCAAAGCTGTATGATTCACTACTGGTGGGGCATTTCAAGATGGCGGCTTTTGGTTCGTGACACCAATGGCAGAAATATTTGCAGTCTGCTGTATGCAGGATCCACGTTCTCTGTCTTAAGAACCAGTTTAAAGTTTCATGGGGAGACACATTACTGTTTTTTTCCTTCAAACGTGGGGTCCTCCAGATGAATGATGCGGTGCTCTGCATTAAGTCGGCCTCGACGGTGGCGAGACTCCAGTAGAGAATCATCTGTCCCCACCATTGCAGTTATACCAATAATGAGTAAAACGGATATAATGTAACCTGCACCAACCGAATCAACGTTGACTTCAACTGAACTGAAGAAAAGCTCGTTCAAGTGCATACCTGGAGCCCCTCTGGAGAGGGAATCAACGGAGTGAAAGGTATTTTCCTACTCAAACAATTTTGATGGAATACTGATTAGTCCCAAAACTCAAGTTCCCTCCCACCTTCTCGCTCAGGGGGTCGGGTCAGAACAGACGTTCAAAACTCAAATGATCAATGCAGGTCATTTTCTAGGGTTTGGCGCTAAACCATAGGGAAGTAAAGTTTAAGCTTCCTTCTCTCTTCCTTTTTTTGGGGGGGAGGGGGGTTGTGGGGAATCGGGGATGGGGAGGAAGGAATCCTAAATGTGACAGGCTCATTCGCAATATTTGGGTGTACGGCATTTATTTCGATAGGTAGATAACTCAGAAAATCTATTTTAGTAGGAAAAGCTTGTGAATTTTCACACACACACACACATACACACCCAGTAGAGAGAGAGAGAGAGACGGGGGGGGGGGGGGGGGGGGAAGAAGTCCTGGGTGTCAAGCCCCGAGCCTACGGCACAATGGAAGAAATATAAATGAACGAGACTGCACAGGAAATCCTGAAACCAAAAGTCCAGGTCCGTAATTCAGTTTAATTTACCATCAAGCAGTCAATCCATCCGTGTACTTCTCTCTCTCTCTCTCTCTCTTTTTGCGAGGGAAAACGTGTGTGTGTGTGTGTGTGTGTGTGTGCGTGTGTGTGTTCGGTTACAATGATCTCCATTTTAGGTCTCCTCTAACCTGCACTTTCTGCTTGCAGGAGCCGAGTCGAAGGATGCCGAGTCGAAGGGCGCCGAGTCGAAGGTGAGAGGAATGGGAAAGCTGGCGTCATCACGGCAATCACTCTGAAACGCAACAGGAGCATGTTAAACAGATTAACTTTGAACTGAACCAAGAACAAATACATTACATTGTCAGAGTCAGTCTTTTAACTGGATGTTGTAAAGCAGATCATATTTTCTGACCAAAAAAGAAAAAAAAAAGAAAAAAAAGAAGAAAAAACTGGAAAAGGAAAACCTACACAACCCACATAGTTTGTTGCAACCTACATGTCTCAGATAGTTTGTTGTCAAACAGTACAAAAAGAATTAGTTCGATTCAAAGCATGATTTCCTAACTGGCGCAAAACGTGACATGGAATGCGGTCGTTTGCAAATAATACTTCAAGGTCTGCTAAAATCCCAAAAATTGTAGCGTCAAATAAATTGTAATGTGAAAACTGTTCTTCAGTGCTTGCCAGACACACACACACACACACACACACATGCAGGCAAAAACACATGCATGCATGCATACACCCAAACACACACACACGCATGCACGCACGCATACACACACATGCACACACGCACATGCACACACACGCACAGAGAGAGACGGAGAACACTGACCGTTTTTAATGTCATTAGCTACACAGTCTTGACGACATGGCAGGTGCAGAGCAAAACGCAACTAACGTAAACAGTAAATCCACAACAAACATATAAAAAAATGCTACTGTTCCAAGCGCCATAGACCTGAATACCGATCATCCAGAATATTACACCTTCAAGAATTCGCAATGCACTGACAATAAAAACTAAAATGTCTTACCGTCTCCTTCAAAATTTGCTGCATCTTTTAATCACCTCGGTTTGAGTTATTCTTCTTTCTGCGAATGTTCAATGCAAGAGTTTTCACTGAGTCATCGTCAAAGTTCAATTTTATCACTCTAACTGTGTCCTCATTTTTAGCAATATTCTTTAAAAAAAAAATATGCTTTTTCCACGAATAGTATTGAATTGTTTTCAATAAAACAAAAAATGCGACTCATCCACCCTAAAGAAACCACACGATGGGCAAGGCGACGATGAGGATGGCTCAGTATGGAACCATTTTGGGGGGCGTTTAAGCCAAGAAATCTTGATCTCAATCTAGCAAGACAAATTCTGTGCCACCTGTTCGGTATTGCTGAAATGTATTTCTCCATTTCAAATATGCTTTGAAAGCTATAGAACCAATCATATCTTTCTGTTCTTTCCATTTCAAAGCGCCAGTTTGGTTTATAAGACAGAGAGAGAGAGAGAGAGAGAGAGAGAGAGGGACAGCGAGAGAATCTACCATATTCAAAACAAAGTTGCTAAACTATCAAAATCTTTAAAGCAGATAAGATTAAGCCACGCTGAGTGCATCAGCCCTTCCACTTGATTTCCCTATCCATTTTCAAGGTAAAAACTCTGTCGAAAACATGTTAAGGTAAGAAACAATACGCAAAAACGCGCTATATTAACTACGCTAAACACAGCAAAATGAACAGCTTGAGCCAAGCCCAGAATTTAAAATCTCCAACTCTAATTGTCTGATGCATATGGCCTAATCAGCGTGTCACAGATTACAAGATTAAAACTCAGTCGTAACAGACTTCTTAGAACAAAGACAATTGAATGGACTCTGAAGGCCAAAAATGGCTGACGACAATAACAAAATCAAACAGTGACAGAAAAAGGGAATTTTCTAGTAAGGAATTTCCAGAAGGTGGGGGATGCAGTATATGCAAGAGAGTCCAGGCACCTATACTGGGGGTAAAGAAGCATCACGTTTGTGATCAAATTTATTATAAGAAATACAAACATGAAACTCACATTAGTAACTGTAACCATACACAAACACACAAACAACATACCACCCACCCACTATAACTAACACAAAAGATATTAACCAATAATAAACTGTGAACCCCACTGTAGAAAATATTACAAACTCATTCCATAGTGACGAAAAACTGAACATAAGTTTCAAAATAAAATGGATGAAAACTGTAGACGGTAAGTACCTCCATGACGGAATAGACTTTGTCATCATCCTTTGCTGGTGCTGCAACATTGAGAAGCAATCATCAAGACTGAGAGAGAGAGAGAGAGAGAGAGAGAGAGAGAGAGAGAGAGAGAGAGTGACACTGACATTTTATTGAATAAACAGATATGCATGTTCATTTCAAGGGGACAGCAAAATAAACGTACCATTCGCAGTCCCACGCATATCGAGACTAGAGTTAAGGCAGGCAGACTATGAATTATTGAAAATTAATCATTCTGTCTGCAGATTATGTACTTTTGTAAAGCTTTATCTACCATTACAATATCTCATCCTCAGTCTACGTTGTGTTGATCATTGAAACTTGATTGCATGATAAATGATCAATAATCGAGAGAGAGAGAGAGAGATAGAGAGTGGCATGGAAGTTGGGGAGGATAATGGAACGAATGCCAAAAAATGTGTCAATTCATAAACGAATGCGAATTCTTGAGAATACTGTTTGTCTAAGATGAAGATCTTACATTGCAGCAAACTGCTGGTAATTCGCGCTGTTACACCTCCCTTACTCTTCGTGAAGCTTATAGCTGAGCTCACAATACTGGCCCTTTACTTGATGAAAAATTATTATGATAATGCATCAACTTCTCGGCGTAAAGTCAAAACACGGTGAAATAACGCTGAATTACATAATTCCATGAGCAAAATCGATGGTGACGCAAGGTTTTAGTTTGTTAAAAGTTAGTGGCTGGAGTCATATATATTTCACACTCCACTTGCAAACTTGTTGCTCATATTGTGGAGAGATGCTAGACAGCACTCTGAACTCGTTATACTAGCCATTTAAACCTCTAAAACCGATCACACATCGATGAACTCCCTTTTCCAGCCACTGAACACATACTTATCCTATGTGCACCTTTGACCTATAAAGGTGGTCCATGATTTCGCAAATGCTCATCCCCACCCCACCTCAATATGAATGAACACAGAAAATATCTATAAAAAAAAAAAAAAATGTATAGATCTTCAAACATCAAACTGAATTTCTCCCATCATTCCCACCAAATTATTAATGCGTGTAAAACGCAGTCTTAGTCTACATTTAACTCTTCTGCTCCAGCCCTGACATGCCCCCCTGCAGACGGCTGGGCTATAAAGAACATAAATGAAACAGCTTCAGATTAAGATATATTGTACGACAGACAGCAGATCTCCTTTCTACAGATTGGTCTTGTTGCATGAGGTTCATATGCTCCCCACTAGTCCCTTCTTTCCCTCAAACAGCTTGTACAGCAGCAGTGTCTTCTGCGTATCATTCGACTGAACTGAATATCTGTATACTGGGAGCATTAACAGCTTGATTGTCAAATGGAATATGGAGCTAGGCTGAAATAAAGAAAAGGTAAGGAACACTAAGCTATCATCGTCTTGAGCAGGGGTTGGGTATGGATGGGGACCAGGTGGGTGGTGTCCTGCATATGTTGGATCAGAACAGGCATCACCACCGAACACCACCAAAGTGAGTCGGCAGCAGTGCAATATCTCCTCTAGTGGGTTGCTCATGATGACCTGATAACAACTGCTCCCTGTAGATTACCGTGCCGAGGCGGCAACAGGAGCCAGAAATAGCGGCCTTAGGATAATGTCACCGTTGTACCAGGAAGATGGGACAGTTCAGAGGTGATTCGAAAGAACACAAGACATGGCGAGGTTCCAACCTTGTGCTCGACGTCTAACTTTTCAACAACGACTGTGTTACCACACACTTAACACTGGCAGTGAAAATTTGTTATGCATAGAATAAAACACAGAAGACGTGATTAAGAAAAGCAAATTTTTCAAAGCTTAACATTTAACGGATTTAAAAGAAAAAGAGAGAGACAGAGATTCCTACTGACACATGTCAAATAAAGTTTCCGGTGACTTGGAGGCAGGTTTAGCAAACTGAAAGAGGAAAGCAGAAAAAAAGCGAGGTTCTACGGAAAAGGCGACGAGACTGGCCGAGTCTTACTGACGGATGACAACACCTCTAACAGAACTGGATTTGCTGGGAGTTTAAAGCAACTAATCGTTAACATTGGATTAACGACCACCCTATTTCGGCAAGTCTAAAACAATTATGTTAACATTTTTACTGTAAAAAAAAATCATATATAAAGTACTGTTATTTCACCATCGTATACGTATGCTTATACATATGCACACAAAGAAGTTCTCGTGTTAATACCAACCTGGTCTGAATGATGCTTTCTTGGCGAATTTCTTGTACAAACATACGATCACAACAACGGTAATTGCCACTGCCACGCCCACCGCTGTACCAATGATCAGACCCAGATCATCCGCTGCAACAATATCACGAGCAATATGTCACCACTTTCCATAGTCTCACCAAATACTCGGCCACAGGAAATTTGGATAAACCCCAAGTCTGACATATTTCCTGCTGCAACTATCACTAGGAATGCCCGTGATACACGTACTACATGCCATCCCTCACTTCATGACGCCTGCCAACCAGGTCACACCAAGAGAGTGCATGTGCCCTCTGCTGTGTTACATTTCGTGGTTTGCATTTTCAAAGGATTACCCACGCCTCTGTTGTGGTGTATATCAAAATATTTTACGGTGAGGTTTTAAATAATATGTGAATCATGTCTGACTGTGACACCGAATCTAGTGACACCCCCCCCCCCCCCCCCCCGTAAAAAAAAAAAAAGGGATGTCTTCCTCCTTAAAAAAAGGTAGAGACTTTTAGTAAACCCTTCTACAAATCACGAGGAAAAATGAAGCACATGAAAAATATGATCCCGCAGCTTCAAGAAGAGAAAAGGGGAGCAGAAAGAAAACGCCTCATTTGGAGTCTGAAAGCGAAAAAAAAAAGGAAAAATGAATACCGCCAGAGAAAAACTGAATCAGGGTCAGCAGATGCAGGCTTTTAATAGGAAAAGGAAATGACTCAAGACCACCTAAGAGAAGAACTTGGAGAAAAGTTGAAGACCCCACACTAAATGGTTTTGCTGACAGAAACCACAGGAAAAGGGGGCGAGGTGGGAGGGGGGTGGGGTGTTGTAAAAATCACAGTCATTGTTTTGTTTCTGGCAGGGCTACCGGCTAAAAAGAAACCAGCTGAGATTCCAAGGCAGTACAAAAGCCTGGAAGAAAAGCAATGTGAAATGAAAGTAAATGAGCACCCCCACCTCCCCATGAGGTGTGTTTGGTTGCATTCCTTTCAAGCTTACTCCCCACCCCACCCCCTTTCAAAAAAAAACTGTGGTAAACTGATACCTTCATAATAATATAACAACTTTTATATAGCGCAAATTTCCACAGTATAGGCTCATCAACCTTATGTGCATACAAATTCTAAACACTCTTACAAATGTAAACAAAACAAAAACGAAAAAAAAAAAAAATCCAGTGCATTCTGCTCTGTGGTTGGTAAGTTAACTTGTAACTTTCACAAAAAAAGCTAAATCTTAGTTCAGTTCTAAAGGTATTCAGAGTTTGATAACAGCAGCTGCATAGTGGAGTTTGGGGACACACAGTAATTTATTTGAATTGGATCTGAGACAGCAGAATTTCTGATAGGTCTGAAGGAGAAAGGTGATATAGGGTGGCAAAGATCCATCAAAACAACGAAAATCCAGCATAGCAATCTCAAATGTAATTTAAGATGCAACAGGCAACCAGCCAAGTTTAATTAGCAGTACAGTGATATAGTCTTTTCTTTGATTTTCTGAAAATCAAGCGTGCGGACTTGTTCTGAACACATTGAAGACGGGATATTTCCTGAGAAAACAGACCAGCATGCACTGAGTAACAGTAGTAAAGATGATTCAAAATCAAGGAAGTGTCCAGTTGCATGACAGCTCCCAGAGTGAGAAACGTATGAACTGATTCCATTTTCCCCAGTCCATAGCTGGCAGATCGACAGATCTGGCTGATGTGATCATGCATGGCCAGGTTTTCATCGATCACAGCACATAGATTCCACATGGAAGTTCGAAAGGGAATTTCAGACACTCCCACTCTCTCTGATAAGGCATTAAGACTTTTAAGAGCCAGCACAGACTGCCTCAGTTTTGCTACCATTCAGACGGAATTTCTTTTGCAGCATCCAGTCTCTCACAGTGGAGATACAACTAGAAATATTGCGAAGAATAATAGGCACATTACAGGGTGAAGCTGAATCTTCTAGCTGTGCGTTATCAGCGCATTTGTGAAAACGGCAGGCTCCATCTTGAGATATTACATTAGACAGAAGCATACAATATGAAAAGCACAGGTCTACGCACAAAGCCCTATGGGACACTACACTTGAGAGGTCTGGGGGAGAACAGGAGGCCATAAGCATTGACAGATTGTGTTTAATTTGACAAATATGAGGAGAATGAAGCAAGAGCAGTACCTGATATGCCGAGGGTAAGATTTGGTTTGGACAGACATGTAGAATGGTCCCAAGTATAGAAAGATGCAGACAGATCCAAATTGGCAAAAACAGAAGCTTCCCTATCATTAGCGCTGGAAAGCATAAGATCTGTGATATGAAGTAGTGCTCCTTCAGTGAAATGGATCTTTTTATATGCAAATCAGAATAAGTCCTCTGGTGCATTCTTGAAAAGAGTGTTTGTGATTGCGAAAGGATAATTTTTTCAAGCAGTGTAGAGACAAAGGGCTGGTTAGAGGTGGGACGACAAATCTTCAGACATTGAGGGTCAAGACTATTCTTTTCAGGACAGGAGTGACAAAAGCTTGGTTGGGATGGTCTGATACAAAACCAGTGGACAGACAACTGCTGATGATCTTTGTAAGAGTTGGCCCAAGATCATCAAGGCATTGTTTCAACAGTGAAACATGCAGAGGGTCTAAGAAGCAAAATCTAGAAGGGCAGTCAAAGATCAGTTTGCGTACAAAATTCGCAGAGCTGGCCTCATAACAGACAGACAAATTAGAAGCAAACTTCAGAACATGGAAAATGCAAAGGAGATTTGCCACCTCTCCTTCGGTGTTCGCTGCGATGCCACCTCGCAGGGAACTTAGGTAAGAGGTGAGCGTTTTATGGGCACCATTGAGACAGAGCGATCCATGCTCAGCTATAGTCTTCAATTTGATGGATTTCATTTGCAAATAATAACAGAAACGTGGGACATGATCATAGCCCTTTATATATCAAAAAAGTATAGACTCCTGTAGAAATGTTCATTTTGAAAGAACTTTCATAGAAACTTGGAAAGCTTTTTGCTGTAGTCTCTGGACAGCAATGTCAAACTTTTCCCCCTTTGGATCTTTTATGCATGATTAAAAAAGACAGATGATTTACACTCAATGTAAACAGAGTTTTTATTTCACACTCGATACGAGGGCCCACCATGCATCGTTTGAATTGCTCAAATACAAAGCAAACAAAGGCGTGTGCTTTAATTACATTATAAAAGTAACTGAGGAGAACTGCAACGAATAGATTGGGCTGTACAAAATTCTAGCTTTACAGGCTCCTCCTCAAAGTAGCAGACACACTATGGCACGCTGGCTTCAATGAACTCTCGAAGAGGCCGGCACTGACACATCTGATTTCAAACCACACACCATGAGGGTTACCAGTGTGTCAGTGGCTAATCGGTGTTCACCAATCAGCATCATCATGACAGCAGCAGGGCAGACAAACGAGTCTGCTTTTGCTTGCCTTTATACCAAAGTCATCTCTAGTGAAAAGCAAAACAATTGTACAAACCATAGTTTTAGTCTCCTCAAGGAAGTGTCACTGCGTGCATACCAGTCCATCTACGCTGCACCACATCTACCAAGCTATGCGAGACCACAGTGCGCAGGATTTACAGTTGGTTGACAAAAAGGTTAATGTTCGCACAGCCTACTGACTGCTGGGGCAATGAACTGTCATAGTTTCGCTGGGCCTAGGCGCAGCATCCCTCTCCTTCCGCCATTTACCGCTCTGTGAATGAAGAAAGTTTTCAAGACGAAAAAATCCAACCCCACGTGTGGTTCGAACTCAGACCGTCTGCACCATTTACAGCTGAATGGAAACATGAATTAATAACTAATATTAAAGGATTTATGCATGTATACGCGTGCGTGTGTAAGCATGTAAATGTGTGCACGCGTGTGCATGCGTGTGTGTGTGTGTGTGCATGTGTAGTCTGGATGCACGGCCACTTCCTCTCTTGATGTTCGAGCTCTGCAAGGTGGTCTATGGCATGATGGCTTCGGTTTTGTCTTATCAGGCGACTCTTTAGGTTTCTTGTCACATCAGATCGGCCAACCTGTAATCTAGTCATTGTTGCCTTGCCTGCCAGTTTGTCTGCTCTCTCATTTCTCTGGACACATGCATGACCTGGGCAGTACATCTATATGGGTTTTCCCAACGTAAAGCTGCACAGTACTTCATGCCAGTCAGGACTTACCATTCCACTTTCCACTTTCTGAAGCAGCTTTATGGAGTCGGTTAGTATTATGGCTTGTTGAATCCCTTGCTTGTCTGTGGACAAAAGCCAGTGGAGTGCTTGTGTCACTGCTTCTACGTCATTGTTGACTGGAAGTTGTTAACTTACATGTACCATTGTCTTCCTTGATTATTTGACCATTTTGCCTCACCGTGTATCCACAGCTTGGACAGGTCATGATGCAATGTTACCTGGTATGAGTAAGGTATGTTTTAAGTTTTCTTAATGCACGTTCCTATTGGAATTTGTATGAGCAACTCGTAAACCCTGTTCTTATTAATCTCTCACGAGCACTCCTAGTGCCAGTTTCACCGATAAATGAGTGAGTGCGACGTAAAACAAAGCACGGCTTACCTTCGAAGGTGAATCTTCCAGCAAATTCTGATGAATCTGTACCTGAATAATGGCAGAATGCACGTGCCCTCCTTGTTTATTACAACCCACAGTCAATCCGTGATACTTTCATTGGCAGAATTTACTTATTACCTGTGTGTACTCGAGACTGCGGATACGTGATGCTTGTCTCACCTGCACTCTGCTAATATGCAGCAATGAATCTTTCAGGAAGATCGCCTTCCCGGGTAAAGCTCTCTTTGTTTTATGTAACCATATAGTTTGTGTTTGCTTGTTTATTTTTGCGATCTTATCTTCTGTGTTCCCTCTGTGTCATTATTCCCATGTAACTCATTCCAGATTTCCTATACACGGTCACATCCAAGCTTGTCCTGTTGCAGCCCCAGCACTGCAGCCCACACTGTGCTGCTGCCCAATCACTTTGGTGGTGCTCAGTGGCACCTGTTCTGATCCAACATGCGCAAGGCATTGCCTTTTAGCCACCCGTCCCCCCTGCTGCGAGCAATAATTACCAGACAAAGGAATGATCATCAATTCATTAAAAAAAAAAAAAAAAGCAACGTATGAAGAAGTTATGCGTCACATGTAACATTAGGTACACATAACATTGCATGTCCTATTCACGTAATAAAAATCCGCTGTGCGCTTTTGGTTGATGTGAAGTACTTAATATAGAAAACAATGAATACAAACGACAAATAAGCAAAAATGAAACAATCCCAAGAATAGGGCAAAACACGTTTGGTTTGAAACAAAAGTAGAGGCTCTGAGGCAACAACACATCAGAACAGACTTCATATGAACAAGCAAATAATCCATATAGGTACATCTTCAGCCATATTATTTAGGAGCTATGTCTTTCGGTTTACTTCTGTTGTAAGTTACATTCAAAGTATGTTGAAATATACTACACTGCTTTCATTTTAATGTTAATGAAACGGATTACGTGACCAAGGTAAACCCATTTTTGGTTGTGAACGACGAGTTGTATTTCACCATATTTGTTTTTGTACAGCAAAATTTGGCAATTTTTTTTCTTGTTTCTTCAAAGGCAGGGCATTCAAAGAGGCAACAGAATTCATCTCCCACATTGATGGGATCACATTCTAATGTCTTTCCGTAGGAATGTTATTTGAAAATCTTACTATTTGAACAGGAAGCTTGTAACTAAGCATCCTAAACCTTTCAAGGCAGATGTCTCTGCTGATATTCTGAGATAGCAAGCATGCAAGGCATATGTCTCCGGTAAAATTATTACATGATTTTCAAAGGTGAAAAGATCATTTTATAATCTATGCACTGTCATGGAAAAGCAATACCTTCTGGAAGGCACCTCAATGTTCATTTGACAACAGGTTGCTGACACCAATGACTTTAACATGAACATATTGCGGGCATGAACATAGAGTGGAAGTAAAAACTGAGGTCACCATGACAGAAGGGCTTGAAGAGCCACAGAATTTGACTTTTTATGAGGATCAATGAGGATGAAGAAGACGATTTGGATACTTGTATGGAGCTTCATTCTGGTTTCAGACTACATAGCTGGGCTGTAATTTACATTTCCTTTTATAAGATATCCCGGTATTAACCAGACCTGAAAGATACAGACACCTATAGCGTTGGTCAATACATCCTGCAAGCTCTACCTTCTGACCTCAACCACTGAATCCAGTTTTGTTGCGTGTGAATGTGCATGCGCGTCTTCAGAAATGCACTTATTAGTGAAAAGAGCTCATTTTCCATGTGGTAGGTGGGGATAAGAAGAAGTCATACTTACATTCCTGGTCACTGTCAATGTCTCTGGAAAAAAATGAATAAAATGAAATAAAACAGTGAAACTAAGAATGACAATCAAGTAATAACACCACTAAAAACAATAAATAATCGAGCTTTTATCAGTTTCTTGGGAAAAATGCTTACTCTTCAGATGTGCTAAGGAAAATATTTTAAAGTATTCCTTTTCTCCAGAAAGATTTACTGCTTTTAGATGTGCTCTTTCCTTCTCCCCTTACTTTTTACATGTGCTTCTTCTCGGACTCTTCTTTTGTTTCTTAGCAAAATTGCTTTTTTTTCAGATTTACTTCTTGTGGAAAATTGTGGCTTGATTTTGTAGAGAAAATGTTTAAATGTATTCCTTTTCTCTGGAAATATTTGCTGCTTTCAGATGTGGCCCTTCTTTTACTTCTTACTTTTTAAAAGTGCTTCTTCTCTCAGGAAAAACACAGATGTGTTCCTTCTTTCTTTCTTAATTTTTATAAGTGCTGCTTCTCTTAAAAAACACCTACTTTTCAGATGTGCTTCTACTTTTGGAAAAAGAGTCTACGTTTAGATCTGTTTCTTCACACTGGAAAAATGATTTTTCCTTTCCTATCCCAATACTCACACTTTAAAAAAAAAAAAAAACATACTATGAATTCATGTACCTTCATTTTCTTTTTTTTTTTTAATGAAAATCATGATGGATAAAAGTATGCATTTCTTATTTCATGCCTGTGTGTGTGTGTGTGTGTGTGTGTGCGAAATAGTTTGTGTGTGGGCTTTCTTTTGGATTTTCTGGAGCTAGGGATTCTGAACTTCCTCTCAAGAATTATATCAGAGGAAGAAGCCTGCAGGGGTTTTGGCATATTTGTCTATGTATCATGAAACTGCACAATTTCTGAGAAGAAGAGAACAGTGCCAAAAAAACCATGGCAGAAGCAACTGAGAAGAGTTCAGAATGGATGTTGTTTAAAGTTTCTTCATCATCACAGTCCCGCTTACACAGGAGCTTTTAAGAGCCATAAAGTTCATAGCAGACAAAGGTCATATCTTGAAAAAGTAACAACCAAAATGACCAGTGGCATGCTAGTCTAACGACGAAAATCCATGAGACGAGTACGACTGTCACATTCCGAAAAAGACACAACTAAAACAACTAATGACATGGTGGTTCAACAGTCAAAATCCTTAAGGCAACGACCACTGTCACATTATGGAGAGAAACAATGAACACACCTGATGGAAAAGCCATTTAACTATCGAAATTCTGAAGGCAAGGACCACTGGGGCAGGACGAGAGTGCCAGCCATCTTGGCAAAAGAAGAACAAAAATAACAAAAGTAAACTTCGTGAAGCTAAAATTTCCTAACTTACAACATATTTTCAATAGCTAAGCGGCTAAGCAAGCCGCCACAAGGCAACTTAGCTTTGAGGCACCTGGCCATCATGGAGGTTCAGGTTCGAATCCAGGCAGGGAACGAAAATCAACAGCAAAAGTGCATCAAGGAGGTATGACCAGGACGCAGACTGGCTGCCTTGTACAAGATAAGATAATGTTGCTTATAGCCCAGCCGACCGCAAGGGGCCACATCAGGGCTGTCACCACGTTAAAATCAACTCACAAGTCATTAAAAAAAAAAAAAAAAAAAAAAAAAAAAAAAAAACCTTTCACACATCTCTTTAAATGACATCTTCTAGAAACGCACCAGAAACTTCATTAAAAATCTTTCTTCCGTAAAATCTTAAATCAGATGAAAAATGTTAATCTCTCTCAAAAAGTCAAGGATCACGGCAGGCGGGACATCCCTGAACAGGATCTTCATGGACTCCGCTGTAAAATGTTTGTGTCTCACATCGTGCAAGTCCCAACACTCTAAAAGAATATGTTTCATTGTGAGTGGCACATGACATGGAATGCACCACGGAGCTTCTTCACTCTTTAAAAGGTAGGAATGAGTAAAATACGAATGGCCGGTGTGCAGCCGGCACAGAACCGTTTCCTCTTTACGACCACCAGACGTAGATGGGAGGAACTCCTTAAGGTTTGGACGGATCCGAAAGAGTTTGTTATCCGTCTGGGTATTCCAATCCTCCTGCCAGAGGTCTTTCACATAATCATTAATTTTGGGTTTCAGATCTGAGCAGGGGATATATATGTTGGACAATTTCTCTCTTGTAGCATTCTTGGCTAAACGATCAACCATTTCGTTACCTCCGATGCCAACATGACCAGGAACCCAAGCGAGAATAATGTTGTAACCATCCACTTTCAACTTGCTAAAAAATTCAAAGAAATGTAAAAGTTCTGGATGCTGAAGGTTGCGGCCAGCTATGGCCTCCAAAGCTGACAGCGAATCCGACAGAACCAGAAAGTCCCTCTTGGTAGATTGTGAAATTATTTTCAATGCCAGAACCAGAGCAGTAAGTTCAGCAGAATAGACAGAGGCATCTGGAGGTATATGTTTTAACAGTATCTGAGAAGGAGCACCAGGGCAATAGGCTGCACAGGCCACTCCATCCTCAGACTTGGAACCGTCAGTGAAAATTTTCTGACAGGATGGAAATTTTGAACAGAGGTCAGCATACAATGCCTTGTATGCCTGAGAGCTGGTGGACTCTTTACGAAAAGCTGCGAGATCAAAACGAATCTCTGGTGTGAAAAAGGTCCACGGAGGCTGATCCGGAAACTTGGAAAAATCAGACACAACTCCTAGGTCTAGACCTGCATTCCGCGCGTGAGGCTGCATACGAACACCAAACGGCGGAATACAGTTAGGGTTGTTTTCGAATTTGTTTTGAAACTGGGGGTCAAAGACACAGTCATAGGCAGGATTCTGAGGTTCTGAGAACAGTCTGATATAGTAATTTAGGGACATTTTCAGCCTGCGGTTGGACAGTGAGGGTTCACCTGCCTCTGCGTACAGGCTGTACACAGGGGTGGTGCGGAATGCTCCAAGACAGAGACGAAGCCCTTGATGGTGGATAGGGTCCAAGAGTTTCAGATAAGAGGGTCTTGCAGACCGTACACAGCACAACCATAGTCCAGTTTGGAGCGGACCAGGGCTCTGTAGAGATGCAGCAAAGTTTTCTTATCAGCGCCCCAGTCAGTGTGTGCTACGACCCGCAGAATATTCAGAGCTTTCTGGCAAGAGGTTTTGAGATTTTTAATGTGGCTGAGAAAGTTGAGTTTTTGATCAAAAATAACTCCTAGGAATTTGGCTTCTTTTACAGCTGGAATGGTGGACTTGTCCAGACGAATTTCAGGATCAGCAAAAAATTGACGAAAATTGTGAAAATGGATTGACCGAGTTTTGGTACGTGAGAAGGTAAACCCGTTTTCCTCGGCCCACTGCTGGATCTTGTTGACACAAAGTTGGAGTCGACGCTGTACGCTGGGTAAGAAGCTCCCACTGCGTACAGCGCAAAGTCGTCAACAAAACAGAGAGGACTCAGAGCCCTGGCTTACCGATTTACAATGTCGTTGATTTTAATGCTGAAAAGAGCAGGAGAAAGGATGCTCCCTTGAGGACACCCAACTCCTGCCCATGGATGTCAGAGAGTGTGGTGCCAACACGCACCTGGAACTGTCGATCAGCCAAAAAGTTCTGTATGAAACAGAGGCAGGTGACCACGAAAACCAAGTCTGTGCAGGTCCAGAAGAATTCCTGATTTCCATGTGGTATCATATGCTTTTTCGAGGTCGAAAAAGATAGCGACCACATGCTGTTTATTGACAAAGGCATTGCGGATGGTGGTTTCCAGACGGATTAGATGGTCACTGTCGAGTGGTATTTCCGGAAACCGCACTGTTACTGGCCAAAAGGCCATCGGTTTCCAGCTTCCACATCAGACGGGAGTTGACCATCTTTTCCATCAACTTACAGAGGCAGCTAGTCAGAGCTATCGGACGATAGTTGGAAGGGTTGGTAAGGTCCTTTCCCAGGCTTTGGAATTGGAATGATCAGGGCTTTCCGCCAGGAGGGCGGAAAGTACCCTGTGGTCCAGATATGGTTGTATACTTTAAGAAGAGTCTGGAGACAGCTTTCTGGAAAATGCTTCAAAACCTGATAATGAATATCATCCAGACCAGGGGCAGATCAGTGCAGGTTTGTAAAGCTGTTTTCAGTTCATTGATTGAAAAAGGGAGATTGTAGGCTTCAGAGTTGTCTGATGTGAAATTGTATAAAGATTTCTCTCTGAGTTGTTTGTTTTTTAAAAAGGCTGCAGATTTATTTGAAGATGAGGAGTTCTGTTGGATGGTGGAGGCCAACAGATTGGCAACAGCTTCTTTGTCAGTGACAGAGCATCGGCAAGTTTCAAGTGATGAATGGAGGGGTTGGTGTTTTTCCCTTTGATTTTTCTGATGATGTTCCAGACTTTTTTCTTTGAAGTTTTTGATGTCAGCCCGGAGCAAAGTTTCTCCAAGACTGACGTTTACTGATTTTGAAAGTGTGTCTCGATTTGGCGCGGAGTTTCTGATGGGCTCGAGCGTTGGAACCTGAAGGTCGTGGTATACCCGACGCTGAGCCCGTTTGCGAACTTTTGAAATTTGTTGGCAGTCTAAATTAAACCAGGGTGTTTTGGGCATTTGGAGTTTATTGGAAGACATTGGAATACAGGTTTTAGCACACTTTATCACAGTGTTAGTCAGAGATTCAGCTGGGTCTGGACTCTGAAGAAAATCAGTGTCCTGAATTCTTTCAAAATATTGGTGGCAAAAAGATTCCAGTTGGCCTTCTTATAATTAAGATGTTGTGAGACAGAGATGTTTTCAGTTAATAAGGGTTTTAAAAGAACAGGGAAATGGTCACTTCCGTGCAGATCGTCATGGACAGACCACTCATAGTCCAGGACCAGCGAGGGGTCACAAATCGACAAATCTAAGCACGAAAGTGAACCTGTGGAAGAGTGGAGGTAAGTTGGAGCTCCATCGTTCAGACAACACAAATCAAAGTCTGAAAGGACATCCTCAAGAAGCAGACCTCTGGATGACGAACTGACACTACCCCAAAGAGGATTGTGACCATTAAAGTCACCCAACAGCAAAAAAGGTCGAGGAAGTTCTTCGATCAGACTGACAAGGTCCTGACGACAAACCGGGACAGAAGGTGGCAGATACAGTGAGCAGATTGTAACAGTCTTGTGGAGAGTGACTCTCGCAGCTACAGCCTGAAGGGAGGTAGTCAGAGCGACAGGACTAAACAGCAAAGTTTTGTGTAAAAGAAGGGCAACACCGCCTGACAGTCCCAATGTGGATGGTTGTGCAGGTTTAGAAAGAATATTAAAGCCAGAAAGAGTGAAGGTCTTCTGGCTTTGAATTTTAGTTTCCTGAAGAGCCACGACGGAAGGTTTTACAGTTTGACACAGAAGTTGCAGCTCCTCAAAATTTGAATTTAGGCCACGGATATTCCAATGGATTAGTTTACTACTATCCATGGTGCAGAGGATGAACAGGAGAGAAATCAGGTCATCTCCTCGTCATCGTCTGCGTTCAGTGGAGCAAATTTATTGCTTAGTTTCACTGGACTGTTTGGGTCTTCAGACCTGCTGGCAGACTTGCCCACAGGTGAAGAAGGTCTGGATTTTGGAGATGGTGGAGGTTTCTTCCTCATCTCCACCATCTCCACACTTGGTTGAACTCCCTTGCCCGCACGGGCACTGCTCGAGGAAGTTCGAGGCGGGAGGCCTGGCTTTTTCATCTGCCCAGCAGCAGATGGAGTAGACTGCTGGGCAGTCTGAGGGGTGGTGGATTTTTTGCCTCCACCAGGGGCACCCACTTTGGATTGGGAGGCGGTGGACTTGCTTCCACCAAAGCTTAACGGTCTTTCTTGCAATGTCTTGGTGAAAGTAAAATTGTCAGTCTGGCAGCAGACTGAACGGGTGGAAACCTTCTTTGTAACGGAAGCATAAGAAGACACTGTTGACGTCTGACTGCCAACAACCTGTTTGCGGGCCTCAAAAAACGAAATTTTCTTTTCAGTCTTCACTCTTTGGATGGTGGACTCCTGAACCCAAACAGGGCAGTTGCGTGAAGAGGAGGGGTGGTCGCCACCGCAGTTCGCACAATGAGCCGGGTCTTTACACGGCCCATCATGGGTTGCCTTGCAACAAACACCACACACCTCCTGCCCAGAACAGTGGTCTCTGACATGTCCAAACTTCTGGCATTTGAAACACCTCAACGGGGATGGGACATACAGTTGGACACGTACATTTAAGTATCCAACTTTAATGACCGGAGGCAGCACAGGGTTGCAGAATGTCAGAAAGAGGGTGTTGGTGGACACTCTTTCTGCACCTTTTTTGACCGTCACCCTATGTACCTCTGTCACACCTTGGGACGCAAGTTCTGTCTTGATCTCCGCTTCCGAGACACCTTTCAAATCCGGGCATCGAATAACCCCTTTGGTCGAATTTAACTGCTTATGGGGGGTCACCCGGATCTCTCTGTCCACAAGTTTTGTTGCCCTCAGCAGCTGCTCCGATTGCCTCTTTGATCTGCACTGGACGAGGAAAGTGCCATTCCGTAGCCTTTTCACTGACTGAGGGTCACCTGCTAGACCCTGAAAGCCCTTCTGAATAGCAAAAGGACTCAGAGCAGAAATAGGCTTTTCCTGCTCTGTCCCTTCAACCACAAGCCAGGAAGCCCAAAAACCTGTCCTCTGTCTCGTCTCCATATCCGAGTCACTGTCGGAATCGTTATGACCAGAAATGGGGTCCACTGCCTTCCTCTTTTTTATGGGGGTGTGATTTTGGATAAAGCCATGATTTATGTTTAGAAATTTCGTCTCTCCCTTACCCACCCACCATGGAGTCCAACTAAGGGGCCAGGGCCAAGAACTCATTGTCTTGACCCCTTCCAGGCTTCAGGAGAGATATACGACAAACAGAAGCCTACTGACCCTATCCCCCCTGATCATGCCCAACTCCCGGGAACAGAGAGCTGAGCACTGCAGGGGTTACCTTGGCCAGTCGGAGAACTGCCTGTCTTGACCCAGCCCCACGAAGGGGAAGCCGATTGATACACCCAGGCCAGAGTGTACCTCCTGTCTAGGAGAGGTCCGAGCCAAAGTGATGTGTTGAGGGCGTTGGCCCTCTCAATCACCAGGATCTCATCCCCCTCCGTCACAGGTCGCACCGCACGGCAAACGCGGCGGATCTTAAGAAGACCACAGAGAGAAAAAGAGTGTGCAAAAGAAGGCTTGAAAGGGAGACGAAGAAAGAAAAGAACCGTTAAGAAAGGCAGAAGACAGAATAGGAAAAAGGTGGGTTACTATTTGTCTGGGCCCTCACTCCTAACCTTTCTGACATGGGAGACCCTACCAGGGGCATCAATTCCTACCACGTAATGCTTGGCCAGTCAGCAGCTTGGCTATACAGGCCTAGAAGCATTGACAACAACTAACCATCTAGTCGAGTATTGATGCCCCCGTCAGCAAAGCCTAAAAGATCACTGGACCACGCAAGCCCTCCGACCACGGCAAGGTTGCAACCCCCGGAGGGTGCCTTGTACAAGGGCGGCTTCTCTTCTCAACACTACTGCTATCCAGCATTCCGTAAAGTTTTTCTTCCGACTTCTCGTAAAAAAAAATCAGTAAATAAGAGAAAAAGGGATACGCAACACACAACAGAGAGAGAGAGAGAGTGGGGGGGGGGGGGGGGGGGGGGGGGGGGAGAGGAAGGGGGAAAGAAAGGGGAGAGAAAGGAGAACGGAAGAGTGAGTATAGGAAGATTAACAATGAGGGAAGGGAGAATGTGGATTATTCAAAGCATCCTGAACAGATTGGAAAGACGGATACAGAGACAGTACACAAACAGAAAGACTGAAAAGACAGTACATTCCAGCAACTTACCTGCATGATATCGACCCATTGCTGACCGTGCATTCAGCCCCTGACGGGCATTCACCGAGTAATGTGTACACTTCACATAGACTCTGGGAGGAATCCACTGCAGAAATAAAATCAAAAGCTTTCAATAAATCTAAATAATTTCTTCCGGAGCATATAGTGATGTGGTTCTAAAACATGCTCTTCTTCTTTTTCTCCCTAAACTCCCTTAGGAACTCTCTGTGGCACCACACTGAAGAAAAAGTTCACCAGATTCTGTCAGTTCTGTTGGTGTGCGAAGGTCTGGATCTCTGCAAATGTTTACCATGTCCACTCTGCAATGTCATCAGTCCATCATTTTACTGTTTTCCCTCAGTCTCCCTCCTTCAGCCTGGCAGACTGCATTTAGCAAGGCCATTGGATCTTGCTACATTACCATGGTTTTCTTTTCTTGACTGACATCAGTATATGTTTGTATGGTCTTCAGTAAGTGCTGCGTGGTGGTTTGACACACTTGTTGGTTGGTTTTATGATCACTCTATCTGACTCTATGCTCTTTCTTCACAAGAGTATGTTAGGTGATGTTGGACCTTGTGATGCACAGGATGTGCACACTCTAGGGCTTGGTGTGAAAGAAGTCTGCAGAACACACGGAACTAGCTACTCTTTGTTCGTACAAGCATTAGCTGCAGCAAGACAGCGTGGATACCACACACACTATCGCCAGAAGCTCGTCTATTTGTACCTGGCCTTACTACTCCTTGCTCAGTCTTATGCACCAGAACCCAACCCTGGCCCGAGTATTGATGTATCAGAACACCCTAGCCTTGATTGGCTCTGTGGCATATGTGATACCACGGTGTCATGGGAAGATAGGGGTGTTGCATGTGAAGCGTGTGGACTATGGTACCATGCACACTGTGAAGATATCCACTCAGAGACATACGCTAATCTAACTCATAATGTCCAGTGGTTTTGTAAGTTTTGTGGACACCAGAACAACCTACTTGTTTTTGATCTCCACTCGAGTGCAGATAGTCTAGACTGGTCTCTCTCCACCCTACCAGATCCTTCCAGAACAGGCTCTTGTGGTAGCCCAGTAGAGGTAAATTTCAGACCTCAACATGTCTCCACTCCTACAAGAGCCACACAGCAAGACAGAAGACTCAACAGACCCCTAAGAATCCTAAATATTAATTTCCAGTCAGTGACCGGCAAAAAAGCTGAGTTTGGATACCTCTTAGATAGTTCTAAACCAGACATTGTCATCGGAACTGAAACACATCTGACGGAAGAAATCAAGATATCAGAATTCCTGCCAACTCGACATGGGTATAAAGAGTACCGGAATGATAGGAATAGGGATGGAGGAGGTGTCATGATCCTTATTAAAGACTGTTACAACAGCACCCGCATGACAGAACTGGAGACAAACTGTGAAGTAGTTTGGGCAAAACTGAGTCTGAAGGGTCGACGTTCGCTGTACATTTGTTCATACTATAGACCTGACGTTTCTCACAAGGCCAGTCTCCAAGAGTTTGAAACCTCAGTGCAGAGAGCTGCTGGCATTCCCAATGCGATGCTGCTGATTGGAGGGGACCTGAATTTCCCAGGATGGGACTGGTCAACAATGACTTTAAAGCCCCAAACCAAGTATGTTGAAATGCACCATCAACTCGTCCAAATCACTGATGACAACGGCTTGGAACAAATGGTGACAGTCCCTACAAGAGGTGAAAACACACTGGATCTCATCATGTGCAATATTCCACAACTCATCTCACGAGTTGAAGCCATGCCACCTTTGTCTGACCACGAAGTAGTCTATGCAGAACTGAACATCATCCCTCCGCGGAAGAAACCAGTAGAGCGAACTATTACCCTGTATAACAAGGCAAACTGGGGCAACCTGAAAGAAGCTGTCAAGAAGATAAGGGAAGAAGTGGATGGAAAGAAGGACACCGAGAGCACTGAGGGACTGTGGACATACTTCAAAACAGCGCTCCTCGAAGCAGTTCAGACCCATATACCCTCCAAGAAATCCCGACCCAACCACAACCAAACATGGATTACTCCCGAGCTTCGTCGCTTAGTAAACCGACGTAACAGAGCTTACATAAAGTGGAAGAAGGGAGGTGGTGATGATCGCAAAGCTGAGGTCAGAGCCAGAAGGTGCAAAGCCCAACGACACCTGCGCCGAGCTTATTGGGATTATATTAATACCACTCTGACAGAGGAACCCACTGAACATGCACCAAAGCACAAGCGATTTTGGAGCTACATTAAGAACCAGAAATCGGCTAACGTTGGTGTAGCTCCCCTGAAAGTGAATGGTCAACTGGTAACGGAGCCTAGGGAAAAGGCAGATGCGCTTAACAACCAGTTCCAGTCTGCATTCAGCGAGGGGAAGACCTACTCTCAGGAAGAGTTCCAAGAGAAGTGCGAGATGGCTGATGGAGACTACCCTGTGCTGGACTCTGTAGATATTACAGAAGAAGGCGTAAGGCGGTTGCTGATGAAGCTGGACCCAGCGAAAGCAAGTGGCCCTGACAACATCAGTGCCAGGCTCTTGAAGGAACTATCTTCTGAGATCGCCCCTATCCTCACCACCATCTACAGAGCCTCTCTGGACTCTGGTTGCGTTCCCACAGACTGGAAAGACGCCCTAGTGTTGCCCATTTTTAAAAAAGGTGAACACTATGACCCCGTAAATTACCGCCCAGTCTCGTTGACCTGCATTGCCTGCAAAGTGTTTGAGCACATCATCGTACATGCCACAATGACACACCTGGAACAGAATAAAATCCTGTGTCCCCAGCAGCATGGCTTCAGGCAACAGAGGTCCTGTGAAACACAGCTCATTGAGTTAGTGGAAGAGTTGACCTCCGACATGGCTTCAGGAAAACGAACAGATATCCTTGTGCTGGACTTCGCCAAGGCTTTTGACAAGGTGAACCACTCACTCCTGTTGCACAAACTTCACAGCTATGGCATGAGAGGCAAGATCAACAAATGGATCTCCAGCTTCTTATCCAACAGACGCCAAGCAGTTGTCGTTGAGGGGGCTCAGTCAGACTTCATCGACGTCAAGTCGGGAGTCCCGCAGGGGTCAGTCCTTGGACCATGTCTCTTCTTGGTCTTTATTAATGACCTTCCTGAAAAACTGACCTCCAAAACAAGAATGTTCGCAGACGACACTGCCATCTACCGCACAATAGCGTCCAGAGAAGACCACGCCCACCTACAAGAAGATTTAGAACGTCTCCAGGTCTGGGAGCAGAAATGGGAGATGGCCTTCAACCCAGGCAAATGTGTTACGCTAAGGATCACTCGCTGCAAAAGTACCATCAGCGACAAATACCAGATGCACGGTTACACGCTAGCAACAGTACAATCAGCGTCGTACCTGGGGGTCACTTTGAGGACAGACCTGGAGTGGGCGGAACACATTGACATCATCACAAAGAAAGCAAGCAAGGCCCTCGGATTCCTGAGACGCAATCTGAAAGTTGCTTCCAATGAGCTGAGAGAAAAGGCGTACCTAACCTTCATTAGACCCCTGTTAGAGTACTCCAGCTCAGTATGGGACCCCCACAAAATAGGATGTATCAAGAAAATAGAAAACATCCAGAGAAGGGCAGCCAGATTCGTCCTGAACCGTTACCATCGGCATGCAAGCGTAACAGACATGCTTGAGAAGCTCAAGTGGCCGTCTCTCCAGAAGCGCCGCCAAGCGTCAAGGGTCACCATGTTGCATAAGATTCACAACGACCTGGTGCAGATCAACAAAAGCGTCCTGAAAAAAACAATTGTTAGAGACAGAAGGTCACATAACCAACAGTTTAAACGCTTGGTAAATCATAAGCAACAATATAGGCTCTTCTCTTTTTTCCCCCGAGCCATCCGTGAGTGGGATGAACTCCCAGCATACATTATAAAGGCAGACTCTCCCGACAGTTTTAAAAATAGAGTCACCTCCCACCTCAGTGCTGACACTCTTGACAGTCTCGCTGCTGCGAAACTTCAGGAGTAAGATTAAAACGAACGCAAACACAAACTGTCCTGTATGAATGTGAGAGTGCAAGGTTAGGTAGGTAGTGGGTAGGGGGTGTGCTGGTGGGAGGGCCGCTGCGACGGGGGGTGCCGGGGGCCGTCTCTAGGATGCCTGCCCGTCACTTCTTGTCCCCTCCAATCCAGTTAGTGGGCAGGGAGTGTTTAAATGTGATCTGGAGTAAATGTTGTGATTTAGTATCTACTTACATGCAATTTGAAGAGCTATTTCAAGTCTACACAGGAAAAAGAAAAGAAACTTCTTAAAATTTTTTTTTATAAAGTCGGGCAGCCGGTTCAAGGAGACCTTCTATTCTGTGGCAAAATAATCAGAGTGTTGATTGTGGCCACACAACAGAAGAAGAAGAAGAAGACTTTAGTATCTTGCTGTAGATTCTTCTTTCCAGGTCTGTTGTGTGGGTCCTTGTCTCGCATGCATACAAGAAGATAGAATGCACCACTGCATGCCGAAGTCTGATGTTGTGTTTTATGGATACGAGTTTGTCCTTCTATACAGGATTTAATCTTGACACCAGTATGATTGTCTTTTCTGTGCTTGAGAGGATTTATGACTTAGATCCTTCACTGCTAATGATGGATCCCGCTTGAGTGAATCGCTGAACTGATTCTAGTTTTAACTGTGGACAGTAACATCACTACTGATGGTGGTGCTCTGGCTGACCATCAACTTGGTCTTCTTGGCGCTGATTTCCATGCTATATCTTTTGATGTTTCAGCCAGTCGTTCAACAAGCTTGCCAAATTTTTTGTGTTCAGTCTGCCAGGCCATCAACGTCTTCTGCAAATCACAGGATTTTCCTCCAGTGCTGATAGTACTATCAGCAAGGCAAGATCTTCAAATACGTCAGTCGTGGTGCCTTTCAGAATTATGTTGAGAAATGGAGACAAAAGGCAGCCCTAACGTACTCTAATTGAATCATAGAACATTTCTCTCACAGCTTCCCATATGAGAACTGCACTAGTGACTTCAAGTACAGTTGCTGGATGGTGTGGATAAGCTTGGGTCCGAAGTCCAATTTCTTCATCGTGGCCACCAATGCCTCCTGTCAGACTACATACAACGCCTTGTTGAAGTCTGGTGCTGGTCATGTAAAGGGTATGAGGGTTAAAGGTATTTCCGATGGTATTTCTACCTTTGTGGAATCAGCCCGTTCTTTAGTAATAAAGATACCTGCTTGCAGTTGCAATGTATTCAGCATGGTTTTGAGCATTCTTTTACTTACTCGGTAATTCTGGCAGTATCGGAGAATTTTTTTTCTGTGGAAGAGTGACGATTTGTGATCGAGTCTATGGCCTGGGCCACTCCCAAATGCGCCAGATTTTGTCGCAGGTGGCAGCTAGGGTATTAATCACTGCCTCTCCGCCATGTTTCATGTGTTGTGCAGGGATGTTGTAGATGCCTGCATTCTCCCCTCTGCAGCTATGACTTCTTTATGGAGCATTAGAAAAGACATCGTCATTTAATGTATCCTGTGTTGTAAGAAAATTTGAACCTCCTGTGCTCTGGTTGTTATAAAGTTGACAGCAATATCTAATCAACATTTTAATGATATCTTCTTTCTTGTAATACAGTTGCCATCTTTGTCCTGTATGGTACTGACATGACTTTCTTTTGTTGGTCAAGTCCATCATCATCCGAAAAGCTTTCTTTGTATCGTTGTTGTCCAGGATTTTTCCAATGTCCTCACACTGCAGTTTGATCCGACTTTCCATTGCGTACTTCATTTCTTCACTGATTCTCTTGTTTATAGTACTGTATGCCCCCCCCCCCCCCCACCCCCTCAGTCTTGTTGAGAGGTCTTAAGATCCTTCTAGTATCGCTCATCTCTAAGATACTGCTTATTGTTTGAGATCCATGGTTTCGATTTCTATCTGTTTATTCATAAGACCTGTGTTGCTGTTATAGTCTTCATTTGGTTGAAACTGTTTGTGCGCGATTCCAGGATTTCTTCTAAGAGAAGAAGTGGGGTGAAATCTATTCCTATGATCACTTGAAATTGATCAGTGGTCAGTATCTTTCAATTTGTCGAGACTAAATCCGAGACGGGTGTTTTTCACTCTTATTTTCTTATTCAATGGTATTGAAAGACTACGAAATCAGCTCCTGGAAATATCCTTGTTTAAGCCCTATTGATGCCATACCTGAAAGGGTTCTTCATATGGATACATATGCCCATTTGGGATGCCATGTGTGGCATCAACACCAAAGGTGTTGGCAAGAAACAATGCAGTATCACTGGCAAATTCTACGAGTGTGGTGGTCTCATTACAATAAAGACAGCAGAGATTCTAGTCTTCTTGGGCGTCGGCACCAACCTTGGCATTCTAGTCACTGTGAACGATGTTTTCCTTGTCAGCCATAATGATAGACGTTTGGGGCTGGAAAATCCTTTAATCTGGTGATGATGCTAGTCTGATGTTAGGGCATATATTGACGCTAGCGTGATGTTGAATGGTTTCGCTCGCAAGAGGATGGCTCCCAGTCCAGCGTTCGTGATGTTAACTAAATGTGCATGTTTGTCTTCTACTACACTGTATTACAGGACATGCCCTTCTCTCTATCTGTACTTATCCGTTGTTCTTCCATCTTACTTCGCAGAAGCCATTAATGTGCTAGGAGTATTTGTTCATTTCACTGGTCAGTTCCTTCAATTTTTAATTTCCAGACTGCCTGAGTGTTCATACGTTCCAGGTTGCAAATGTGATAAATGTTCCTTCCACGTATACTCTGTAGCACAATTTTCCCAGCTGCCATGGAGAAGGTCGACGGATGGTGACTATAACCGATTGGGAATAATCTCTGTATTTTCTTTTTCTATGTGGTATTTCTTGGGTGAAGTCGAACCTGACTGAACCAACCCCTTTTTAGGCCGCTTTTCTTAGTGTGTCTACTCCCCGAGTACAGCAGGTAGTACTGGGTTATCACTATAGCAGAAAACCTCTGCACTGACAGTATGTGTAGCGATCCTCTATTTCTGGTCTGAATTTAACCCCGAAAACATATGCAAGCCACGAAAGGCTTACGGTTAAAGGAAGATATACGACAGCAGAAAACATGGGAAATTACACACAATATGTAAAATAAATATTTTCATCTGTGTTGGTTGGTGCCTCAGATTTCTAAAACATGCTGACAAAGATCTACATTTTAAAAAGTCTGTAACTGTGTGGTAGTTCTCTCTGCTGTTAAAATCTTTAGCTGTTGTTATACATAAATATCTGACATTCAGGTGAGGTGGTTTTCAGATGAGGAATTTCACTGTATTTTTCCCACAAAAATACTCAAATAATACTTACGCATGTCGGGGATCATTAATGATCCTTTGTGCTTGCTTTGAAATAAAATACATGAGACTTTTGCCATTTACTCTGAACTGTCCTGTCATTGATGATTCTTGGTCAGAATTATAATCTTTAAAACAACTTTGTAGTATGCTTACTATTACAGTGAAAAGGTTGGCTTTGGATTAAAGATTGAAGTTCCAATGCCAATATGTCATATGATTCTGTGGTAGCCGTGGTGAATATCTGAAAGTGCAGATTGCCCAGTGTTGTTCAAATTCTTCAAGATTTTCCTGATATTTAATGCGAACATATGTGAGTAAAAATATACTTTTTATGCATATAATGTTCATTCCAATTCATTCCAGACAGGACAACATTATCCCTCATTAGTCAATTCATAGCAGTGCCCCCCTTACATAGAAGTATATAGCAAATATATAGCAATGCGAACAAGTCCAAGAGACAGAGACGAACTCAAGACTCACGACTCAAAAATTTCATTAGTACAGGACAGAGGTTTTAGGTTATGGATAGTCTTCCAATTTTCCCTGGGTATTCAACAGCATTCTTCTAAAACATCATACCACCACAGGGCAAAAATCACAAGAAGAATGAAGAAATAATGTTTATGATATTCATATCAATTGTAACAACAACAGCAACAACAACAATAGAAAGAACAACATCAACAATAAGGATAATGACAATAATAACAATGACAATCATGAAATAAAAGAATAATTACTAAACAGTATAGTAGAAACATCCGTGCGTACACACACACACACACACACGTAATAAAATGCCTATTTATCAAAAAAAGGCTATTAAAAGAAGACACAACAGGTTTTTAAGGTAGGAAAATGGAGATGGAAGTGGATCCTGTGATGAGAGCACATTTTAATTTTTTCAAAAATACAATCATAATGGAAGTCTTACACGAGAGAGACATAGAGAGAAACTCGTGAACTCGTGACTTTAATGTGAGGCCTCCAGTCGATCCACATGAGACACGTAACATGAAATTGTTTATGCTATTGAAAATGAATGAGAGAGAGAGAGAGAGATGTATCTGTAAGTTGTATAGAATCATCTGTCATGAATAAAGTTAAATCAATTACGTAAGAAGTAGTTTTCGTATGACCAATTTAAAGGACTAGACTGAGTAAACTTAAGCTGTATTCTCTTATTTTCATTATTCTGTCACTTAGACACCTCTGCTCTGTGGTTTTTCTTTCCCCTTCATACACACGCTGATAACAACAGTTTTTTTTTAAAAGTATCTTGCAGTAGGATACGTTGTTATGAATCAATTGCGTAGTTAATTCATTTCTCATTTGTTAAAAGTGATGTTTCTGTATATCTGTATTTTTCTTTGAAGTAAAAGAGCATGGGAGTGGGAGGTGTGTGTGTGGCGAAGATGTAACTATTTTTTCTATTTGAATAGTAGAAGTGCATGGAAATTTAACTGCTCTAAATTTGTACTGTGCAATTGAGTAGTTATAAAAGAACTGGAAAACACACAGACAGAGAGAGAGAGAGGGGGGGAGGGAGGGAGGGAAGGAGGGAGGGAGAGAGAGATCCTGCTCACATGTGGTGCCATCAATGGTGACAGTGACATTGCCGGTCTGTTGGCCAATGGTCAGTTGTCCCTGACTCAGGCTGACTATGGCCTTAGTCAGATCAGAGATTGAATCCGGACTGGAGTCTCCGTACACCACCTGACAGTCTATCACCAGACTGCCAGTACTGGACAAAGTCAGCAAAACAGTATAAACCAGCTGTTTAGTGTCACTGATTATTTTTCTTGCGTTTATATAGACTCAATAAGAGCCAAAAAAGTCGCATATGGTCTAACTAATAAGACATAATAAATACAAACTGGTTAGTTCCCCTGGTATGATCACTCTTGTGAACGGGTTGTTTAACACATTCCTAGAGAACCATCGCTTTGCTGTCCCTTTTTCAACAGTAGTCGAAATATTCTTGCTCTTCAGAAAGACTTGTGCATGCAGCCCATAACGCATCTTATCGACTGTCGCCGAGTCGTGCTGCTTTTGCTGTGTACGTGCTTATCTTAACACATCGACACTTTTTGCGCTCTTGTTTGACTTTAAGTCATGGTGCAACTACATCCAAAATCAAGTGGTTTTACATGGGCGCTAGCTTTGAAACAAGTGAGTTATTCAATCACACCCCCAATTCGCCTCTCTGCTTGGCATATATATGTACCTGGTTCATCCACTGCAGGGCAGTCAGCTTTTTCTCCAAAAGAACGAACAACTGGGATCGTTGCCTTGGCTTGTAACAAGATTAACCTAAAACTCACTATCACCAACACCCCATGTTTCAATACCTCTTTCCTGCATGCAGTAAGTCGAGTGGGCTACCTTAACATCCTCCTTCCCAAAAGGAATGTCCATGTCACTGGTGTGGAGCAGCACACTCACAGCCTAAAATTCAGTGTGTTACTCTGCACCATGCGTCGGAACAAGAGTTGTCAAGTAATGCTTTTTTATAGCCCGGTCGACTTCAGACGTCACGTCAATGCTGAAGGAAAGTTTAAAACAAAGCTATGAGCGAATGAAAATCATCACACTATCAACAAAATTAGTTTCCTAAAATCGTGATGCTAGAAGACTAATCGAAAGCAAAGTCTATCACGATTTAAAAAGTGATCTCTATTAAAACATTCGTAATGTGGAACATCTCGGAACAAGGTCTCCATAAACTCTGCAATAAAATGATTGTACCTGTTGATACTACAAGTACTGATGTAGGCACCGACTCATGTCAGCATTTTTAAGCTCATGATTTGTTCTGTTCGACTGCTTCAGCTGGACCGCCTCCTTTAGCACAATGATCAATGGTGTTGAGTGTAACTGGACGCACATGTTAAAGAAATTCTAAATGGCATTCAAATGTAAATAGTACTGCAGATGGTCTGTTTTTAACAATATCAAACAGTCTGTTGGTGGAGTAAAGTATCCAATTAACGTAGAGTGCACAATGTTTACGTTTCTTCACTTTCACAATTTAGATTCAATAGTCTTGGTCAAATCGAGCTGAGCAAAAGTGACGGGATTGCTAGATAGGTAGACTCCATAAAGGTTTTATCATATATGTCATGGGAATTTGATTTAATTTCATCATAGAATGTGGAAAATGTAACACATTAGGAAAAACATCAACCATTGTTCACAGAAAGACATCTGTCTTTAATTCTTGTAATGTTGTATTAGCTGAAGAGAGTAAAAAGACGCTAAATTAATAACAAGGAGAATGTGCCAATATCATTCATGTTTTTTCTGTGACCTTTTATTGTAGGTTTAACTCACAGGTTTAGGTTTCATTTTTATGGTTAATCCATTCAAATATACGTAAACTACACTGTATCCTCCATATCCACACCAGGGAACAAATGTGAGGAAGTCTTGCATCTTGAGCATCAAAACTGTTTTCGTTTTCGGTCACTGTTGCTGATATTTCGTTCTTTCTTTGCTTTTTGGGCATGTGTTGTGAGTTGTTGTTGTTGGGTTTTATTTTTTGGCTTTGTTTGTTGTTTTTTTTTAAAACGAAAACATGTCATTCTGTGTTTCCAATTCCCATGAACCGAACACTATTACACTCCCACATATTTATGCAACTCGTATGTGATTTCTGATTCGCGTGTGTAAACAAATTAAGTATGTATCATTAAGGTGTGTGTGTGTGTGTGTGTGTGTGTGTGTGTGCACGCGCACGTGCGCGGTGCGTGCGTGCGTGCGTGTGTGTGTGCGCGTGCATGCGTGTGTGTACATGAGTTTGTGTGTGTGTGTGTGCATCCGTGACAAATCATCACATTGGCTATATCTTGGTCATTTCAAATGCTGGCAAAACACACACACACACACACACACACACACGCTAGCATTCACACATGCAAGCGCGCGTGCACATACACACACACACAAGCACACCTGCACGCGCACAGAGACACTCTCTCTTGCACGCGCGCACACACACACACACACACATACCATATTGGCATGGGAACACTCCCGCTGAGGTTCTGTCAAGTGACATCCAGTGGCCATTACACAGTGGCATCTGCCAGGAAGCAATCATATATCTTGGTGTCTTTATGGAATGCCTTGTGTGTGCCTGCATCCTGTGTAAACACAGCGCAGGCTTCCAAGGGTGGACAGTACTTCTCTGGATCCCAGCCGCACCTTCGGGTGTATGTTTTTTCTTTTCTGCCTTTCAGCTGACTCTGAGGAAAGACCCACTTACCACAGGGAAAGTCCTGTTGACAGCGGAAAAGACTGTAACCCAGGATTCTCTTCAGAGGGCATCTAAGATCTCATGACAAAACTTTGGCTGTATCTGGAGTTGTACTGTTTTCACCTGTCGGTGGAACAACAACCAGAGAGGTTGGTGGATGTACACGGCAGTTGCTTGACAGTGGCGTTTTTCGCCGGTGGGCTCTGCAGTCATGAAATATTGGCTGGTGCACCCTGGGAACGCTCCTGTGGATGTTCTGTCATGTCACATCCAGTGGTCATTACACAATGGCATCTGCCGGGAGTAATCATGTCCCTTGACGTCTTAATGGAATGCCCTGTGCCTGCCTGCACTCTGTGTGAACATTGCGCCGGCAGCCAAAAGTGGTGCAGGACTGCTCCCAATTGGTTTGTTCAGCAGTTGCTGGCAGTTCTTATCCTGGGTCCCACTCGCACCTTCAGGTTATCTTTTTCTCACGCACAGACATGCGTGTACATTCGTATACATAGGCACAAATACATGCACACATTCATGCACATCAAAATGCGCAAGTATGTACATGCAGGAAACCCTCTTCTTACATTCTCTTACCTCAGTCATTATTTCATTTATCCATCAGCTTTAAATCATTTGCAGTGTGGTCTCGAAACTTAACAAATGTGGTGTAGCGTATATGTACTAGTTCGCATGCAGTGTCCTTGATAAAACTGAAACTGAAATTGTCGGCGGCTATCTGTCCTGTGTCATCTTATCAGCTCTGAGTTATCTCGAACTTAAGCTTTTCTCTGGAGCTGACAATTTCCATTCTCCAAGTAATCGATAATGCTTTTCTCCACTTCAGTGAGTTCCTAGTCTTCTCTGCCTCCCGTTGGACAGATGTGATCTGGTTACATACAGGCTTTCTTCTTATGATCAGGCTCACAGCGAGTCCTGGTAAACGAAAGAAACATGTTATTCCCTCTTACTCAAACTTACCACGACCCACTTTATTCATTCATTTGAATCTTTTTTTTTGAAAGGTCTATTAAGACTAAGTTTATTTTAACATGTGTTGAGTTACTCACCTACTTGCATACTGAAACCAAACGAAGTTAGTACTGATTAATTCAGCCGATTGGTTGATTTTTGTTTTGTCTTTCAGACTGTTTCTAAGACTGGGTTGCAGCTTACAAGAAAACCTGGTAAGTTTTGGCGAAACCTTTTGGCATGTGGGTAAAGAATTTTACTTATATGCTAACACAAAGGTACACATGCACACACACGTGCTGACACACACAAGCACGCAAAGTACAGAGAGAGAGAAAGAGAGAGAGAGACAGAGAGATAGAGAGAGAGAGAGCGAGAGAGAGAGAGAGAGAGAGAGAGAGAGAGAGTGCGAAATAGCGAGGCAGACAAAGGGTCACTGACACGATCTGGTACATGATGAAATACCTGAGACTGTCGATGTAAACTTCGATATCACTCTGGACATCCTTCTTTATTTTTTTCTCTAACTGCAAAAAAAAAAAAAAAACCCACTCAGTTACAGTATCACAAGATACAGTTATAGATACACATATACACTATCTACCCGCACTGACAGAGAGAGAGAAAAAGAGAGAAATTGTGACCATACTTTCAGTCATATGTTTAGATTAAATGACAGGGAAATTAATACAGTGTGTCAGTTCAAACTTTATCTTGTTAATCAACTTTTTACTCTTCTGCTATTTCTCATTAAAAAAAGTTATGCTGGTGTGTAATCTTCCGCACCCAGAAACTGTAGCACAAAACACCTGTTTTGTTCGTCATTGCCTGTGTGAACAAATGCCTTATCTCCACTTGGCATGAAACATCACCACGTTCTTTCGAGTCGGTCTTCGCTTCAGAGGACGAAAACGCGCCGTCATTGCCTCCACCACATCAAGAGAATTCCAGAATGCTTCTTGCTTCGTCTCTTCAACTACAGTCGTCGACTCCGTCAAATGCCCTAGCGTTTGCCAAGTCTACCTGGAGTCCTGCTTCCCCTGGAACTTGTCAGACATGTTTCATGTGCTGATTCACATGAGACCTGCTTTGTTTTCACCGGATGTTCTCCGTTAACATCTTGTCGCTTGAGCGAGTGCTGGTTAGGCTCCACGTAGCATTTGCATGCCAACCATTGTGACGGTCCGCCAATTTTGGCCAGAGGTATGGCCGACACTCCCTGATACACCATTTGTTCAGCAGTCACCGGGCCTGAGGGCGCAGGCCAGTGTCTCCACACAGCACATTATGCGCCAGCTAGTCCAGGGCGCCTTGTAAACGACGAGGAGCGGCTGGGCTCCAAAAGCATGCCTGCTTTTAAAATGCTACACATGCTTGGACACAAGCCAGGATGAAGCGAGTCCAAGGGGGGTGGGTATGGGGTTGTGTAGCAGAAGGGCGAGCCCTGGGAGGGAGGTAAGAAGGACTGGGCGGATGCTAACTGTTGATTTGAGGTAGGTTTGGCGCACCTGCAGAAGAATGTGGGTTGGGTGAGGATTGTTATTTTCATATGGATGTTGAGTTTTATGATGATGATTCTGTTACAAATTCCGAGTTTTCCCTCAAGTCTGCTGTCAATAATGCTTGATCAATAGTGACAGATACGCTTCCTGAGTCGTACTTTGATCCGTCTCCTGCCTCCATTGTATGGGGTCCATGTAAATCACCTTTTTTCGAAAGCTCAGTTGTGGATGACTCATGTTCAACTACTCATTTGTGAAAAAAGGTACAAAGTTTCGCGATGCTTTCAATGAAGCATTGTTCCACTCACGTCTTTTCTGGTCTGGTTTTTCCAGTGTGAGTGCTGTTTATCAAGATCACAGTCAGAGAAACTCATGTAGTCTTTTGGGTGAAGCGTAACAGGCCAGATGCTCTGTATTTATCCGTTTGCCTTATCCTGCGTATGGGCAAGTTGCAATATTCTCTCTTTTCGAGACTGGCCTGTTCAGTTGATCTGTTGATCTTGTCTTTCTCTTTTCTGGAGCTGTCCTCACTCTCCCTCTTATCCCTCCTGAAGCAGGGAACTTATTTTGAGAAGGGTTTACTGAAGTTCTTGCATCTGCCCAAAGCTTCGGCCTCAGTTTCGTCACCTGCCTTCTCTCTCTTTGCCAGGTAGGTTGTCTTTGACTTACAGGCACAAGTTTTTGGAGTTGCTGTATCAAGGGCAAGATGTCAAAGCTTGGCTTAAGCGATCACTGGTGCAGAGCCCTCTCTCTTTTTGAGGACTCTCTCTCCCCTGGATTGCTGAGAGGTTTCGGGGATGCAGGGCAACTATGCTGCCTGTTTTCCACGGGATGCAGCGCACAGCTCCCTTCTTTCTCCTTTCGGCTTCCTCCCTGTCGTGATCGACAGGCCTCCTTTCCAAAGCAGTCGATCTCTTTTGCTCCTCCCGCTCCACACTTTATGGGAAAGATCGCTCTAGGGGTCGGGTCCCAGGACAGAGTCAATGACTATTCTCCGGTTGCTCCTCCGCCTGTACGAGAGGCGTCTTTTGACTTTTTTTTCCAGCAGTGAGCAAGTGAAAAAAAGCCCCTGAAGATTTCCCTTTTGTCCTCCCCTCCTTTGATGTCCAACGCTGTTTGAACCAAGATACTGGCGGATCCTAGTAAGGCTCGAGGTTCTTTCGGTAGAGGTAAGCTCTTTACTTAGGAAGGGGGCAATCAGTCTAGAAACGTAGCTAACCGTATTACTAGAACCCATGTTTTGTAAACATACAACATTGTCCAAAGTGTGGCCACAAAAACACAAAAGACAGACTGAAATGGCTGCCGAAGAAGCGTTTCTGTACAAGTTCAAAAATGGTAAACTACAGATCCCAATCTTCTGATCATAATCAAGAATATGTGAGAAGGCGCCATGACACACTCAGTTTAAAAGCGGCATACTACTGTCACTCACATTTCTGTATACAAAATCGTGCAAAAGTGTACCACGAAACATTCATTCCTAAATAGACATGCTACCAGATCTGAAACATCCGTGCATAAGCTCTAAGTGCATATGTGGGCCAGAAGACACCCAGTCGAAAAGAGGCCTACTGCCAGGTACCATTCTGTGTAAATAAGCAATACTGTGCCGGAGTGTGCCACCAACCACTCAGAACAAATGTGACATTAAACGATATTGCACAAGAATGATTCACAAAACACACAGTCTAAAAGTGGCATAGTACCAGAGCCCACACTTCTGTACAAATATTGTGCAAGAGTGTGCCAAGAAACACTCCGTCAATACGTGGCAATGTACAAGTTCCCACACTCTGAATATATCCATTTTATGAAAGGGTGCGCCACAAAACAATTAACAAGTGGCATTCTAGCCAGCTAATTTAATCCACTGTGATGGAACCCAACACAAAGTCCATAAGGCGGAAGGATATAAGGTTAAAACACACTATGGATGAATGCACCACGGAGCACCTAAATAACACATAGTAGATTCCCCCCTTCTGTAGAGTTCAATAGGAGTGCGCCAAGGAGTACTCTGTCAATGCATGGCTTGTTGCGTATGATAAACAGAGGTGTGGCCACCTGCATACAGACAGTAAGGTGGCATGATAGGCATGTTAATTATGCAATTCCCGTTAATCAACGTCCACGTTCTCAAAAACCACACACAATGGCGAGCCAGAGCTATTGGGAGTAGCCTGCTGTTCCAGACATTTCTCTGACTTCGTGTTGTTTGTTGTACTTTTGGATTTGTAGCTTATAGGCAAGGGTGTGGACTGGTAATAATTGTCTAAGCTATATTGCCAGACTGACACAGTCTTTGGATAACCAGCATTTGTACTTTTTACTTTATTTTGTAATTTGTTTTTATGACCAACTTTTGGACACACTGGCAAACATTCTAACGCGTTTGACTTGTTTGCTGCTGGGTCTTCTCCTACCATGATTCTGAGAATACATTGGGTTTTTTTTTCATTTGTCTCTTGGTTGTTGTGGAGCCTTTGTGGGAGAGCTGGGACTATGCTTCAAGCCTCCAGATTATTGCTGAGTTCTTTATTAGGGCCGTTTTGGCCCATGGCTCCGAGCTCTTAGTTGGAGAGAAGTACAGCAACATTTCTTGTGTGTTTTTTGAGAATGTGGACAGATTCTCATGTGAACTTGATCCTCCCATCCTGTTTAGTATTCAGGCATTTGTTTGCACAGGTAAGTATGAAGGAAAGGAATTTTACTACAAAAATGGGGAGTTTGTATTATACTCCCTGTTTGGCTAGTATACTTACCATGTCAGACCATAGCATTCCACAGCAGTTAGTCAGCTCTACCAGGCTGAAGATTTGTGTGGCTAATGCAGTAATAAGACAGTCACGTGATGCCCACCCTACTTCCGCCGTAGGAAGACGCCGGTGTAAACTTCCTGTACCTCATTCGTCGAGGCCTGCACGCAAGGAACCCCGAGAACCTTGGCGCTAGAGGGGAAGGTAGGGCGGGCATTAGAGTCTGACATGGTAAGTATACTAGCCAAACAGGGAGTATAATACAAACTCCCCATTTTGGCGTCATATACTGTACCATGTCAGACCACAGCAGAATTTATAGGAATAGGAGGAGGGCGAGTGCCCTAAAGGTTCTTGGGGTTAACCGATATGGCTGCATTAGCCGCCACAAAGGAGATCCCTTTAGAACCGTCAGCCCTGGTCATGCGGATGTCCCTTAAATAAAAGTTTATAAAGGGATTTTCCGAACGCCCGAAGGCTGCCTCCAGGAGATGGCATATGGGGACAGAGTGCTGGAACGCTGCCGAAGCGGCCAGGGCTCTGACCTCATGGGCCTGGGGAGACAAGACGGGGAGATCTTTGGCCGCCTGGGCGTAGGCCGATCTGACCGTCTGGGAAAGCCACCTAGAGATAGTGCCAGCTGAGATGTCTTTCTTATTATTGGGGTTGATGGAAATAAGGAGATGTCTCTGGGAAGCGCGCCTGGGGCGCGAACGTTCCCAGTAGTGTCTTAAGCACCTAGAAGGGCACAGATCCATGTCACCACTGCTCTCTCTGCCTAGGATATCCACCAGCGAGCAGATGACGAGGTAGGGGGAGGGAGTACCGGGTTCCTGGTTCTTAGCTAGGAATTTGGGAAGGAACTTAAGGGAGACAGAACCGTCCTTGTGGAAGGCAATGTCTCTGGGATCCCCGCTAAGGGCATGGATCTTGCTTCGCCTTCTGGCCGAAGCCAGGGCGAGGAGAAAGGTGGTTTTCATGGAAAGGAGATCAAAGGGAAGGGAGGAGATAGGCTCGAAAGGGGGTTTCCTGAGAGCGTCAAGGGCCGTAAAGAGGTCCCAAAGCGGAACGCGCCTAGGGGTTTGGGCCTCACGAACAGCCACCCCCCTTGAGATTTCTCTGAGAAGGAAGTCATTCTCAAAGGATGGTCTGCCCAGTTGGCAGATGGTCGTGCAGATGGCCGACCAGTAGCCTCGTATGGAACTAGACGAGAACTTGAGGTGAGACAGAAAATTTCCTATCTGGATATTGGAGGGGCGATCGTGGGGAACAGAGTTGTCTTTGCACCATGAGACCCATTTCTTCCATCTGTAGTCATAAAGGGACTCCGTGCTAGCTCGGCGGGAGGCCATGGCTAGGTCTCTGAGGTCCCAAGAGGCCCCGGCGCCGGAGAGGATGTCGAGGACGGATTGGGACCTGTCTGCCCGGGAGGTAGGGGCAGATGCTCGCAGTCGGGCTGGCACAGGAGCCAGGCGTGGAGGCGAAGCATCTGGGGGTTGGAGTGTGGGCGACCCGAGCGGGATCGCCTGAGCATGTCCCACCGGGTGATCAACTGAAGGGGGGGTACATGGGAGAGGAACTTCAGGTCCGGAAACCAGGACTGAGTGGGCCACCATGGAGCTATGAGGATGAGCCTGGGTCTTTCGAATCTCGCCTTCCTGATCACCTTGTAGAGGATCGGGAAGGGAGGGAAGGCGTAAGCTATGAGACCGGACCAGGGAAGGGAGAGGGCGTCGATTGCAAAGGCCTGGGGATCCGGGACGGGAGAGACATACATCGGCAGACGATGATTGAATCGGGTGGCAAACAGGTCTATCATGGGCCTGAACCAATGTTCCCACACCGAGGCTGGAGTGTGCCTGCTGAGGGTCCATTCCGTGTGGAGGACGGACCTGGAGCGGCTGAGAGAGTGCCAGGATGTTGTGCGTCCCCGCTATGTGTCTCGCGCGAAGGGTGATTCCCTGCGTGTGACACCAGTGAAGGAGGGCCTCTGTCTGGAGGGAGAGGCTGGTGGAGCGTGCCCTCCCCCCTCCCTCCCCCCCCCCTTGTTGATGTAGCAAGCTACCGAGGTGTTGTCCGTGAGAAGGAGAACAAGTCGGTGCGAGACCAGGGTCTGGAAGTGGAGGAGGGCAAGTCTGACCGCCTCCAGTTCCAGGATATTGATGTGGAGATGGGCAGTCTGTGGATCCCAGGCTCCCGAGGCGTGACTGCTCTCCAAATGGGCCCCCCAGCCCGAGTTGGAGGCATCTGTGTAGAGTTCTATGGCCTGGGATGGGAGGGAGATGGGAACCCCGGGGCTCAGGATGGAGGGGCTGAGCCACTCCTCCGTGGCCCAGAGGAACCAAGGCCCAAGGGGAATGGTTTGATCCCAGCGGTCGGTGGTCTGCGACCAACGACGGCGGAACTCCCTTTGAAGCTGTTGCTTGGGGACCCTGCCCAGGGGAATGAGGGGCGACAGGGACTCCATCATCCCTAGAAGGGAGGAAAGTGTCCTTGCCGAGGTGTGGGGAGAGAGACGGAGGCGGGAAATGAGGTCCACTAGACGAGTGCACCTCTCTGGGGTCGGGGAGACTAGCATGGAGGTCGTGTCGAAACTCATGCCCAGAAAAGAGAACCTCTGACTGGGATTGAGTTCGCACTTGGTGGGGTTGGTGACGAACCCTAGTGAGGAGCATAGGTGCAGGAGTTTGGATGTGTGGGCTTGACACAGGGCCTGTGAGGGAGCCAGGACGAGCCAGTCATCGAGGTACACCAGGAGGCGAATGTCCTCCTGTCTGGCTAAGGAGTCCATCTCCTTGACTACCTTCGTGAATAGGAAGGGTGCCAGGGAGAGGCCGAAGGGGAGAGCCTTGAACTGGAACACCCGTCCCCGCCAGACAAACCAAAGGTATCATCTGTGGGAGGGGTGAATGAGGATCTGAAAGTAAGCGTCCTTCAGATCGATTGAGGTGGCCCAGTCCTGATGGTGGTTGGAGTCTCTGATCTGGGTCGGGGTCTCCATCTTGAATTTGGTGGGTCTGAGGAACTTGTTGAGTGGGGAGAGGTCGAGGACAGGCCTCCAGCCTCCTGAGGGTTTGGGGACCACGAAAAGGTAAGAGTAAAACCCGGGGTTGGGATGGGGATGGCGCCCTTTTGGAGAAGTTCCTCGACTTCCAGGCGAAGGGCTTCTGCCTGGGCAGGAGGGGGATCGCTGGGGGAGGGAGGAGGAGAGGTTAGCAGAGGAGGGCATTCGTGTGCCCAGGGCAGACGGAACCCCTCCTGTAAGACTGCCACTATCCAGGGGTTGAGGCCCATATGTCGCCACTGGTGGGCGTGCCGGGACAGGCTGCCTGCCAGAGGGGCCGAGGGGCCGGAGGGGGGCGAGAAGTCTGCCAATTCCTGCTCCTCCGTAGGTGAGTCTGCCAGTCACCTCCGAGGCCGTGCCTGTTGGCCAAACCAAAAATTCTGCTGGGGGGGTTTCGGTTTCGACCTAGGCACGGCAGAACTAGGGTGCCTGGTGGGCTGTGCGGTGTGAGAGGGAGCCTGTTTTGGGTAGGGCTGGGCTGGGGTCTGGAGGGGGGCGGGGGCGGGGCGGGAGGGGGGTCCAGTAGGACGGGGCTGGCGGGGGGGCCTGACCGCAAAGGACGCCGCCTGCCTACGTTCTTTGACTGCATGGGTGATGACTGCAGTCGAATAGTCGCTGAAGAGCAACTGCTCCTGACCCGGGATGCACCACAGGGCTGCCCTGACTGCCGGGGAGAGATTGGCCTGTGACAGCACAGCATCTCTCACTGCCAATAGGCAATTAAAGTGACTCCTGGCTGCGCTGTCCGCCGCGGCCGAAAGGTGATACGCTATCTTGTTAATAAGAAAGCGCATCAGGGGGTTGCCAAACAGGCCAGAGTCTGTCTCAGTGTCGTCAGCGTCTGAGGACACAGAGGCAGTGCTGTCCTCCTGTGACCAGCGCTCCTCCGCTCGCTGCAGGAGCATGTCAATGAAGGCATGTCCCGCTGTGGTGTGCAGAATACCAGCCCTGGCAATCCTGTCCCACTCCACCAAGTTCTTGATAGAAACAGTGGTGGATGTGGGGGTGGGGGGGAGGTTGGGAGTGAGTCAGCAGTCGGCAGGGGAAATGGCAATGTCCCTGGTGACTGGGTTGGCTGAGAAGAAGGAGAAGACGTGGGGGCTCTGCCGCGGGTCCTTGAGGAACACTCCTCTAGGACCGCGTTAGGGGCTGACAAGAAGTCATTCCCCGGTGGAGGGACGGCCTGTGCACCCCTGGCAACGGCTACTGGTCTGTCTCACAAGGGGTTGAGGGTCTTGGGGGCGACTATCCTTGGCCGAGATTGCTGAGCTGGGGGGGGGGGGGGTCGGCGTAGCGGTCAAAGGAGAAACTGTTGTCAGAGGGAGGGGTCTCCTTAACAACAAGTTCAGGGTGCCAGCGTTCTAAGATGGAAACGTTGCCAGACTGGGGGAGGGAGTCCTCAACCCCGTCCTCAGGTTGTGGGTCAGAGTGTTCCTGAAGGGGAAGTTCAGATCCGCCTTCAGGGGGCAAGGGCAGGGGTGCGTGGGAGTCCCGCCCGCATTGGGTAGTAGGGGAATACGAGGGCGGGTCCCTGGTGGCTCCATACTCGGCGGGCAGACTGGGGGATGGCCAATCAGACAGCGCCCGAGAGGGAGGGGGACCCAGGTCGAGCCAGCTCCAAGAGGCCGGATGCCATATTCGACCGTATATGGAGTCACACTGGGTGTCGCTTCTAAGCCACTGGTCCCTCTCGGGGGCATAGAGCCACCGGTCCCCGGGGAGTACGGTGGGCTGTGGCGGCCCTGGGGCAGGGTTTCCCCGGGGACCCGGGTAACCCGGGGCACCATGGGGAGGGTAGCGAGAAGGCGCGCCGTCTCGTACCCGCCCCGGAGAGAGCACTGCCTCCTGCGTCTCCCGGGTGCAGTCCGTGCCGGTCCCCTGCGTGGCAGGGGAAACGGTGGGTGGCATGGTAGCTGAGCCCCCTGGCCTATGGATGCGGACTGGGATGGCTGCAGTGACGTGTCCACCTCAAGGGACAAAGGGTTACCCTTGGCCCCGCTGGTCGATCCTCCCCCCGGAGGAACGGGACCGTGGACGTTGCCCAATAGGGGAGCGAAAGAAGTCCGCTCCCCAACATCCTGTACCCCTAGGGGAAAATGGGACGGTCGATCGGGGTGGTTCAACCGTCTGGGGTCAGGGCGCAGATCCGAGCTACTCGATGCCTGCGTCCCTGCCCCAGAGTTATGGTCAGTGGGGGAGTCCCACCAAAGACTGCCCATAACTCCTCCACCGGAGTGATGACGCTCCTCGTGTCCGAGTGGTGGCTGCACCCGGACACGGTTGGGGAGAGTGTGGTGAGATTGCGTGACGTTAGTGGGGGGTAAGCTAACGCCACGAGTCTCATCTGATCGGGTGATGGGCGGTGATTCTGGCCGCGAGTCGTCACCCGTGCTGGTCCGCGCCTCAGCAAGGTTCCCTGGGGGCCGAGGGTCATGAGACGCAGCACGACAGGAGAGAGTCTCCGTGTGCGACCGAAGGCGAACAGGCAAGTTGGCCCGAGAAAGGGAGGATTTTGAACGGGAAGGTCCCTTGAGGGGGGCCTTGCCTTTGGATTTTTTAACAGTCTCAAAAGAAAACAGCTAGAAATGACGGGCGATTGCCTGTTCGTCTTCGGATGCAACGATCGTGCGTTCGCCAGTCGGGCAGAGGAGGTATCATAACGACAGTCGCGCATCCTCTGCGTGGAACCCTCCTCCACACCGGCTGTATGCTCATCATAGGTGTGAGCGGATTGTCCCTGGAATTGACACGCGGGTCCTCCGGGGCAGAGAGTGACTCCCGAACAGAGGAGCGGTTCGACCCGTAAGTGTCCTTCACCACGTTGGACACTGGTGGTGAGACAAACACAGAGCGCACGATCGCAAGAGGAGACAAAGAGGTGGATTGAGGGATAGAAAAGAGCTCGAACAACCCTGTTAAAGGCAATAGTAGTGCGATAATTGGAATGAAATCGAGCGAAAGACGCTTGAATTATAAGGGGAACGGTGCTAGAGTACCGTTGGATCGAAGAAACTCGATCGTAATCGCTGTCGATAATGGCCGGTCGAATCAAAATGGCGGGACGACTGGCGAAGAAAAACGGAAACCGAGAGACCGACGAGAAAGATCGCCAAATCAAGGTATTGGAGTTGAAAGGCGAATGGAAATGGAAAATCGCCGATGAACCGATAAAGGCTGAAAGAGGGGAGAGATGAGGAACCGGTGACAGAGTTCTGAAAATCCGAACTGCGAGATGCACGGAAAACAAACTCGCGAGTGAAAAAATAAGAAACGCGAGAAGCGTTGATCAATAAATGAAACACGCCAAACCAGAGCCTCACACAGCAAGGGTATAAAGGTTGAGTGCGCACACCACAACAAAATAAGTAAGGAGTAAACACAAGGCAATCTTTACACAACGGCAAAGAAAAGGCGAGACAGAGCACAAGACTTATCTAGCTTGGACGGCAGGCTGAAGAAGAATGAGGTACAGGAAGTTTACACCGGCGTCTTCCTACGGCGGAAGTAGGGTGGGCATCACGTGACTGTCTTATTACTGCATTAGCCACACAAAACTTCGGCCTGGCAGAGCTGACTAACTGCTGTGGAATGCTATGGTCTGACATGGTACAGTATATGACGCCAAAAGTAATTTTATGACATACTTACCTGTCCAAACATGAGAACGTCCTCCACCTTGCCGCTTGGTCCGAAAAGGGGCGAAAACTGACCTAAATCGATGTTCGTGCAATGTTGTGAGCTCAGTAAGGAAGATCGGTAGAGCAGGCTTTGGGTGGCAGGAGGAGGGGAGGAATCCTAATATTTACTGATATTCAACGCCAAGTGGAGATAAGACATTTTTTGTACAGGTAAGTCTACCATAAAACTACTTTTAGTAGTACAATTCATTTTTCATGCGCGCGCACGCACGCATGCACGCACGCACGCACGCACGCATGCACACACACACACACACACACACACACACACACACACACACACGCGCATGCAAAAATACTCACACTTTCATCAGCCAACTCTTGCCATGTTTCCATTGAACTAGGAGGTTTTGACAGGTCCACCTCAATTGACACTACCACAGTCATCCTAAAACTTGGTAGTTCTGTAACAGAGAGAATCTTTGTCACAAATAAAGAAATACTCTTTTCAAAATGCATCTGGTTGGCATATGCATACCTGCACATGAAAGCTAATGTACTTTTGATCACAAAGACCAAATGCAAATATAAATTCAAGTTCAGCTACGTGTTTTCTTTGTCTTCTTCATATTGGCTTGTATCCGGTTTTCTGTGGAAAGAAAAACACAATAAGGATTTTATAGCTAATTTTGGTGGTGTGTATGTGCCTCCATTTTTTGCTCATAAAATTGCATTCTAAGTCATTCTTTCTTGGGCTTTGGTAGTTCTACAAAAGTAAGTTTAAGAGTTCTACATGTCATGGCGGTTATGCGTATAAACTCTTCTCTCTCTCTCTCTCTCTAACACACACACACACACACACACACACAATCTCCCTACGCACCTGTACAATTATTACCGGCGCCAGTGTAGCCACGAGCACAGCTACAAACATATGAGCCGACAGTGTTGGTACACTCTTGATCACAGTCGTTGGTAGAAGTATCCGAACATTCGTCCACATCTTTAAAACACACACAAACAACAAATAAATATACACACACATACATACATACATACATAATATATATATATATATATATATATATATGTGTGTGTGTGTGTGTGTGTGTGTGTGTGTATAGATATATATATATTCATATATATATATTGAGGGAAATTAAGAGCAGGCAAACAATTCCTCTCCTGTCTTTACAATAACGACTTGGCAAAAAGAAAAAGAAAAAAGGTAGGGAGTATGACAGCAACAACACGGGGATGAACAATCCTTCACTAATAGCATATCAGGATCATCGAAGTCCATCTTGAAAACAGAACCTTACATACCACCTGTGCAGAGGTCTTTCATTCGCCGATTCGGATTTATCAGTGAGACGCGGATGATTGTGTCAGTGCTCTCATGCCATCAAATGATTATGCCATTGTCTATGATTCCGTGGTATTCTCACCACAAAGGATTCAAAAACAGAATGAATCCAACAGCACTCCAAAGCACCAGTGAAGGGTGGAAAAGTAAAACGAAAAGAAAGCGCTGTAATGAAATAAAAAGCTGAAAAACTAAAATCGTTTTTCTTAAAGAGTATTAAATGTATGATCAAGTCTTTGAGCCTATGCTTGAAGATCTATTCTAGAATGCAAGAGGTCAAAAGATGTCAACAGTCTGAATGGTCAGTTCTACTATTTAATAACCAAAGCATTGTCAGTCACACACACACACACACAAAGCACACACACACATGTGCGCACACACACACACAAAGTGCGCACACGCATATGCGCGCACACACACACACACAAGCACACATGCATACGCATGCACACACACACACACACATACAATGATTATATTGGCACAACCAATGTTATGTAGGTACTCAAAGTCTGACCAGTGCGTTGGGATAATGCGTAGGTCAGACATCTGCTAAGTTGTAGCCACGAGACGCTCTTCTTAAATTCTCTCATCTTAGCCATAAATTTATTATCCATCAGATTTAAATCATGCACAGTGTGGTCTCAAAACATAGTGGATGTGGTGCAGCATATATGGACTACCCGTATGCAGTGACAGCTCCTTGATGAAATTGAAACTGTCAGTCACGAAAGTGCAGACAGCAGCTAAGAATTGTTTAGGACAGCCTTTACTTAGATCTCCTAAGAAATGCAGAGACAGACAGAGAGAGACAGACAGAAGTAGAAATACACTTAAATAAATATGCACACACACGCACACAAACACACACACACACTCTCTCTCTCTTTCTCTCTCCATTTTCTCGTATAACATCACTTCACATTAAAAGCTGTTAAACAGAAGAACAAGCAAACACAATTATAGCTCTCCTATTCTTGCTTGACCAACTGGTTGCCTTAGTTCTCTTCATATTATGTCTTTTTGACGCATAAATAAGATACAGGCCATTTGAGACATACTAATCGTACAAGCTTTCCATATTAGGATAAAGTTAAAAGAAAACAGCTGTCAATGCTGTTGATTGCCGGGAGATATTGGTGTATACATAGTCCCAACAAAGTGCACAATTTTTCATATAAATTTATCAGCCAAAACTCTATCTCGTGTGTTTTCTCATGGCATACTATCAATAATCATCACACTTTGTACACTCCTATGAAACCAAAGTGACATTACAAATATGTTAAGATAACACAAATTTCTATGAGTCTTATATCAATTATCTGTACCTATACGTCTATGTGTTATCTATCTGTATGCAAGCTCAAACTTTTGATACGTATGCACACTTCTAACTACATATAAATGATAAAATTAAAATTCTGTAAACATGGAGTGTTTGTTAAAATATTCCGTTCAGGTTCTTGATATACTGCTTTGCCGCAAAATGGTGAGGTCGAAGCTGGAAAATCAAATTACTCTGGAAAAGAGTGCCCTGGAACACGTTGCAGGAGGAGCAATTAGGTACTACTTTCACGTCACCTTTCGAATTAGATCAGAATCTCATCTTCAGACCCAATTTTGTCAAGTGCAGTTGGGGCATTCAATAAACATTCAAATACATACGATCGGATATTAACTGGACAATGATGTCTGGGCTTTTGTTTCATAATTACTTGTCTGCTGTCTGGACGTGCATAAACACATAAGATAAAGCATGCATGCCAAAATGCTAGTTGGTGCCGTGTTAATATGATAATCAGCCGTTTTCCGTATTATTATTATTATTATATTGGGTATTTATATAGCACCTATCCTCGGTCACAGACCAAGCTCTAAGCGCTTTACAATAAACACACTACCTCACTCACTCAACGGGCTGCCTACCCAGGTAGAGCTGGCCAAAGAGCAGCCTACTGGCGCTTATTCGGTCGTTTCCCTTACCATTCAAATATCAGTCACTCATTTTCATTTATCTCATTTATTCCTCCAGTTTCTCACATAGGATGCATACGATGTTTTATACGTGTCCTCCATTTCCACCGGTACACGATGGCACACGACAACAGTAACAGTAAGTGACAATTTTTGTGGCTTGGTAAGAAATACCAGGCGGCTATCTTCGATCTACATCAATTTTGCCAGGGCAGCGGGGAACCCCCCTGCTCTTTTCGATTTTCAACTGCCGTGGGTTCTTTAACGTGTGCAGGGGGCCAGGAAGGCACACGGGTCCGACTCGCTTATAGTCCCCATCCGATGGACTTGATGTTCAGTTCGATTTGTCATTCAAACTGGGAAAGAAAGGGCAAGAAAGGCAGGGCTCGAACCCACGCACTTCTCACACGTTGGATTGGCAGGTGAACGTCTTAACCACTCTGCCACCTTTCTTCCTCTTCTTGGACAAGTTGTGCAAAGAATTAGTGTGATCAATGTTTGTTGTGTTGTGCGCTCAAGCATCCAACAAGATAAGATAGCCTACTACCTTGTTTATATGAACTGATGTAATAAGTATACGGTGTATCTATATCAGTCTGTCATGTCGTCTTTTAGACCACCAGAAGTCTTGCATCCGGGCTACTTAGACCAGTCGACCCTTTCAAAGGTCAACTATATCTGGCACCGACAAGGCTCTCTCAGAAGCCATGGAGCACGGCTTTTCCGAAAGTTTGCATGTTTGAGAATCCCCGGGCACCTCACACATTGTGAAAATGATCCAAGAACTCGATGCCAGGTGGAGCAAAAAAATCTAAGAGTTTAGGTGGATTGTTGAAACCCACACTTTCAAATGCCCAAGACAAAGGTACCGACGATGGGCGGGGGGTAAGGTGCGTAAAAATACACACTCCGATGCCACTGAAAAAAAAAGATATTTTGAAAGATGACCAAGACCCCACAGAAAGAAACAAAGATTCCAATGGGCTGGATACTAATAGGTCTGAACAGATATGGATGGGGAAAAAAATAGAATTGAAAGTGCAAGACAGTTAGGCTGATAAATCAGTGGCCGTTTCAAATGAAAATTGGGGGCTGAAATCTCAAAGAAAAAAAAAAAGGAAGATTACAACAGACCAGAAAAATTGTCCTCAAGTCGTTGTCCCCATTGTCTGAGCAGATATTTGGTCTAAACTGTCTCAACAATGAATAAAGACTTGTCTTTGACTCTGCACATTTAGAAAGCTAATGTGAAGGCGGCTACTGTGACCACCCATGCAGTCGATATCATTCTGGTAACAAGGTACATGAATCGCTGCGCGCAAGTCTCTGACGCAGTGAGAAGCTGCTCAGACCACATCGTGCTGTGTAGATATACAGGGCAAGAGATCTTCCTTCATAGGAGTGGTGCGATCAAACCTCATCTGAATAAACACTTCGCTTGGGTTTGTGATGAATCCGTTCCGATTACTGATTCTTTTTTTTTTCAGAGACAACACTGCAAGACGTGGAAGAAGCGGACAGAATCAATGCAAGGTTTTCTGTGACAGACCAGTAATTTTGATTTCATGCGTTGAATCAAGGTGGAAGCAAACCATAAGACTCGCATACCGAAAGTAGCCAAGCCTTTTTTTCCTTTATCCCTGGGCCTGGACGCTTAAAACGAACATCACCAATCCCTGACGTGGGAGTCACATGGGTCACCAGAACCACAGTTTACCTCAGTAACAGGAGAGGTGAGTGAATTTCCAAGTTGCATTTCCACTTAACTCACTTGTTTGAGGTGGAAGCTCTAACTTATTGCACAAAGGTTTAAGTTCTTTTCTTTTCAGCGTGGGTGGTCTTGGTTCATACCTGACTCTGACATTTACCAAATGATTCAAACAGGAAAGATAATAACTGCCGAACTAGGAAACTGATTAACCTGTCCTATAATAAAGAAAACCATCAGCTTTTAGCCCTAGTGAAAGCCAAATCATTGATTCTGAAATTAAAAAATTGGTTTCAAAGCAGGCGATTTTACAGTTAAACTGATAATGAAGTGCATTACCCAGTGTTCATTAGAGAGCAAAAAAGATGGCACCCATCGTGTAATTCCGAATATAAGAAGACTCAGTTCAGGAATTTGTTTAGCACCGTTTAAGATGGACACACTCAGTACAGCTTTGATACTAATCAACAAGAACTGCTACATGGCATCAAATTGGAAGATGATTACATTCTGTGCCCATTCACGATGAACATAACAAACTTCTGAGATTTCTATGGAGTGGGCGATGTTCTGAGTACCAATATCCTTTTGGGATGATTCATTGTTGGTAGGAGCTGTCAGGAAGGCCTACATGAAAAATGTTGCTTACACAGCTACTCTTTTTCAAAAGCTTCGAGTTATTGTGCATTCAACTGAATCAGTGTCTGAACGAACTGCAAGAATTCATTACTTGGGGGTAATAATTGATTCAAAGCTATAAGCCTTGCTGAAGAAAGGACGAACTCACGGGCTGACTGGATAAAGCTTGCTAGGAAAACAACTGTACAGTGATCTGGCTCAGGAGAAAGGCTGCTGCCAGTTTTCCAACTGTAAAATTTGGGCTGCAACACTATCGTCAATTAGAACAGAAAAAAATCGGCCTAAAATTTGATCATGAATAATTCAGATTTTGCATTTTTTGATCCTCTCCAAGGAAAATCAGACAGTACCTTAATGGAAAGTTTTGTTTGTTTGTTTTTAGGGGAAATCAGACGATGCCTATCGATTTATTCATTCAAGAATGAATCAAATCAAGAAGAGGAAGCTTTATGGCAAGGCTGAATGTTGTTGTCTGAAAAAATATTGATTATTCTTATTACATAAAAGTGTTCGGTTCATGATTATAAAACGTAAAACCAGTGGTGTCTCTACCGATGATCACCCCTCAGCCTCCTGCCCTCGAATTCAAACCTGATGAAACAAAGGAAATCAGATGAAACTGCGAGCCCGCTCTTCAGGGCAAACAGTGGAACATGTCCCAAATTTAAGCAAAGTAACGTTAACCTATGGAAACACAACCGAGTGCTTAAACAGAAAGTAACTGTGATTAGTGTTGCCAAACGAAAAAGAGCACGCCACCAGAAGATCCAGTATTGATGTCCTACACGGCAGGATGACACAAATCCTGGTCTAGAACAAATGTGACATTAAGAACAAAGAAGTACAGTTTACAGGATGAAGTGAATGAATGGAACTGCACAACAGGCTTTTCCAAATAGGAAAACCATCCAGAGCTCATTAGAAAGAACGATCCAAGACCTGATGCAGCCTCCCACTCAAATTCATTACAACAAATGATTCTAATTGAACTCACCGTGCCATATGAAAACAGAACAGAGAAAGTTCTTCACCTCAGAACTGAAAAAGGTGCTAGTCGAAATGATAGCTTGAGGGAACGATGTTTCTAAGCTAACGTCTCTAACGTACAGGTTAGAGCAAAGTAGACCTATCAGCCTATTATCTCATATAATAGCTCTCCTCAATTCATGCAGGGATGACAACAAGAACATTAGGGGAGGGTCGCGCATTCTTGGAGGACTTTCTGCTGTCAAAGCCTTCTCTGGAGTTTCTTCCTACTAACCGGTGCATCTCAGCCAGACATGGTTGTTGGACGATCAGCTTAATTGCCATAACTTAAGACAGGCCTCATGCTGAGAGAAAGCTGGGGAAAAGGGGGCGTAAGAAATGATTTTTTTGATGAGAGAAAATGCAGCATTGTTGTGAAGAGTTTTATGTTCAACAAATTTACCCTTTTCCCCTATCCCCCCAATGTCCCAGTTTCCGTGCAGAAGCATGCGCATCTTCTCTGCACTCACCTGTACAATTATTACCAGTGCCAGTGTAGCCAGGAGCGCAGCTACACACATAAGAACCAGTAGTCTTGGTACACACTTGATCACAGTTGTTGATGGTAGGATCCGAACAAAAGTCCACATCTGAAAACAAATGCTTAAGAATCAAATGAGACGCCACGAGGTCAAACATAACATTTGTCTTCTGGCAATTTCCTTTTATTTTGTCGACTTTTTCACCATTCTTAGCTTGTATCAAAAACTATTGCCGGCATGGTTGGAAAACCATATGATTGCAATTTTGTTCCTTGGTGGAAGTAACACTTTTATGACAAGAATGTATGGAAAATCATAACCATATCGGGTTTCTTATGTCTCTTGCTCAGGTCTGAATGCGATCAAAAGCAAACCCATCCAATACTTCCCTCAGCAATACAGAATTCAGAGGACCCCCTATGCTGTTAGCGAAATGTTTGCTACTTTTACTTTAGGGCCCTCTGTCTGATCTTTGTTATTCCCTCCTACATCCCACACCCCTTACTTTCCTCAAATCATATGCCTGAATTAATGAGACACACAAAAGAACACAAAGCATCCATTTCTACGACTGGGCGGCCTCATTCCAAAGGCGTGCATACAATAATTAGTACAGCTTGACAGTGAATCCTGCCTGTTGAGAGCGAAAGAGGCAGATTTGTAAACACAACTTGTAGGTCCTGGCACTAAAGTTTTAAGATACAAATTAAACTGTATAGCTATCAGAGTAAAGAAGGAAAAGACCATATAAAAAGCCTCATTAAGAAATTTTTCATCAAAAAGGAGTGTTGGGAATCACATTTGACGCGATAGCAGCCCTGAAATAACCCCTCGCGTCGGCTGGGCCAGGAACGTTTTAACATCCACCTGCAGTCACTAAACTTTGAAATTAACTCTGATTGAAACTGACTGATGCCCTTATTGAGTTATTTATCAGGTTTATATCCAAGTAAGTTTCCGTTCATTCATTTCGGGTCTACATTTATAGATTCATGTATGTTCTCCTATTTGATTATTCAGCGCTCTATTTTTTGTTACTATTTTCATTGTGCCTCTTTCTTCTATTTCCTTTTGTTATTCTTCGATGGCCTCTTTGGAGTCTGCTGAATTGTAATTCTTTCCCCGTGGTGATGAGAACAGACTTATGTTAGTTACTATAGATGGACTGCCATGACTCCACCAGCTGTGTTTACTGCTGAGTTCTCACCCAGGAGACGGAGATCGACTCAAGGCGGGGATAAACAGATGGTTCACTTCACAATACAGAACTCTTACGGTGTCCATAACTGTCAGTTAAGGATAGAATTTTCACTCTTTATAATTACCTCTTTTTTGTCGTATCTCTTTCTCCTCTCCCCTTTCCTCTCATACTCCTTCAGAAATCCCGGTCAATTCATTTTTGTAGTGACTGAGGACTCGCGTACCTACGTTCTTTCCCCCCATTTTTTGGTTCATCGTTTTGATCCCGTTTTTCAATCGAATATGCTTCTACTTAAAATGACAGTATAACGAGAGCAGTCCTGAATTGTTTGTTACAAAATTGAGTCATCTGTATCTACATAAGATTGGCGTATCTGTACTGCACATGCATCTTCGCTGAATATGGTACGATCTGGATTGATCAGCTTTCTTCTATCATTGTGATCAAGATCAAACTTCACCCTGCTACTTTCCTGGTTTGAAATGAGAGAGCTACAATAGTCTTCGAATCTGCAGTAAAATGACCAGTAATGGTTAGATGAGACTTTTAGCTTTCTTTGGATATCCAGGCGGTCGCTCCTTCCACAGCTTTGCACTTCGAATCGTATTTTGCATACACGAATTTGATTCAGCTCTATGACGCCATAAACTTTTCTATTATGCCATACTGTAACCTTTACCTCTGGCCTTGACTTTCAACAAGATTATGGTGCCTGGCAGGAGCTTATTATAGAAAGCTTGACACAGAGTAGATGCTAAACCCACAATCTATCATGCAAACATGATTTAATTCAATATCTCTGGTTCTGATCTTAACCTTCAAGATGCGATCTTAAATGAAAGTAAAACCCATGCTTACAGTATGGCCAGTCACAATGCCATGTGTAACAAACATCGAAAGAACATATGAGCTCGTACGTTTGGGGTGATCTTGACCTTTGGGGGAAATCCGGAAATATCAACGTTTTAACACAAACACACATACGTGCCCGAAAACCATGGGCAACTCAGTGATAAAAACAAAGCCATGTTATTTACCCATACCTAAACAAAATAAGGCATTCAGGGGAAATGTAAACTTCTGAAATCTTATCTCCTCTATGCTCATGTGATACGTCATTCATATTGTTTTTCACAGGGTTTTTTGTCGAAATTTAACCATCTTTGATTTTAGTCTGCATTACAAAAGAAGGGATAAACTCTTAAGGCTCCAAAAATAAGATGGAAATAATGATTATTTCAGAACTCTGAAAAAAAAGGTGAGCATTGCTAAAATGTTATTTGCGATTTTTTTCCAATTTTTTTCTTACAAATCTTACAGTGATGCACAACACGGGCCAGTAAAATTTCTTGTTCCACAAAGTTCCTTGCCTCTATGAAATTGCTATACGTTCCAAACTGATCACGATCTGATTTTTGTGTGTGAATGACCGATCAGCTACGCTGACTTTGCCATATATTGCATTATCATGTCATCATGTTTGTTCTTTTTCACTTCAATTTCTAGGCCATACTTGGACAGAACAGCCAGTGTTTTTGGATACATTAAAAAGAACTCGTTCTCCGATTGAAGAGTGAATGTCGATGACCCTGAAGCACAGGCTTGATCATAATGACAAAAAATGCAATACTATGAGTTGTACTTTGCTTTTCAAGCCGCAATGGGTTGACATTCTCCAAGAGTGTCTTCTTGAAGAGTGTCACTTTTAGGTGCGCATTAAGCTTTTGTGTCTCCATCACTAGTACTACCTGCTTCCAAGGTTGTTATTACATAAAACTAAAAATGTTCCACCCTTGAACTATAATGCAGCAACAGCTCCAGCTCAATGTATGTGTGGCATCTGCTTTGGATGTGCCCCTCAATGACTTGCGGGAAACTCGTGGACGCTGTTTGCCATATGAGGCTGGCTGCAAATGAAAGTTAATAATCTAAATGAAAGTGAGATTCACTGTAGGTGTCATGAAGAAGGCATCACTGTGTGTGGACTTGTCAATGTAGGCAACGCCACCTTCATCTAAATCCATGACGTCTGAGTGTGTTAGGGCTAAAGACAAATAAGGAAATAAGTCAATGAACAGATATCGAAACACAATAACAAAAAGCAACCAATACAGGGACGTTGAGGAACAAAGTACCCGGGAAGGAGGGTCAGAAGGGCTCATGGATAAGGCTATATGCCTTACATAAACATTTGAAAAACATGGAAGTGAGGCCCATGTCCTTACCCGTAACCCGCTCTGCAATACCTAGCACGCAAGGATATTTACACATGCTCTGCTAATGGTTAGGATGTTGGCATCCTCTGAGCAGTATAGAAATTAGTGTCATCCAGCATTATGCTCATCACACACACTTGCTAGACAACATGAAAGAGACACACAGAGAAACATTCTGACCAAATGCTGTGCAGATGTCTTCGTTGTTGTAAGTATAGCCGTCTTCACAGCCACAGCTGTAGCCACCACCTCGGTTGATGCAGACGACGTGATCCCCTGAGCAGGAATGATTGGTCAAACACTCATCAATGTCTGTTTCACAGTTTGTGCCCTGCCAGCCTGTCAGGCAAAGGCACTGGCCAGTGACACTGTCGCAGGACTGGGTATGCTCGCTGCACTCACACTGCAGGGCGCAGCTGGCACCATACTTGTTCGCGGCACACTCTAGTATACACACACACACACACATTCACACACCACATACACACACACACACACATACACACAAGACATACACACACATATACCATATTACACAGTCAAAGGCAACTGATATGATAGAAACACCGACAGTATTTAAAAAAAATAAATGTGTAAATGTATCAATGATGGGAAGACTACATGCTTCTTCATGCACAGGAACATTGCCTTTTGTATTTTTCTAGGAATGTATTAGCGTTTTTGTTCATCGTGCAAACATAACGTAAACGCAACACTTTAACAAAAGACGTCGTCACGAGGCAACCCACCTAAGGACACCCTACACTGTCGAGGCACTTCGGTAGTCTTCAGTGCTGCCTATTCTGATCTAACATACGCAGGACATCACCTTTAAAGCCCTTAATGAGGACAATAACTGCTGGTCGTGGGGTCACCATGAGTGAGCGTCTCACTATATCCGTCCCACGACAGTCCCCATGAACTTGCTACCACCGGTGACGACAGTATGAATTTAGCAATTGCAGAAAAATATCAAGACTGAGATCACCATGAGAGCAGGGCATGAATAGACACAAAATCAGATTTTTTTTCATCACTGATCAATGAGGATGAGGACAAAAAAATTGATGCTGTGAAGTTCCATTCTGGGCTAAGACTGCATGGCAGGAATGTACCGTATGCTTACTTTCGTAATCTATCCCGGCCTCAACCACGCCCGGGAGATGCAGGCACCTGTAGTGTTGGTCAGGAAACTTGAGCAACACTTTCAGAAACCCGTCCATTGACTGGATGAAACCCGGCTATGTGATTCAAGTCTTCCCATTTGTGCTCATAGTAAATTCCATTCTGGATAGATGCCGGTCAGAAGGAATAGAAAAAATCCCACAAAAAATGGCTGTGATAGGAATCAAACCCATAACCTCTCAGCTGGCGAGTTGCGATATTGACTGCTGTGCCATGGTGGCTTGTGTGTCTCGTCTCTTTGTATCCCCTTCTATTTTGTGTCTCCAAGCAAAGAGTAAGGACTGATTCTATAGTCATCATTTCAACAGATGCAGAAGAAAACCCTTTCTGAGCTCTTTTAACATGCATTATGAACGACTGATCTACATTTTTGGCTGCCACAAATATCTTAAGCAAAACTTTTCTTTTGGGACATTATGCAAAGAAGAATACTGAAGTACTCTCAAGGAGTGGTAGTTTATCTGCAAAATGTGAACATTATCACTAAATGTAGGTATTGTTCATTTAAGAATAACGTGTATGTGTATGCATCTAAAATTAAAACACATTTTTGCAGCTTTCAGAGTTTATGCCATTTTATAGTGATGTACAAGGTCAACAATAAAGCGGTAGGCCCTAGTACTTCTACACGCCCTTATACTGTCTCCAATTACAGGCGACATAGGATCAATGAGCATGCAACACACACCAACCCACCTTCACACTGGCCTTGGGAGTTCTTGAAGAAACCATCGTGGCATTCACACAAATAACTGCCCTGTATGTTGATGCACTCTGAGTCTTCGGGACAGGATACGTCAGAAGTGCTGCATTCATCGATGTCTGTGTCACATGTTTCGTCTTCCCATCCGTCAGCACAGCTGCATGTGCCATTCACATGGTCACAGGCCGAGGAGTGATGCGAATTGCAAGTGCAGATACTACTGCAGTCTTTGCCAAACGCGCCTTTAGCGCAAGCTGTGATAAAAACAGTATGCACATCTAAGAACATCTATCTACCTGTTTATCTGTGTATATGGAAAGGAAGCCAGGGAGGACAATTAAACAGGCATACAAAGAGAGATCTATCCCTTATCATTACAGACGATAAAAATGTTTTTTCCTTTGAACTGACGGTATGTTCCTTGATGTCGTTTTACTATTTGAATTCTTTCCCATGGCAAACGCCAAACCCTGATTAATTCAGCTTCATTAGTTGCATTTTGATCGGTCGACTGATGCAGTCTGTTGGTGACATTTCATTCTATATGTACAAGCTCAACAATCAATCCTTTTAAAGGTGAGGTGTTCACAGTTTTGATCACCATCAACCACAATAAGTGGATATGTGTTCAATTTGATTTACTTTAGGGTTTTTTTTTTCAGTTTTAATATGAATTTTCCCGTTTTACACTTTCTCCCAGTTAATGTGAATTTACCACATTTCGTCACTGGCACTGTGCTTAATGCAGTTGCGAAATAAGTGAGAAAACATGTGACTGACAGCAATTATCTACTTTAAACTTATATATCACAGACACAAGTACCTCGGCAGGTTCTGAGGTCTTGGTTGAGGAGATAGCCATCGCCACAGCTACACAAAAATGAACGGCCGTCGCTGGTCTCTTCACATTGCTGCTCACAAGGACTTTCACCACATAGATCTTCATCTGTAGAGCACAGGGCCACAACTGAACACCATATCATTAGAGACTGTACTGCATTAAACCACAGTGTGGTTGCACTGTGTTGTTGCTTTGTATTGTACTTCATCTGATTTCTGTCATACTAGATATCACCACGGAAAATTTGGCCAGTAGCAGCTCAAGGTTTTGATACATCAAAGTCCCTCACAGAAATTGGTCACAGAAAGTAACTTCTCTTCTGAGCTCCTTTTCACATGGTGCACATAAGTCCATGAAGCTGATGTCGGTTGATAAATAGAATGTTTTACTAGCATGAACCATGTGTTGCACACTCGGCTTATATTTCATACAAATAATAGATCATTATGGCTGAAGGAATGTGGAATAATCTCTTACATGATGTCTAGACTATGAAGCTCATGTTTCCTACACGGATGTTATCTTTGGAAAAAATAAATGGGGAAACTTTTTAGGTCATTCTCGTTTCGTTTCTATGGGAGAACTCCTCTCAAAATACATAAAACTGGGACAAACACAAATCAAGCACTTTCTTTTCTTTTTGTTGAAAATGTTATGAGTATTATAGATTGACCCGAAGGCCTTTTCAATGTTTTGCATATAATCAGTTATGTAAAAAGATGAAGAAAACCCATCTTTCCAGAGGCAACGTTTTTAATTAGTTTTGCTCAAAACATAACTCGTTAGAAATGTCTCAAAGGTCCATAACCACAAAAATATGGATCTACATTATATAGTCAAGGCACTTGTCTGTTTCTGTTTTGTTTCCTTCGTGTCCTTTCTCTGTTTTCTCCTACATGAACGAAACGACCATTTGTGCATGGCTGAACAAATCAATACAAGTTTGGCTCAGATATGAAAGTAAATGCATCCAAAATGTATTTAGGTGGCCAAGCTAAATCAGACATTTGCATCCTTCCATGAGAAGATGAGTTCCTCGAATCTCTACATCATTTATACAAAACAAACCAATGGACAGTTTTATCTCATCTTGTAAATTTCAGTTGTTAAACTTTCCAATATAATTTCACAAGCTCGAACACCCTTTACAAATTACAGCATTCATTACTGTGTTGCACAAAACCACCATGAATTAATGCTATTGTACAGGTAGACCAAGTTTATCTCTTACACTGTCAGGCTGGGCCATCTCTCACCTTTCCATTCACAGGTGGTGGTGTCATCCGACAGTTGGTAGCCATTGTTACAAAAACATTCTTCCTGACTGCATCCACCGTTTTCTGAAGGACAGTTCACTGTTGTGCAAGTGGTACTTTCTGCGAGACACACAAGTCAAGCTTGTCTCATGCAAATATATTCGAAAGCACTCACAAATACATAAAACGTCTATTTTCCCCTCTAAACACACCAGCCGTTTACACGCTAAGATCTGACCAATTAATGATGTCAGTTTTCCTTTATAAGTTACCACCAGGCATTTATTTCATACCATTTATTGTCCAGCTGACCGCATGAAGCTGCGAGTATAATTCTACAACCTCTTTTCCAAACGGCTATCAACCAGGTTGACAAGAATCACATCCTCATTGTTCAGGGTGACTGGAATGCTAAGGTTGGGATTGATGTCCAAGAAGACTAAAACAGTTTCCGCGGCCCCTGATGTGATATTTGGAACCACGTCAGAGAGAGAGAGAGAGAGAAAGAGAGGGGGGGAGGAGGAGGAGGAGGAGGAGGAGGAGAGAGAGAGAGAGAGAGAGAGAGTCTTAACAGTTTATTCATGAAGTCATGGGCTCCTGTGATATGTCAGATGGAAAATATTTAACATAGCCATCTAAGTGCTAAGTAATTAACAGTGTTCGACGTACTATTGCATATCTTCTTTTCCCATCAGCAAGCACTGAAAGTGATTTGATTTGTGTATCACCAGTAAAGCCATGATGAGAAATTTTAATATCACTGAACAAAAGCTCGTTCTTAGAATCAGAATCCCAGAAGTTTCACGTAGGTTTCTAAAATGATTAAACAATCACTGTTCTATATGGGCAAAAACATCACAAAGACAGCACTTAAGACATCTAAATGCCCTGTAATTTTTTTGTAATGCATTGTGTACATACCTACATCGGCCCTCTGAACGAGGTGATCCATTCCTGATATGAGTACACGAGAAAAAAACATGAACTGGTTCATATCTACAGATAGGTCTGGGTTCACACCAACTTTTTTTGCTCTTGATTTCTTTTTGTCACACATCAAGAACAATTCTCATGCTTGACAAGACAAGTAGCAGGCAATTCACATTTTAAGACTGAATAGCTTGACACTGTTTCCAGTGTAAGACATTTTAACTATTCATGCAGCGCTAAAAACCATCGGTAAAGATACAAAACCACTTTGGCTCTGTATGATATAGCAATGTGGAGCACGGTGAAATGTAAGAAGGCGCGTTTTTACCTCCCAAAATGTTCAGATTAGACACCATGCCCAGAACTGGCATCATGTTACGTCAAACGTGAAAATACAACTTTTTCTATGTCACTTTGAAATAAAAGATGAAGGCACGTAAACATGTATATCCACGTCAAAACACGTCTTAATGTCATTGGGAATTGTATGTACTCACATTCAAAACTACAGCAACTAGTTGTTTTCCTTGTATTTGTCAAAGCATTGTTTCACTGAAAGCCTTTTAAATCACAGTCATATATATCATACCTTGAGGAGAAACTAGCAAACCAGTGTAGCATGTGCAAGCACGTTGTGCTGGTTCTTTTTCAACAGTGCTTCTTTTCTGTGAATGTTCCAACATGACTCCAAGCCCATTCTGTGATTATTTGTGTAAAAACGATTAAAACAAAAAACTCAATGGTGCATGTGCGTGCTTCTTGCATGTGTGTGTTCGCCTGTGTGCATGTAATGTAATACCATAGACACGTTATTTTGTGTAAACTTGAAAAGTTTATATAAAAGAGAAATGACAAATGACAAATGAGAGAGAGAGAGAGAGAGAAAAAACAACAACAACAACAAACCCAAGCATGTGAAGCCATCATTGTCCAAGACGAAGCCCATACGGTTACACGAACACCGGTAAGAGCCAATGGTATTGTCACATTTCTGGGTGCAGTGATTGGTCACCACCATGGAACATTCATCTATGTCTGAAATGAGCCAATGATATTTTCACGTCTGAGAGTACTGATTCATCACTACCAAAAAGCATTTGATCATGCTTGGGAGAGTCCAATCCTGTAATAACAAGTTAAGTCACAATGGTCTGTCATAGTCACAGAGTACTAGTACCCATTGCCCTTGAGGACAAGTTGAGAACATCAGTGTTCTGATGGCAAACGCAAACGACATTGTCTGTTGTTTAAATAAAATCAATGGAAACTGATCTAACACAGATTAATTGCTAATAACCACTTGAACTCTTAAATATAACGCTACATACTCATTTACATGTGAATCAATGACTCTTGCCTCTTAACACTTCTAGCTGTAATCATTCTAGTACAAGAATGTACTATTTTATGTACCTCTGTAGTTCTAAAACTAGCCCTCATGCCAACCGAATGGGTGCATTTGAACTCTAAAAGATCAACCCCAACCTTTCTTAAGCTACTTTTTTCCCTCCCCAAGTTCTTTCTGGGTACCCTCTTTGTTCCATAAGCATTTGTCGAAAAGGTGGTGAATTTGACGTGGTGTGTGGTGATGTTGACTCTTACTTTGAAAAATTCTTCACTTGTTTTTCAAAATCATGAATGTAGTGGAATGTAGAGGACTAAACAAACACTGAAATTTCTATGGGCGTTTCAGGGCGTTTAGAGTTGTAAAGCCCTGACAGCCCCAGTCAAACTGTAAAAGAAAAGCCTTGAACCGAAAAAACAGCTAAAAAACCATTGTTGTATACAAGGAAACAGAGACAAAATGAGCAGATGGGTAAATTTGTGGCTGCACTGCAAGAATTGACAGCTGACCGAGTTTGACAGTTTTCTGAATTATGCACTTGGGTACATTTTTTTACTGGCACGACAGAGACAGACACACAAAGGAAGACTCAAGGAGAGAAGACACTGACCTTCAAGAGCGTAGGGATGTGCTGTCCCAAAGCTTCGTTGGCAGAGGCAATGATGCCAGTTTCAGCATCAGTCAGGTCACAACAAGCACCAGGCACAAAGGAAAGGGTGGCAATGTTGAGATATTGAAAGAAGGGCAGCCTACTTAAAACAAGTAAAGGGGTGACATAACTGCAAGAGGATGCGGCATAAAAGAGAACCTGCTGTTGGATTTTTTTTTAACCCTTGGTGGTGAGAACACCACAGTATTATGGACTGTAGTGTGTCTCTATTTGACGCCAGGAGCACAGACACAATCAGCCGTGTCTCCCTGATGAGTCTGATCCAGCGGACGAAAGGCCTAGGAGCAGGCAATACAAATAGATCTGCCTTCGAGAGGGATTACGATGGTTCCCTTATGCAGCTATTGAAAAGTTTTCATATCTATAATATATTTTCTTAATTTTATGTTCCCATTTTCTTCATCTTCAACCCCCCCCCCCCCCCCCCCCACCAAGCCAAGTCATTACTGTGATGATGGAGGGGCTGTTGGCCTGCGCTTGTTTTTCCCCCACTATTAGATTGTTCGTCTTTGTATTTGTCCGACTTTATTCAAGTTTAAAAAGCTGTGCCAGTCTTGAATAAAAGTTACTCTGTGTTCGGTTTTCTTATGGGAGCAAGAGTTACCCTCTTTGTTGATTGTTTATAGAACTAAAGACAGAGAACAGTGGTGGACAGACGTGACAATGAAGGCAGACAAATTCTTAGGTGGAAAAAAGGAAAATACTGAACCGAAAACAAACCCTCAACCAAGTTGTGAAGGACAAATGATAAACCTGTGGAGATTCTTGATAACCCAAATGCCGATCACTACATTCCAAAGGCGCACGGCCTGGGAACGGGTGAGATGGAGTAAAAGCATAACAGGTAAAAAATGCGCAAAACAGCTCTTACCCTTCATAACTGTAGCATCTTACCTTCACAGGTTAAAGACTCTACACTGTAAGAAAATCCATGATGGCAAAGACATCGGTAACCTCCTGGGTCATTTTCACAGATCTGGTCACAAGGATTGTTTTCACACTCGTTCACGTCTGAAACCGTAAAAAAAATACAGAAAGAGGCTACAGATAAACAGGGAGATAGCAGCCAACGTGCATGCATGCATGTGTGTCTGTGTTTGTGTGTGTGTGGATGCACACGTGCGTGCATGTCTGTGTGTGCGTGTGCGTGTGTGGCATGCCCGCGTGCGCTTGTTTGTACGTACATGTGGCTCTGTGTGTGTGTGTGGGGTGTGTGTGTGTGTGTGTGTGTGGCATGCTCACGTGCGCTTGTTTGTACGTACATGCGGCTCTGTGTGTGTGTGTGTGTGTGTGTGTGTTGCGTGTGCGTGTGTGGCATGCCCGCGTGCGCTTGTTTGTACGTACATGTGGCTGTGGTGTGTGTGTGTGTGTGTTGTGTGTGTGTGTGTGGGGCATGTCACGTGGCTGTTGTACGTACGGTGTGTGTGTGTGTGTGGTGTGTGGTTGTTGGGCATGCTCACGTGCGCTTGTTTGTACGTACATGCGGCTCTGTGTCTGTGCTGTGTGTGTGTGTGTGTGTGTGTGTGTGTGTGTGTGTGTGTGTGGCATGCTCACGTGCACTTGTTTGTACGTACATGCGGCTCTGTGTCTGTGCATGTGTCAGAACATAACCGCGCATTTGTGTGTTTCTGCGATCATCTACCCGAGTGTTGCTTTCAGGTATCAACCAATGGTAACTGAATGCTTAAAACAAGATTAAAATTGAAAGTGTGTATTTTCATACAAATATGAGTTGTCCTTATCAACATCCTTGGGGTTTATTCACATTGACTTTTAATGCATTTTTTTCTGATTAAAATAAGATGTTTCAGAAGCTAATCAAACGAATAGCTCTAGCCACATGCATACCATAAATCACGAGCATGAAAGACCCATACTGCTGTCCATGTGTAATGTCTCATTTTCACTTAACTCTTGAGTAGTTTTCCCACAATGTCAATTCTAGAAAGAAGGTGTATCAGACCAGCATATCGCTTCATTGACAGATAATTACAAATTTTGCTGCAAACTCTTTTGAATTTTAGGTGTCCATGGCTCACAATATACAACTATATATCTTGACTTGATATGTTCTTATCTTCAATGTATACCGAAATACAAGTTTTCTTAAGCAATTAATATACAATGCTTATATAGTATTTCTTGTTATATAAAATGATAATTTATTTTCATACTTTGGCCCATCTTGGGTCGAATTCGACAAGGTAAGTGATTGCTCGTTCTTCATTTTCGTTGTCCTGAGTGTTGTTTATCTTGTCTGAAGAAGAGCTAAATGGTCGAAACGTGTCGTTCGTGTTTTGTCTTGTAATTCGTCTGTCCGTGTTCTTCGGCGGAGTTCTTTCAAATACCTTTTAAAATTTGTTTCAATTTCCGTCTGCAGTCACCTCACTTTGCAACTAGCTTCATACGTCGGGTTAAAATATAACTGAAAGCCTCCTTCCTCTACGTGGTTGATTTTCAGTCCAGCTGCCAGTCTGAGATGCTTTCTCTTAGACTTCGTCATTCAAAGCCAGTTTATATACTGATTATTTCTTTTTCTTTTTTGTTGGCCTCTAATTTTGAAAATAAAAAGCAAACTGTACAAGAAACGTCATGCTTTTGATGTAAATCTTTGACAACATTGAGTGCTGTTCTTAACTGGAAATTCCGTCCTAGCATTCACTGCGCGGTTTAGCCATACTGAAAAGGCTTTGACTTGGTCTTTATAACACGGGCTGCTCAGCGCGCAAAAGGTTGCAGCTATACGACAGGATGCGTCGATAGGAAGAATGTAGTGGCTAGCCAGCACAAGAAGAAAACAGGAGGAAGTAATACAAATACAGTATATGCACACTCATTTTAAAAATGCACAGAATAATGTGACCAGGCCCAGACGCAATCTTCCATCAACAGTTACCTTGACAAACGCCGTCATTGTCCTTCTCATACCCTTGTGCGCACTGACACCGGAAACCCCCAGGGAAGTTGTCACACTGGGCGTTCTGCGCCTGACACTGCTGTTGGGTAGTGGCATTATCACATTCGTCAAGGTCCTGTTCACACCTCTCCCCTGTCCATCCGGACTGGCACAGACAGCCTCGGACACGGTCGCATGTTTTGGCCCCAGAGCTGCAGTCACAGACGTGTGAGCAGCTCTCTCCATACCAGCCATCTGGGCAGGCTGTGTAGACAGACAATAAGCAGACACACTTTGGTTTCATTGAGATGTATTTCATGCCTCCCTTTTATATATTTGGAGAACAATTCTAGTCGCTTTTCATCGTTGATCGGGACATGGAGGATTGTATATGGTGCACGTACTTCATCAGATTAAAAATAAACACATAACAAAAAACCGAAAACAAATGAGAAAAAGGCATTTACAATCTAGATGGATCTTCCATGCTTGTTCAATGAGGAAGACTGAACAACACTTTTCTTTTAAATGATAAAACATTGCAAAGAAAAGTTTCTTCGCGAATATGAGTTAGAAGAACCTGTTGCAACGCACAATACGTTGAATATCCTATGATAAATCAAACTTCATCTCATATGACGTTTACTTTACAATTTATCAATGTGTTACCATTTCTGGGATTTTCTTTTCTGCCTACATTGAGTTGCAGTCTATAACACCTGCATCAATATTTAACAAAGGAATAATTAAAACTATTGATAAAGATGTTAAGACACTGTTCTCGGTGAAAAATATATCAGAGGTATTTTTCAATAAAGTAGACACTCATCATATTTCTGTATGCACTCTATCTTGTTATGAAAATGGCTTATTTTTGAGACTTTCATACAGAGTTTAGACAAAAACTCAACTCTAAGATATTTAGGACTTCTAAAAACAATCATATCCAGATTCAACTAGTATTTTTGATGTAATCTAAGTACAGAGATCTACACGTAGAACACACATGGAGACGACATAAAAGTGAATCTATTTGAAAGCATTTTTTTTTCTATTTGTTATTAAATCGATTAAGAATATCATCATACTAAATCTGACAAGCATTTAAAGCAGATAAAACCAGTTCGCCATGAATCATTTGAAACAAGTTTATGCATTGCATATGATACACTTATCGCTGTCAATTAGACCTATGTCATATCTTGTGTCATTATGTCTTACAGTTTAAATCATTATAGCCCAGCTTACGACACAGAACTTTTTCAGGGCTGTCAGACTCACATGGGAAAAAGTCACATCCAGAAAAAGCAGCCAGCTGGAAAAACAGTTAATCATAAAGTAGCAAAGCTACTGCCGTCTTAAGGTGGAAAAGACCAAGCCATGCTGAAAGTGCTAGCCATTCTGCTCATTTGTCTCTCTCATGTTTAAAATCATTACAAGATACTGAAACATATATAAGCAATGCCATCTAGGCGAAACACACTACAGAATGGAAAACTTGTTGCCACCCTGAACAGTGTGTAAAATTTTCACCACCAAGTTTTCTGATTGCAACAGAGGGCAGAATTAAAAGTACACCACAGTGAAAAAAAAGACAAAATGAAAGAAAGGAAGAGTAAAAAAATTGACAGTATAGAGGAAATTATTGGCACAGAACTTCCAGAAGGCCAGAGCTGGCTGGGGATGGGGTGGGTTAATCTTCATACTGACAGAGTCCCTGGGATCTTCATGGGGACATGCAAGCATCCAAATCACTCAGAGGAGAACATATGCATCACCACTTTAACTTGCTTCATAGTAACCTTTCAGGATCGTTAAACAGCTCAGCACTTCCCCGTCTTCTGTAAGGCAGCGTGTAAAAAAACACCAGCTAGAATATCAGCATCAAAACTAAAAAAACGTACGTTCAAAACAAACAAAAGCATACAAGATACTTCATGCTCCCAGACCTTCACAAATTTGCATCATTATTTGTAAGGCAACACCAACACCATCTAAAGATTTAAAACAATGACTGTCTTTTGTTTAATGTGATGCTGTGACCTGAACATTAAAACATTCTGAGAGATTTGGGATGTCTTGCTGGTTCGTTTAGTCTTAACACTACAATATCTCTGTTGTTATAAATACAATAAATTTGACAAAATGCAGCCCATTGTCTGTATATAATCGGACTGAAGACTGCACAAGCGAATGTTCTGAATTCTGAACTCAATACTTTGGCACACTAGAGTCTGCTGATCTGAAGTACTGGGTACATTCGTATCCATGGTGAAAGAAAATTTGTAGATTTCATTTTTTCAATTAAGAATTTGTTTGTCACCAGCCATCGTGGTGAAATTAATAATCTCACTGACTCCCGGCTGGGAGGTCGTGGGTTCGATTCCCATCAGAGCCATGTGGGATTTTTTCTACTCCGACCGGTTGCTACCCAAAGCTGAGTTTGCTATGGGCTCAGTTGGGAAGACTGGGACCACACAGTCGAGTTTCACCCACTTAATGGATGCGTCTCTGATAGTGTTGCTCAAATTTCCTGACCAACACTGCAGGTGTCTGTATCTCTCGGGGCTGGTTGATGCCGGGATATATTATGAGATAAAGCAAAGAGTGTAGCCCTCCCAGGAAGTCACAGACTGAAATGGACATCCGCAGCATCATCTTCATCATCCTCATTCTCGTCGATCAGCATTAAAAAAAAGTCTCAAATTCTGTGGCCCTTCATGCCCTGCTCTCATGGCGACCTCAGTTTCGATATCCTCTCCACGTCTATGGCCTTGATTTGATTCGTCGGGGTCACCGCTCTAGACAAATTCATGGAGATTGTGTTAGATGACGTGGTGTTGCCCTCCGAAGGAAGAGCTCACTCATGCCGGCTCCGCGACTAAGCAATTATTGTCGTCAGAACGGGACATAGTAGGAGGTGTCCTGCGTATGCTGGATCAGAACTGGCACGACTGAACACCACCGAAGTGACTCGGCTCCAGTGCAGTGTCTCCTCCGGTAGGTTGCCTCTTAACGACTTGACACTGACTGCTCCCTGTGGATTGCCGGTGTAGGGGCTGCGGCTGGCCGGGTCGGGCTATAGCTGTGTATGGGAGGTTGGAATGAGAGGCGCGGGTGCAATGCCACTGAGGTGGCACAGAAGATGGGATAGAAAAAAGGAATTTTGTTTGTTAGGTATCAGGGGTTGCTCCTCAGTACAACTGTCTTGTATACTTAATGATCTGCACCACAGGATTCAGTTCAAATTACTGATATATCATACTGAAACATATGCAAAATTGACTAGGAACACAATGTAGAATTCTGTTATTAGAACTATTTCTTAAGCATCCATTAGCAAAAATACAGTTATCATAAATGTGTATCGTCCGTTGTTGTGCGACAGCGTGTGTGGGATCACGTGGTGTGTGTGTGTGTGTGTGTATTAATATGCACCCTTGTTTGTAGATGCATGGTACTTATTGCAACATTCATCTCCTTATTGGTTTCATTTATGTTTTCTTTAACCTTTTATGTATTTGTAAGCGCTTAGGGCTTGCGATGTAAGATTAAGCACCATAAATAATATTATTAGTATTTAAATGTAATGTTGGTACCATGACAGTAGGTTCTGTTGTTGGAACATCACAACACCTTCTTTGCTATTGGAAAAAAATCCCTACTGCATTTCTGATAGATATAGACCGCTGCCAAAAATCTTTTCCAGATACTATGGCAACACCCGAACAAGCATTTCTGGGACTAAAACCATTATGGTGCCACATTTACAACATTTTGATTGGTCTTCTTTTCCTTTTTTTTTTCCACCTGTTTTGAACTATTAGCACAAGGAGAGTCTACAGTCAACTGAAAAACAGAAGGAAGTAAAATGAATGTAAATGTCTACTCAAAAGATACGACCGACTGAGTGAAGAATATAAAGAGCAGGCCAGTTCTTTTACGTTCACTTAAATCAATCACACACGCACACACACTCACACACATACATATAAACTTATATGAACAACCATTTGTGTCAATCCGTTTCCAATTCAATACAGGAAGAACAGACTGAACTAAAAAGGAGGCCCACTCACGCAGACACGTTTTGCCATCGTTCTCCAGCGCGGTACCAAAAGGACAGACACAGTGGTAAGCACCCGGGGTGTTGATACACTCACTGCCTTCGCTGCACTCGGCTACACCAAAGCTGCATTCGTTCACATCTTCCAAGACAGACAGGTTACTTCATTCTTTAAGGAATCAATTCTTTGTGACTAGTTCCTGTATTTCGTTGTTAGTTCAGCCATCAGCCGTGTTAGTTATCCATAATTCAACCAAAATCATGGCAAACTCAGTAATATTTGTCTGAGTGTTTAAAAGAAAAAAAAACTAAATTCCGAGTCTTTTTCTAAAACTCCTACAAATGTAGCCTTACTTTTGTTTTCATGTACACACACGTACGCTCGCTCGCACGCACGTACGCACGCATGCACACACACACACACACGCAAACACACACAATTAATACTCCTAAAAATAAAAGTGCAGAAGACTCCGGACTACATGCATTTCAAGCCAAAAGCTAAAACATACCAAGAAATTGTTACACATTTTCTTGAAATCTGGGAAACAATGAGAACATAAATGATATTCAATCAAATAAACTTGAGATACATTGGAGTGCGTGTTGCATACAAACTGAATACAAACTGGCAGGCTTTTGAACATTAATATAACCTGTTTGTTTGCTTGCTACTGTAAGTGTCCTTAGCTCAACAGAGATCTTGTGGAGATGATTTTTTTCTTACAATTTATGTCAAATTACGCGGATAACAAATGACCTCACAAGGATTTTTTAAATAAAAGTCATGTCCAACTTTTTGATAAAAAGAAAAATTACTGTGCCACTGAACGAAAGATATAAACAAAATTACACGACAAACACCTCTTTGGTCTTCTCCAGGCAAGACAAACAACATTCAAAACAATGAAAACGCAGAACGAACGATCACTTATCTCCTCAAATTGGGTTCAAAATGGATTTGGAGTCTTCTGTTTATCTTGCCTGAATATGACCGAAGAGATCAAAATATGTTGTGTTTGTCGTGTAATTTGTTTGTTTCTTTCCTTCGGTGGCATAGTAAATTTTCTTTTTAAGTTCATTTTAATTTCCATTTGCAGTCACCTCATTTTGAAATTAACTTTTTGATAAAAGTCATGCCTGACCTTAACCCAATAGTCATTTTTCAATCATGAAATTCAATCAAAAGACACATCTAACAAAAAAAACACAACTAAATGATTAGTTTTAACACTATCCCAATTTTAATCTCCATAGACACCATTGTAGTTAGAATGATGGTTTTAATTAAAGCTGCCAGTAGAAGCACGTTACTGCCAGGCAACTGGATAAAAATCGTATAAATTATGCACACGCTTCGTGCCATTCTGGTCCCTTCCCTATTTTTCATTCTCTCTCTCTCTCTCTCTCTTCCTCTTTTATGTTTTTTTTTTTTCGGGGGTGGGGGTGGTAAATTTCCATTTGCTTTAGGAACAACTAAAGATGAAATGTATGCGCACACAAACATAGTCAAACATAACTATGTAATTTGAGGGTAAGGTAGCAAAGACCAAAACAAAAGGAGGGTCAAAAAGAAACAAAAACAATGCACAATGTTTCGACTCTTAATGTCTTTTTCAAGTGACATAAAACAGAAGTTGTTTCAAAAAAATTTTTTTTCAAGTGACATGAAACAAGTTAAAAAATTTTTTTGAAGTGACAAGAACTCAAAAAACACACACAAAAGTTAGGAGGCTGGGTAGACACAGGCTAAGAAATGTGAGTTTGAGAGTTTCCAGATTTCCTCTGATTTCTATTCACTCACATTTCTTAGCCTGTGTCTACCTAGCCTCCTCCCTTTAGTGTGTGTGTTTTTGAGTTCTTGTCACTTCAAAAATTTTTTTTTGAAACAACGTCCGTTTTATGTCACTTGAAAAAGACTCTAAGAGTCGAAACGTTTATGTATTGTTTTTTTCTTTCGACCCTCCTTTTGATTCGGTCTTTGCTACTTTACCCTCAAATTATATAGTTGTTCCCTACAAAGACTCAGTCAAGTGTTATCAATGTTCATTGTCAAACATAGTCATACCATGCTACACGCACAAGCTACAACTTAACTACTACTGCACACTTACCAAGACAGGTCTCATTATCAAGTGCCAGAACATATCCAGAATAACAGAAACACTGTGGCTGGTACTGAAGGTCGAGAGTGCATCCTTGAGTACAATTGAGGCCAGGCACGTTTGCACACACCTCGCTATCTGTAAAGAACAGTATTCCCACTCCATGACATAGTTAACTAGGATCGTATGTTCTTCACTTTGTTTTGTAATGTGTTTAAAAAACGAGAAGGAATGGGTGTAGATGATTGGTGAAAAGTCATGCAAAACGTCCAATCATTAAATTGTAAAATTCTGTTAACTGCTAATATATTAATAACATGCCAAGTACCGTTTTGGGGTCAACGTTCAAGTCGCAATGGCTCCTAATATAAATTGTGGTTACATTATTTCGAATCTTAATGTCTTAAGGCAGTGTCGTTGTAGCGTCAGAGAGGTCTCCTTTTTTAGGATATTAATCTCCATGTTCCCTACCACCTGTGGTGAGAGTGGATGTAAAACTGAAAGCCTAGAAGGCCGGTATTGCTGGGATAAATGCGCAAGTCAGTAATCTGTATTGCTAATTCCTGTAGGGATCACGATCAAAGGTTGAAGTTTCCATACCCTAATAGATGTAGGGACAATGGTCTGCTGAAGCTTCACTGTCGCTAGAACACGGCATTACAGAAGGCAGAACCCAACCCTTTCCTTTTGCTGTTTGAACCTTTCCTGAACTGAAACAAGTACCATTCGCCACTGGGAGACTAGGTGCTTTCAAAGCTGTTAAAATCCGATCTCACAAATCAACAGTATTAGTTCTGCAGCCAAGCCCTCTAATTATTTGATTAAAAAAATCCTTAATCAAATGCTAGAGATATCACTGTATCTCCTCACAGAGGCAAGGGATAAAAAGGAAGTTCAAGGGACAGTGATGAGAAGAACGCCACCTGATGGCATTTGGATGGAGGGAGAAAGGGGGGGAAACAGAGGTCTGAGAGAGAGAGAGTGAGAATGAGTGAGAGAGGAGGAGGAGGAGGAGGAGGAGGAGGAGGAGGAAGAGAAGTTAGAGGGATGGAAGAGAGGAGATGGATGGATGACCAGATAAAAAGTACCTGGGTAACAAGAAAGCCTGTCTGAAGTCAAATCAAAACCAAAGTGACAGCGACATGTGTATGAGCCGGGCGCATTGTCGCAAATGTGTTGACAGGAGTGACTCGACCTGCTGCTGCACTCGTCCACATCTGTATGGACAATCAAAGAACACACTATACACTTTACACAACACATTTCATAACTCTCACCGCTGCTGCTCTCATCAAGAGTTGTATGGACAACCACACAGTACGCTATACAGTTTACACACTTCATGATTCTCACTTCTGTTGCATTCATGCACATTTATACGGACAACCACACGGCGCACTATACACTTCACACTACATACACATCATGAGTCTCACTGCTGCTGCATTAAAACACATTACTCTGGACAATCAAACAGTGTATTGTACACTTGACGATCTGCTAGTGCACTCGTTTACATCTTTATGAGCAACAAACAGTGCACTTTGCACTTAACATAAAATATCATGACTGTCACTAATTATGCCTTCCTCTACACCTGTACAGACAATCACACTGTGCACTGTACACATGACACACTTCATGACTCACTGCAGCTGCACTTGTGTACATCTCTGTGTGGATAACCACAGTGAACACTATACACTTCACACAGCACAAACCTTTTACAACACTCCACATACACCATGCAGCAAAATTACCTACGGTACACACACACACACACACTTCAAATCACCACATACTTTATATACAAACACGCAGATCATACTGTACAGACAGACACAAAAACAAACACACACACACACACATACACATGCGTGTGCATGCACGCACACACATACAACGCACGCACACACACACACACACACACACACACACACCATATAAGTTACTAGCTGACACTTAAAACCACACCCACTTAGCATGCTCTTCACACAGAACAACAAATGGCTGTGTTTTATACAGCATAGACAGTTCACACAGCAAGCCCAATGTAGAAAGGCTTAGAAGACGTGGATTTTTGCCCTTCTGGAAATGTTCCAAATCCACTGCCTTCTTTCATGATTGATTTTGCGAGGAAATGGAACATATTATGCACAAGATCAGCTGATATATAGTAACGTATACGTTGTATCCCAATTTCCTCCTTTTTAACCAGTTATAAATTACAAAAGAAATACGCTATTCAAAGAGCCAAGAACATAGTAAAAAGTGTGCAGGGAGAGAGCATCTAACGGATGCATATAGGCCTACATGTACGCACTCACAAACTTGAGTGTAAATGCTCGCATATAAAGGGAAGTATAAGCATTAAAAAATCGGTATACAAAAAAAAAATATGAAAAGAAGTATGTTGTGCAGAAGGTTAATACCAGCACAGTACTCTCTGGAGGCACTGTATTTTGAACCAATACTATGGAAGATTTAGCTATGCTCACTGTACACAACTTATTTGTAATGTACCACAATGTACCACAACACACTCGCACATAAGCACAGTCGTATAAACGGCTGCATATGCGTGCACACTAATGTACACACACTGAAAATCAAGTCAAAATGTCCAAAGCCCAGCCGACAACGTAAGCAACATCTGGGCAGCATGCAAGTTAAACGCGGAACCGCATGCACGCTGAAATGCCATGGCAACCATTTCAAACTTAGTCACACACTCACACGCACGCACACACACATTCATGCACAAGCAAAACCAAATAATAAATCACAGACACACACACACACAGACACACACACACTCACACCACGTACACGCATACAAGGAGAGAAAGAGAAAGAGAGAGGGGAGGGGGCATTCAAGCGCATCATGACACCGACTCTCTGCCCGTTCATGCTCTTTTGACTTCAGTTTCCATTTAACCTAAACATCCATGCCCATGGCCGACTTCCATGTCTTTTGTGCCACCACAAGGGGCATGGTGGCGGTCTTCTTGTACAGAGGAATGCTCACTCAGTCTGGCTCAGCAAATAAAATCTCAATCGGCAGCCGAGTCCTGGTAGGTAGTGTTCTGTTTTCCACCACAGCGATCTACCAACAGTGCTTTCTCGTTTGGTGGTGGCTCCTGGTGTAGATAAATTCCCATGGATTGCTGACATAGCAAATGTGACATGTGCCTCATACTGCTGTTTTCGAAAGGAGGGTAGGAATGGGGACTGAAGTGAATGACACCAGAAAGATACGACTGATAGGGCTGGGAAGATGTAAGAGAAACCAAGCAGAAAAATGTCATCGTGCATTTTTACCGTCTTGACAGAACAATGTTGTTCAAAGGTATTTGCACAAAGAGCAGATCAAATGTACCTGTAGTGTCACAGAAGTCAAAATATGGGGGGAAAATCATACCTATGCACTGTTCATCCACTCGTATGTAGCCGTTCCGGCAAGCGCAATGGTAAGAACCAGGAAGGTTTTGACACTGCTCCAGTTCACCGCAGGGATTTGGTGCAGATTCCTGACTGCACTCGTCTACATCTGGACAAGTCATCTTGTTCAGTCTAAGACATGCTTGGGCTATCTGTCCACTTATCACACATACACAGCATATTTGTTATGTTCAAATCATGAATGCAATATTCAACAAGCTACTATGTTAGTAGTTCTGTTCAAGATGTATGTACACTTCTTATCCAGTTATGACATCTGTACAGGCTATCTCATTTCATCCATAACAATATCACATTTCGTCCAGAAAAATCAGACACTATTATTCTAGTTATGACGTCTGTGCAGGTCATCTCGTTCAGTCCAAGATACATGTACGCTACATATTCAGTTACTATGTCTGTATAAGCTGTCTCGTTTAGTCAAAAATACATTCATACATTATTGATCCAGTTATAAGTATCTATGCAGGCTATCTCGTTCAGTCCCATATATATGCAGAGTACATACACAGTCATAACATCTGTATAACCTATCTTGTTTAGTCCAAAACCATTTATACATATTTGATCCAGTTATGATATCTATGCAGGTCATCTCGTTTAGTCCAAGATATATGTACAGAACACATTCAGTTATTACATATGTACAAGCCATCTTGTTTAGTCCAAAAGCGTTCATTTGATCCAGTTATGATATCTATGCAAGTCATCCTTGCTCGGTCAGAGATATGCATACACTTTTATCTAGTTATCACATCTGTACAGGTTCATTCAATCCAGAAATTGCATACACATTGCCATCTAATCATTTCTGTTTAGCCAACGTCATGATTCTGAATGCATCGTCATTTTATTTTCTGTAATAAATGCACATGTGTATTTTGTCAGGGCAGAGATTGAAAAGGATTCTAAAATCTACAGACATAATATGAATCGTACACTTGTATTAAGTGATAATACTCTGCTAACTGTCTGCTAACTCCAACTTTGGGGTTCTAATTTGCTGAACAGGAAAGAGTAATTAGATTTTGCAGAACAGCGATTTCAGTTTCAATTAAGTGAAAACTGAAACGTATTACTGAAGAAACGTTTTGTTCTTATTGGTATCAATATCTAAAATGTGTTGAAAAACCGTTGAAAAACTAATAAACGAAGCTCAACTCTATGTGTCTGCAAGCTCACCTCTGTCTCTCTCACACATACATAGCACATATGCACGCACAATTTGTCCCAAACCAAACTGAACTGGCATGTTCTCTTTCTGTCTCTCTCACACACATGTACTCACATATGCACACACAATGTGCCTCATACCAAACTTTTTAAAACTTGTGAGCGATCAAATGCAACAAACCACACACATTTTTGATGAAGTAACCTCCACGGTCAGTGATAATGTATACTTTCGGACTAATAACTCATAGTGGAACTGACACCGGTCGTTTTTAGCCGAGCCTCAGACAAACCATTTTCAAATCATCCTGACACTGACCTTGGACACTGTTAGCCCAACTTCAGCTTATCATATCTAAATCACCCTGACACTGCTCTTGGCTGCTTTCAGCCCAGCCTCAGATAACCATATCTAAATCATCCTGACACTGCTCTTGGCTGCTTTCAGCCCAGCCTCAGATAACCATATCTGAATCACCCTGACACCAATCTTGGTTGCTTTTAATCCCACCTCAGATAACCATATCTAAATCATCCTGACACCGATCTTGGTTGCTTTTATACCAGTCTCAGATAACCATACTCAAATCACCCTGACACTAACCTTTGTCTTTTTCAGCCAAGCCTCGGACAAACAGGTCTGACCCAACAGTGACCATGGTCATTTTTTTAGCCAAGCCTACGACCGCTATTTCCAGTTCAGCTGGAAACTGACCTTCGTTGGTTTCAGCCAAGCTTAATCGCAGCACGTCCAACTCACCCTGACATTGACCCTCGTCATTTTCAGCAAAGCCCTCAGCACAAGTGCAGTGGTAGGAGCCCTGGGTGTTCATGCAGGTCTTGTCCTGAGTACACTGGTCGGGGTTCGCACACTCGTCCAAGTCTTCCTGGCACTGCTGGCCGCTCCAACCTTCCTGACAGACGCAGCCTGTCACTGCATCGCATCTCACTTCACGCCCACTACAGTCACAGATGAAGTGACAGTTGTCTCCGTACCGACGGTCCGGGCATGGGACACACGTGCGTTGATCACTGCTCATCATGTAACCAGCGTAACAGGAGCATGTGAAGCTCCCCTGGCTGTTCTGGCATCCTTGGCTGCACACCCCTTCCCCACATTCGTCCCTGTCTATGCATGACCTGGGCGTTTGGAACAAAAAGTATGTTGCAATAGTTTAATACAGCACTGGAGTACTGAAAAAACCATGAGCAATCCCTTCTCTTTCACAACAAAACAACATTGAATGTAATTTTTCTTTGAAGGAGCATGTCTGATTTATGGAATATGTAAACTACAAGCAGCGCTGAAATAAAAGTAAAGAATCAATATCAATACAGATAAGTGCAACAGAAAGAATCGTCGAATACGTTCATTCACACTTGTTTTGATCCTTTAAGAAAATCTACTTCATGCTCTCACTTTTTCTTGGGCAAAACGAACCTTCGTTATAACACCAGGCACTGAAAACAACGTGGATTAGATGACATTTCCTCAAACAACAAGTGCTCTGCAAGGGAACTCATTTTCACAATATGTTCACATTTCAAGCTAAAATGTGTAGCCTTGTGAAGAGCTCATAGCACTTACTAAACGGTCCTGTCTGCCAGCTAAACAGATGCACCACTACACATAGCAATAGGCGACTCTCATAACAACTGGACAGATACATTTCAAAGGGATTTCATCTCACAGATATGAGCAGACAGTGAGGGAAAACCGCTGGAATTTGAACAAAATTACATACGAAAAAAATATTTTAAAAATAAAAAGATGACATATGTACGACAAAGGCTATCGAAGCAAAACATGGAGTAATAATCCGCTAAAAGACAACATTTTGCTGTATTTAGTAGAAAGAAAGAAAGAAATGAAAATATAGACACAAAAGCATATTGCAAAGAGACTCATTTAACACACTATACAAAACAAATTTTCAACAAAAAAGACAGAGAGAGAGAGAGAGAGAGAGAGAGAGAGAGAGAGAGAAAGAGAGAGTGTGTGTGTGTGTGTATACGTGTGCAGGCATGCGTGCGTGTGACGTGTGTGTGTGTATGTGGGGTGTGTGTGTGTGTGTGTGCAAGTGCGTATGTCAGACCTGCCAACCCCCTAAGATACCAATGAGTAAGAATTGAAGCTCAGTGAGGCAGAAATGTGTAATTTCTGAGAACCAAGAGTAATCAAGCGCGACACCTACCTTTTCTCAAACAAACACGATGCGATGAAATTGTTCGCACAATTTTTGTGAGCTTTACTTTTCTTCAAAAACAAGCTTTTCTTTTAAGTGTCACAAGAAATCTTTCCAAATTATGAAAATGTAGAATACACTGGAAACACACACAAATCCCCTACACCATCATGGCATGGCACACCAAGGCTTGATAGTGCGCCAGAAACAACCTCAAAAATGTTCTCCCCTGTTGCTGACTCTGTGCATGTGGGGTTGGCTATCAGCTCAGTGGCGATTGTGTCATTTTTTAAGTATCGCACCACCCCAGGAAAGAATTTGTCCCCCCCCCCCCCCCTCCCTTCCTGACTTCCATCAGTCCCCAACACAAACGGTCCATTCTGCAGTTGAGATGCAGCAGCAGTTTGGGCTTCCATGGCAAGGGTCCTCACAATGTGTGTTGTCTTTGTTCGACCGCTCTTGAACAGTTTGGCGATCTCCGAATCTGAGAACGCTTCTTTAAAAAGCTGGGATGCATGGTTGGCTGCGCTAAGAGCGATGTTGTACTTGACGAAAAATCCAGCCACCAATGCTTCAGCCCGAATTACCCTTTTCCTCATTTCATCCTCTTTTGAGGTGTCTACAGTCTGAAAAAACTGTGTGATGATGGAAGAATTCGGCGCGTTAGAGGAATCGATGTGCTTGTGTGACTCATGGTGATGCTTCACATCCACCATGGGAAATTGTGAAGTCCGACTCGCAAGTGGTACACCGTGCAGAATTTACACCTTTAGCCGAAGGTCGTATGTAGGGGAACTTTTCCGAGTATTCTTTTCGGAACTTTTGACCAAGTTTTTTCTTTTTCGCATCTTGTCCAGAACTTTCTACTCCACGTTTCGACATTTTCATAGCTAAAACTTCAAAAGGACGCCAACTTCGCTGAATGGTAAAGATGGTGAAACGAACTGCGCATGACCGGAAACGCTTCTTGAAGATTACTGGTTATACGCACGGCGCTGTGCGTGTCTGTACATAAGCCGATTTTTTCGTCCGTTTTGTTTTCTTTTTTTTTGTTGAAAACTTTCAATGCGTAATTTTTTGGCTAAATGCGTAAGGGCGTAGAATTATCACTTGGGCGTAATAAATTACGCGAAATGCGTAATGGTTGGCAGGTCTGGCGTATGTGCGTATGAGCGCACACAGGCGAGCGCACGCGTGCACGCCCGCACTCGCGTGTGTATGTATGTGTGTCTGTAATGTGCGTGTGTGTGTGTGTGGTGTGTGGTGTGTGTGTGTGTGTGTGTGTGTGTGTGTGCATGTAGTGTAGTGTGTGTGTGTGTGTGGTGTGTGTGTGTGTGTGTGTGTGTGGTGTTTATGTGTATATTAGCGGACTTGCACGCAGACACTTATGCAAATGTATGTGTTCGCGCACATCGTAAATGGTTTGTTTGTGCACATTCCGTAACTCTGAAATTTGAGGCCATTTACAAACATTTTGCCCGAGAACGTTTCTGCAATATGAAAGCTGAAACACAATCAAGTATTTGACTTAGCTTCAACATTCCGTTTTTCTGTCTTGCTTGACCAGGTTTTGCCTTGGGATTCAGTCTTACTCCTCCAATGACTTGAAAGTGTGAAATGCACTGTAGTTATATAACTGTAGTTATATATTTATTTATCACTCCTTATTCCAGTAATTTATAGATGCAAGTGTGGGAAGCGCTGTAACTAACTAATATATAGACACAATTGCTTCTCTGGTCACTTTCCGCTGTGTGGAATGCACTGTAAGTGTGCAGAGTGTGGAATGCACTGTAAGTGTGCAGAGTGTGGAATGCACTGTAAGTGTGCAGAGTGTGGAATGCATTGTAAGTGTGCAGAGTGTGGAATGCATTATAAGTGTGCAGAGTGTGGAGTGCATTGTAAGTGTGCAGAGTGTGGAATGCATTGTAAGTGCACAGAGTGTGGAGTGAATTGTAAGTGTGCAGAGTGTGGAATGCATTATAAGTGTGCAGAGTGTGGAATGCACTGTAAATGTGCAGAGTGTGGAATGCATTATAAGTGTGCAGAGTGTGGAATGCACTGTAAATGTGCAGAGTGTGGAATGCATTATAAGTGTGCAGAGTGTGGAATGCACTGTAAATGTGCAGAGTGTGGAACGCATTATAAGTGTGCAGAGTGTGGAATGCACTGTAAATGTGCAGAGTGTGGAATGCATTATAAGTGTGCAGAGTGTGGAATGCATTATAAGTGTGCAGAGTGTGGAATGCATTGTAAGTGTGCAGAGTGTAGAATGCACTGTAAGTGTGCAGAGTGTGGAATGCATTGTAAGTGTGCAGAGTGTGGAGTGCATTGCAAGTGTGCAGAGTGTGGAGTGAATTGTAAGTGTGCAGAGTGTGGAATGCATTGCAAGTGTGCAGAGTGTGGAATGCATTGTAAGTGTGCAGAGTGTGGAATACATTGTAAGTGTGCAGAGTGTGGAGTGCATTGTAAGTGTGCAGAGTGTGGAATGCATTGTAAGTGTGCAGAGTGTAGAATGCATTGTAAGTGTGCAGAGTGTGGAGTGCATTATAAGTGTGCAGAGTGTGGAATGCATTGTAAGTGTACAGAGTGTGGAATGCATTGTAAGTGTGCAGAGTGTGGAATGCATTGTAAGTGTGCAGTGTGGAATGCATTGTAAGTGTGCAGAGTGTGGAATGCATTGTAAGTGTGCAGTGTGGAATGCATTGTAAGTGTGCAGAGTGTGGAATGCATTGTAAGTGTGCAGAGTGTGGAATGCATTGTAAGTATATGTAAATTCACCACTTTTTTTCTTGTTTAGGTCGATGAAGCGCAACAATTCTAAACACAGCTTCAGCCAGATTATTTACAAAAGAAGAGAGCTGAATGTTTATGAGGAAAAGAAAACCATTTGTCTCACTAGAGGCAGGAAGCCCAGGGTGGGAAGCTTGACAAAGATTTGACATTATTGTTCTTTTATCAATCAAATTGAAAAAAAAAGCTGTTGTTATTTGTGTCGACAAAATGTAAGTCCATACGAAAATATAACTGATGTGACCTGTTGTTGCTTGGGTCGAGGACATATCCAAGATAACAGAGGCAGCTGACAGAGGTGTCGTCTTCACTCTCAGAGGCATTGGTGCAGGCATGCTGGCAGCCATTAGCGTTGCACATGTTGATTGTCTGGGCATCCGCCTCACACGTAGAACTACCTGTATCAGTTTCAAGGACCTGAATAGCATTCACTTTCTACAGCATTTCTGACTTGTTTTTCCACCATTATGTTGTACAAAAGAAATCGATAGCTTCTTACTGCCTAACTCATGATCACGCTTAGTATTCAGTATAAACAATGATTTTGCAAGAAACGGTTTAAAAGTTGACACCAAGACCGTTAAGCAGTGAAAATGTCGTACATTACACAAGAACCTATCACCACATTTAAGACATTTTATGCTCCTGTTAAATCAGCATGTTGTTCCAACTCCACTTCTCAGTGAGTGAGAAGTACCAGCTCCTTCCATTCACAGTATTCCTTCTTCACATTAACCACATCAGCACAACTCAACAAATGTGGGTTTGCGAGCAAAATATGCCTGCATTCGGATCATTTACTAGCTCACGGTTCTGTCCAGGCATTTCTGTTGGTGTGGATTGAAATGTTGCGTAATTCATGGCATCAACTTTTCTCATTTTGTTGTTACTTCTAGAAAATTTGTTTTATCTTATTGAAAAAAAACCATCCTGAAGTCCCTCTAATTAATGATTTTATCCAATTATATTTGTCATATATAGTCGTAACGTTCATTAAGTTTTTGCAAAGCAGCTAATTTGCAAAGGATTTGCTATTTTCTCAGGGTCTCGTAAATAGGGCGAGAACCACAAAACTGAAGATACAGCAAGGCATCGAATGGCAATCAAATGCATGGAAAATCAATTGCAGCAGTGGAACATAACTAATCGAAAGATTCTTCTACTTGTAAAAAAACCGTGTATGGTGTATGGTAAAACCATGGTGGCCACCTCTTCTAGGATTGCAATAGGAGCAACCTGAGAGATATAGGAAAATAGGCATGTGATTCATGTACTACGTTGTCACAGCTTATGACAACAAGTGCTCGCAGGCTGCTGATTATCTTTTCTCACTCGGATTTTTCCATATTGAATTTTCTTGCTGACGTGGAATCTTAAACATGCACTAAGGTTATGCTATACCGAGTTTCATCTGACAAATCAGTGCTCTATCTTTTGAGATCTAGCGAAGAGCAATATAGAAAAGTCAAACGCCCACAAATCAGGCATTTCCTTACGCCACATTCATTATCATAAAGGAACCTTCCAAATGAGTATGAGTGTGTTTGAGTGTAAAAGTCATTGTTTATTGTATTTTCTCCATGTTTTTTGTTAGCGAATGTGCGTTGTTTCTAAAATACCTTCTCTGATTAAAATCCTTATCTGAACTTTACTTTGGTGAATGCGTTATTTATAACCTCATCATTGTGAAATAATGGTTACAACCTGCTATCTGTACACCGAATTGTAACAAATCATGCCCCACTATGTAAAACTGATTTCAAATGTATCATTGCATTGTCCTTTATCACAAACACCTGAACCATCACACGCACTCACACACATACAAAACACACACACACACACACACACACACACAGCACGTATGTGTATACACGCTTTCTGAATAACGTGCTGAGGTATATGTAGCGTAAGCATGTTTTACGTGTAGTCTGGAAAGGTCCCTTCAAAATTCAAAGAAGTTGATACAGTGTGTGTGGAACTGCCTGCACGCAGTGGCAGCCTTTGATTAACCAAACCCAAAACTGTGTGCCCATTTGTGATTTTTCATGAGTCAGGATAAAGCAAACAACAAAAGAACATGCAGGATTTTCATCAACATCTTCTGCTACACAAAACTGAACAAACCATCGTTGTCAGACAGAGTGTAGCCGGTCCAGCACTGGCACTTGAAGCTGCCGTCAGTGTTGACACACTGCTGCTGACAACCGTCCGTCTTCTCCGCACACTCGTTGATGTCGTCACAATGGATTAGATCACTGTTCAGCCGATAGCCACTGTCACAGTCACAGTTGTACGACCCAGGCATGTTCAGGCACTTAGAGGAGCAGGGATTCGATTCAGCGCACTCGTTTATGTCAACGCATCTGTATTACCAACACACAAACATGCATGAATATGCGTGCCGGTGCTAACACAATGCACACACATTTCATCAGTGAAAAGATAATACACTGATGAAAGAGTGAACACACGCACGCATGCATGCACGCATGCATGCACGCACGCGCACACACACACACACACACACACACACACACACACACACACACACACAAGCATGCACACACATACACACGTTGTATTCTGTGTAAGCGAGCATCCAGGGCGTAATGATACGGCAATGCACCATTAAGACTGGTGTATCCATATAAAACATTATCCCAAGTAAAAACATACTGGAACCTGCATGACATGTTGAAACTTTTACATTTTGACAATAGCTGATTTTCATTACCTCCAAACTTGATTTTCATCAACTCCAAACCAGAGAATTGGTTGATACATGTATAATTTGTGTCTGTGATTACTGCAAAACATGACAAATAATTTTTGTGAAGGCTGTCAGTGCATATATAAATAAGATAGGAAATGGAGTGAAAAAGAATACTGTGCTCTCTGTACATTTTCTATAAGCAACTTCAGAATGTACTCGAGAACTGAGCGTGAAAACAACGTTTGTGATCTGGAAATGAATAACTTGCCTTGCATTGGTACAGAAATCAGTGTTTTCAAAAAATCATGTTAGGAAATGGAGTGAAAAAGAATGCTGTGCTCTCCGTAATTTTCTATAAGCAACTTCAGAATGTACTCGAGAACTGAGCGTGAAAGTAATGTTTGTGATCTGGAAATGAATAACTTACATTGCATTGGTACAGAAATCTGTGTCTTCAAAACATCTAGTTATTTTCTGTTAACAAATGAAACTTTCTGCCACTTAAGACCGTTAAGTCACTGTCATTTCATTCAAAAAGGTGATCGTTTGTAATGCTGGAACTATATAAGCATAGGAAAATAAATTAACATGTTCTTACCGTTTGTCTGCTGTTTGATTTGAGAGCACTATAATCTGTAGTGCAAAAGAAAGCCCAAGTGGAAAAGAGAAATAAATGATCATGCGAGTGTAATAAAGTAAGTAGTTAGTGATAAGACGTCAAATGCGTTTTTCCTCACTAGACACATACTATTTCAATGTGTCTTCGAGTGCGTGTGCGAGTGCATGCGTAACAGACCAAAACAGTGAGGCACAGTGAAAGAACCTGGTAACATCATCAGAATCCACCAGATAGCCCTGAGGACAACCAGAGCAGTTGTATCCCACATCACTGTCTCCTTGTTCCTCTGGATTGAGGTCAGTGCAGTTCTGTAAAGAATCGCAGGGGCTCTCTTCACAGGCGTCTAAGTCCTCTTCACAGTCATTGCCTGCAGCACACGTTAACTGTTATCATGTAACGTAATGTAATACAATGTAATGCAACGCAAAAGTCACAAAGGCTGTCCTCACAAACATGATATTACTCCTGTCAAGAAGGTGTGTGTGTGTGTGTGTGTGTGAGAGAGAGAGAGAGAGAGAGAGAGGTGTGTGTGTGTGTGTGTGAGTGTGTGTGTATGACTGTGTGTGTGAGTGTTGTGTATATGAACGTTTCCTGTAGCGCATGACCAAGGACAGTGATCTATGGAAAACCCCAGATGCCGAAGTGACCGACACTGTACGCCTGTGCCATATGGGCAAAGGGTAATGGAAGAACAGATGGGTGGATAATAATGTGTATACTATAAATCATATTGAATCTATTCTCTCTGCCAGACTGTTTGTAACTCAGAATCTTCAGTACAATGACCATGTGGACACCTTAGGGTGTTTACTTACATTACAATGTGCGGACATTTCATTTTTAACGCATTGAAATGTGATTATGTGTGCCATCAAAACAAAGTTATTTTGGATGTCTTGTGATTAATTGTTCATGAAAACTAAACATTGATCATTTCAAAAAGGCAAAAGAAAATGGGATTCTGTTACAAGTCTAAAATCAGGAAAAGACGTCTAATTACACACAGCAATAGTCAAACTACAGGTTTACAATGCAGTCAACAAAATTCCCCAAATGTATAAGCTTGCACTGTACATCTGGCTACAAAAACAAAAAGAAAAGTTTCAAAGACAAAAAGTAAAGTGAAAAATAACGTTGTTTTTAAGTGAATGATGGTTGTCACCGTATGAAAACATGACATGGGTCTTATGTTTAGTGTAGATAATCCGTCGCATTTTGCTTTTCAGTGTTAGAAGAATTGTGAACACAGAATCAGACAGCTGTGTTTCAATACCAACTTTGGTGTCAGTTGACACTATTTAGGAACACATTTTAAGGATTGTGTTTTAGAATTTACGAATATTGAAAGATCTGATCCAATCAAAATTAATTTACTAACACTGTTTAATACGATAACTGATTCAGTAACCTTAACTGACTCTGATAACTACCCATCTGACTGGATTGATGAGTTATTCATAAAATCTTTCATATTTACTTCTCAGGAATAAGACTAAAAAGTACATCAATCTCAAGAATCGGTCCAAACAAGCTGTGTGTTATTTTAACATCATTCAGATTCGTATGTGGATAATACGTGAAAATGTGGTTGCAGACATCCACACTGGCCTAAAATGGGACGCTTAGATATTATGTGCTTGTGCATCGTCCCCAACCACACATATACCCGAAAAAAGTCACTTTGCCTGTCAAAGACTATTCAGTAATCTACCAAAACAAATGAGTGAATGAGTACGTGTATATGGAAAATAAATCGCTTGCTAAGTATCGACGAAACTGGAGACAGACTGCAATACATCAGAAAGAATCAGCAGATAAGTTATGTGCAGTAAAGCAATCTGATCATTTCCATGTCATTTAACAATAAACAGAACAAAGTGCACAATTTCACTCTTCGCGACTACTTGTCAGGCAGCGAAATAATGTATTTACAATTGGTTGCGTTTTTACTTTTACTTTTTTTTTTCTTATTTTAATTTTTATAAATAAAAACGTAAGTTTTTATCTACTTATATGTTTTGTGCTTTATGGTAAAAATCTCTGCTGAACAGCACTTTAAGGTGTTTATTGGTTGATAAGATTCAACAAAACAAGCTAAAAACAACAAGACAACCTGTATCTTGACAATTGTAAATATTAAACAGAGCAATATATGGGCAGTATACCTGTCCAAGCAGGAAAGCAGTCACAGTTGGCTATGAAGAAGCCAGTCTCGTTGGATATGGAAGACTGTGTGTAGTCACATGATCCATGACCGCTGCACCCTGAGCATGTGATGATGGTAAGGCTTTGCACAGGGGAACGCACATTCTGGGAATCCATCGCATAGAAACTGGCAGGAAAAAAAAAAAAACACGAGTCATGCCGGGACATTCACAAATCTGTTCAAAGGTGGTATTAAACATTTAGATGATCAACATCCTGTGATATTTTATCTACCTATATGCTTATTACTAATATTCACCTGCCTGATCATAGCGTGCTTTGGTTTGTGTCCTTTTTAGGAGATGTATATGTGCGCATGAGAACGATGGCAGTCACAATTTAACTTACACGGCATTAGAAAGGATCACTAACACAACTCTTCAGATTGGAACCAAGCCTAATGCAAAGGCTCGTGTCTAATTTTGAATTATAAATCCTTCCTATTTCTCTTGAGCTTGATAAAATGTTACATTAATGGGTTTTTTTAGCGCTGCCTCATGCTACGCCACTACAGATGATCGCGTGGGTATACGCTGCATATGCAGCTCTTGAAACAAAAAAGATCGTAAAACTTTATCAATCTCAACAGAAATAGCACGGATACATTGTTCAGAATCAGACAAAGTCTTTGCATCGTGCTTTTCCAATCTGGAAAGCTGGTCCAGCCTTTGACAAGTTTAACATGTTACCTTAAACTGATGGGTATCGTTGAGTCCAAGAGAATTCCGACGTCACCAGTCTGGGAGTCAATTTGTGCAAGTCCACTGCTGTTGCCAACAAGGTGGTAGGTCAAATTGTCTCCGACATCGGGGTCTGATCCTACAATTGTGAAGGTTACCGTCTCTCCCGATAGTCCAGTGATTGTGTTGTTAAAGGTGATGTCAGGTACCGTATTTTCTATTAAAAGAAATAATTCTTTTCATATTAAAAAATATTTGGCACTGAAATGTGTCTAGCCCCTCTCTCTCTCTCTCTCTCTCTCCAAACACACACACACACACGCGCGTGCACGCGTGCGCATGGATGCACACACGCACGCACACACGCACACACACACACACACACACACATTCATAAGCTTATGCGCGCTTGCATATACAGCACACATATGTACAATTCCAAAATTTCAGACTGTGTTCGAGTTATTATTAATATAATTTGGGCACAGATATGAAAGAGAGAAAAGAACATGCATATCAATAACGAGAAATGAAAAAATCACCACAAACTAGCTGAAACAGGTAACAATTTTTGCTAGGAAATTAATTTGAAAACAGGTCCTTCCTTTACGTTCAGTGCTTCATTTGTTGCATCCAGTCCCGCAAACAGCTTGATTCTACGCAAAACGAGGTGTTGACACCACAACCATCTTTATAAAATATTTCACCTGAACATATCATTGCTCATATTTCCTGTGTTCTACTGGTACACAAATGATGTGGTATGGCTATCCTGATCTGTTCCTAATAAATGTACAAACATGCATAAGTTTAAAAAGAAAAAAAACCGAAACCTGAGAATCAGAAACAAAATAGTAGGAAAAAGTCACCATCCATTCTATGCTAATCTTCGTTTCTGTATGAAGTACACCATCCAACATGCACGGGGTAAATAGATTGCAGAGGAGCTGGACGTGCAGAAGATCAGTTATCCGCACATTAGGGATCCTGTAATTCATATCAGTGTTCAGACCCTGACGGAAACTTGATTGCATCTTCCCTTCTCAGGATAAATGGAAAGAAGCTGAGCATCACGAAGAGTTTCCTAGAACCCACTGAACTGATGTAATGAAGATGACGTGAAGCATAACCTTATACATTGTTCATACCTGAATGCACTGACAGCAAATTGCAAAGCATTTGATAACAAAAAGTAGCTCTATGACGGCTCTTTCCCATTAAACGCATTACAAACAGATACTGATGTTTCAACTATAAATAGGTAGACAGATAGATAGATAGATAGATAGATAGATAGATAGATAGACAGACAGACAGATAGATAAACAAACAGATATATAGATTGATAGATCGACAGATAGATATAGGTATAGATATAGTCAGTCAGTTAGTTACTTACTTACTTAATTAATTTTTTAGTTAGCTAGTAAGCTAAGGTAATGTTGCTTACTGCCCAGCCGGCCTCAAAGGGCCATATCAGGGCTGTCATCGCGTTGAAGTCAAGCCACACAGAAGGCTAAGGTAATGTTGCTTATAGCCCAGCTGGCCGCAAAGGGCCATATCAGGGCTGTCACCATGTTAAAGTCAGCTCACAAGTCATTAAAAAACAAACAAACAAAAAATCCTCGTTCATACAATCTTTAAAATACACCTTCTAAGAACACAGCGTGCGTGCGTGCGTGCGTGCGTGTTTGTGTGTTTGTCTGTCTGTCTGTCTGTCCGTGTCTGTGTCTGTGAACTGTTATTCACTTTTAGCAAGAGAAATAATTTTACAAGAAGAACATGAAATAACAGAGAGATTATGAAAAGTACACAAGTAAACGTCCTAAACTGGTTTTCAACCACGTATCTCTGTTACATCCCCAATCAACAACTGATTAATGAGGTGAACAAAATGTGAGGTAAAATGTTTTGTATTTGGAGAATTATACATATTTTGCAAATGTACATCTACCTTAGCAATAGACTGACTAAAGAAAAAGGTTGAACATCCGATAACCTAAAGGCCGTATGGAGCGGTGAACTGTCAGAGGTTCAGGTTCGTTGTGTTCTGAGAATGGCATGATGTAAGACGGAACCTATTCCTTTCCTTCAGCCTTCTTTACCCTTCTTTAAACCGATTCTGGTACTCATTTATTGCTGGGTGGACAGAACGGGTTTTCAACAAGGTGGCACTGACAGAATCCTTCATACTTACGCTTTCCATTGATAAGAAAGAAAATGGAATTTGACATGGGATCAGGAAGAAAAACAAGAGGCGACTCCTACAAAACTAGCGTTAAAGATGTGCTGGAGGAAAAGCTGTCACTCTCAGGAACTGGCCAGGTTGAAGCATCCAACACAGCTGATAGGCTCCAGCTAGAATTGATGGTAGCTAATGTCAGTGAGCAGCCACCAATACTAGTCTGAGTGGATAAATTTGCTAGCTGTATGCTTGTGTGGCACATCTTGTGTCTTTTTATTGCGAATTGTGTGCCACAACCACCTACCTCGAGTTGATCTGATGCAAACATTTTCCACACACACTCTGATTGATAGCACTAGCCAACGGTGTTGGTCAAATTTGAAATTCAAACAATCACATGAAACATATGACACACGTCTCTTGACATGTATAAAGCCACTCAAGCAACAGATTAGAATAAAACAATGTAAGGGGAGACCATCTGATGATCCTTGTTATTGGCTGACAGTCTGTCAGATACTGAATTAATGTGTAGCTTTGTGAGCTAATGCACTGGTGCTGTGTTATGAAAAATTATATTAGTGACAAGCTACAAACTGGTGAACAGGTGTGAGTCTGTATCAGCCATAATCTTTTCTCGAGTGGTATACACTTACAAATTTCGACCCTCTCATACGGTCGGTCTGGGTTTTACTGTATGTAAAGTGACTCGCTGGCTGGCCTGCCTAGCGATGTAATAATTGTTTAGGTCCAGTCTCTGACCATGCTTGTGATGAATACTCTCTCTCTCTCTCTCCACCCTCTCTGTCTCTTTCACACTCCCTCTTTTGTGTTGCCCCCATGTGATGTATTGGATTATCAGTAGTTACTATGTGTTTGTTTTGTTGGCAGTGTTTGTGCTGTAGGCAGTAGATCTTGAATAAATCTACAGCAATAGTGCTTTTGAAGGACGTAAGTGTATCAGTTACGGTGGGATGGAATACCGCATATTCAGCTTACTGTCAATTTTACAGAAGATGGCTTTACTGGCAGGTTAGGAGAACGTCAGGATGGGTTTGTGCCTTGATTCCTATTGTAAATAAAAACAGAAACTAACCTGAATAATGGACATGGAGACAACCACTTTACCATATGGAACGCCACACTAGAAAGGGCTCAGCTGACAGAGATTCATCTTGGCTAGAAGGATGTGTTCAGCATCAGACATCTCAAACTTATGGATGTACTCAGGAAAAGTAAGTCATCTTTCCAAAGTGGTCTGAGTACCATAAAATAGCTCGAAGCAAGATTTCCTTTGAAAGCAGATATGACACCTGAATGTACTAAGGCATGGCTGGTATACTATGTGATGTGACCAAATGTGGAAGCAGCATTAGAGAAAGTGGAATGGGGAAGAGGATGGAGTTCTGAAAAAAGATTAACCATAGCGAATGAGCGTCCCCTATTCTTGTTATGCCAAAGGAGAATGGCAAATTCCAAATCTGTAAGGACTACAAAGTGAAGTTAATCCAGTACTTAAAGTGGACCAGAGCCCACTACCAAAACCATCAGATTTGTTTGCCACATTAGCCAGAGACAAACTCTTAGGCAAACTGGACCTTACTTAGGCCTACCGTCAGGTGGAAATTGGCAGTAGAACTGGAAAGGCTTTGACAATCATAATAGACAGGGTCTCAAAAGATACGCACGACTTCCATTTAGAGTTGCATCAGCCATCTTCAAAAGGTCATAGAGCAGATAGTCAAAGGAATCAGTGGAGTGGACATCATGGATGACGTCAATATCATAGGGTCAGCAATGGAAAAATCCTTACATACACTGGAGCAGGCTCTGTAGAGGTTAGAGGATCGTGGTCTTATGCTGCAAAATTCCGAACATAAATTCCTAAAAGACAGAGTGGAGTATCAGTGGTGTTCCAATCCAACGACAACATGAACAGCACGAACGTGGGTCTTATTCGTGAGAGTTTTACAACCAGGTGACTCAGGGATGGTTCATCAGTTTCTTGATCAGAAAAGTGTGCTAATCGTGTTTGGTTACATGGTCCACTGGCATACCTTGTGCAAGTTGGTGCCAAAACTTGTCATACACATGTCGACCATCTCATCTCAGCACATGTCTCTTCCAACATTACAGGTGTCAGTAGTCACAGCTCCCATAATACCAAGTAGACCCCAGACCTGTATGCACATGTGCTTCCCCCCTGTGCATTCCACTGACCATACCCTCAGACACTGTCACCTGTGCAGAGAGCATCGTCAATGGAGAAACCAGATGAGGATGGGAGAACACCGGACCCAGACATACCCTATCAATCCAGTGCTATGACATCGTTACCCTGTCCGACAATAGAAACCTTCCAATCGCCTTGATCTGTTAAGGCCCCAGTGCGACCAAACCAGATTGAATGGAAGCACTGAATTTTTAAAATTCAGATGCGATCTGGTTCTTGGCATTTTTCTCTGACATTTTATCTAAAATAACGGGCAAACGGTTTTGCGGTGTAAAACTGCACACTCCAATTTATATTATGTATAATTTTACTATTTCATGTGCTTATTAATATCTGCAAGACAGTCACTGAAAGGCAACTACCATATACAGTTTTCCTCCGTTGTATATCAGTCATCATCCCTTCGCTCCTCTCTCTTTTTCGTTTGAGTGTCGCGTGCTTGCGTGCGCTTGTGTGTGTGTGTGCGCGTGTGCATGTGCGTGTGTGTGTGTGTGTGTCTATGTGTGTGTGTGTGTGTACGCCGTGTGTGTGCATGTGTGTGTGTCTGAATGTGTATGTGTCCGCCCCACCCACCAGTGTATTTTTCCTCCTCCCTTCTGATATAATTTATAAAGGTCATTATCTATCCTTTGCAAACCTTGTCTATGCTAGTTGTAAAGTATTGAAAGCTTTTATACAAACACAACATTTGCTTACTTCTTCAGTGGCTGCCTCGATTAGAAATAACATATCTGTTCAAGAATTTGATTATTAAACAACACAGTGCATGCGCAACCAGTATAAATCCAACCAAAACTGCGACGAGGAGAATGTATGATAAACTAAGATAAATGGCAGATAACAATATTCATTATTATAACAATAATGATGTGCACCTATACAACGCTTTCTTTAACATAGGGCTGTAAATGCCTTAATGAGTATCATTTTACACGTATTAACATGTTATCCTTACAGATTTTTGGTGACAGCCCTGATATGGCCTTTTGCGGTCGACTAGGCTATAAGCAACATTACCTACCTTGCCTTACAGATTTTGACAGAGTATGTTTACAATGACTTGTTTCACAATCATCCTCCAACCCTATTATTACCCACGGCCACAACCACCTAGGCCTGACACGCATCCGACTGAAAGCAGTCACCTTCTCTCTCACAACACACACACACACACACACACACACACACACACACTCACTCACACACACACACGCACAGAGAGAGAGAGAGAGAGAGAGAGAGAGAGAGAGAGAGAGAAAGAGAATTACATCAGAGGAAAAACAGAGTGCCGAATACAAACCATTTTCAATAAGTTCAGATTTCTCCATGATCTGAGCGAGGTGCAAGAGGAAGAACGACAAATAGTTCTGCCGTTATTATCAATGTTGTCACTGCCCCTTCAATCCGTATTTATACCACTTATACATGTACTATCACTATTATCAGCAATTCTAGGTCTGCTACAGTATTAGGCCACACCATACACATGAGACAGTAAAGGCTGTACTCACTGACAAGGCGGTCAGTCTCCTCAGCTGTGGCTGCTGTTGTTTTACTGCTGGAAGCAATGGCTGCACTGCCTGTGGCAACGTAGTCATAAATACAGGATGTCTTGTCAGCACCACCGCAGAATTCTCTTGCAGCCTGCTGCGAGGATTCCGGGATTTCGTCCAGAAAAATAGGCACAAAGTCAGGGTGGGAAAAATTTCCGGGGCCTTCCCTCTCCCTGTAGCGCATAACTGTGTTGCTTGCATCAACGGCCCCTTAAAAAAAGATTGGTCACATGAGGCAAAGTGGTTGGTTGTCCTCTTGCAACGACTGGCCCTATCAGGAGAAACAGCTGGTCGTTTTACATTTTAGTTTTATATTTTAGTGACAGGATAGAGCGAGAATAAGAAGAGAGAGAGACATAGACAGAAAGAGAAAGAGAGAGAGAGAAAGAGAGAGAGACAAATAGTGAGAGAAAGAGACTGACTGATTGATTGATTGAAGATAAAGTATGACTGCTGGATTAATTGACTGATCTTTAATACGCATGGATGAAAATTCTAGTCCAAAGCCTAGTCTTACAAATTATCCTTATTATGCATACATTATTTCAACACATATTATTCATACTGACAATTCAACATAGCAACACTATAATGTTATTCTACAATGACAGGTAGATTATTCGTAAACGTAATACTGACATGGTGGGCAGGCAAACAGAAGGAACCAAAAGAAAAAGAAAAAAATGAAAACAAACAAACAAACCCAAACAAACAAATAAAAACAGAGAGAGAGAGGTGTGGGAGAGGGAGAGAGGATGATGGGTTGGGAGAGGGGAAGAGGCATGGGAGACAGAGTGGGAGTGGCGATGAGCCGTTTATTGGAGTAGTTTACATGTTCAGACGGTGCATTCAATGTACAGTTTACAGAAGATTTAGCAGATGGACGCTAATGATTTTAATTGAGTAATCAAACTACTGAGACATAAAAGGATTTTGGAAATGTTTCTTGAAAAGTTTTTAATTATCCGTATTTTGAAGACTCGGTGGAAGCGAGTTCCAGACATATAGTCCAGAGTAAGTTAAGGCTTGTTTTGTACTGATCAATGTATGGGCAGGGGCGAAGGAGTTTCTTCGAGCCAGAAGAGCTGTTCAGTCCTGTAAAAATGGGTACTGATATAACATGGCATAGTATCTGTCAAAATTGTAAACATAAATGATGGCTTGTTAAATTCTAATTGTTTATTCAGAGGACGTATGTTCAGTGCTTTTAGTTTTTCATTTGTTGGAGGAATGGCTGGAAAGAGTAGCTTTGTTGCACGTCTATGAAGATGATTCAGTTTTTCTTTTTTTCTGAACGTCACTACTCCCGTCCCATATTGTTGAAGCGTAATTGATATGTGGCATTATGTATGCGTTGAAAAAAGTTTAAGCGCAGTACTGTTGGCATAGGGCTTTGAATGAAAGAACATGAAAAGGTTTTTTGAGATGATCTTGCATAAATTATTGAGATGAGATTGCCATTTCAATTCTTTATCTATCGTTTCTCCTAAAACACGATGTTCATCTATCTGTTCGATTGAGGTACCTTTCAACTGAAGGTTTTGGCAAGGAGGAGTCAACTGTTGTTTTTGGCAGGTGGATATAACCATAGATTTGGTTTTGGCAGGGTGTATGACCACTGGGTTTGAATTACACCAGTCGGACACTTTATTTCAACTTTCCTGGAGAGATGGTTCTATTGTTTGTAGATCAATACGATTTGCTTGGAATGTCAAGTCATCAGCAAACAAATCTGTCACGACTTTTTCATTTGAAATGGACAATGGCAAATCATTGATAAAGATGCAGAATAGGTGGGGGCCTAGTAAAGAACCTTGTTGGACTCCATGCCTGACAAAGTCTGAGCAGGAGGTTTTGCAATTAAGCAGCACATACTAAATCCTACCATTCAAGTATGACAGGAATAATAAGACTGTCGAGGGATGGTTAACATACACTGACAGTTTCTTAAAAAAAATGGAATTATCAACAAGATCAAATGCCTTGTTGAAATCAAGAAAGACAACTCCTGTGATTTGTGACTGGTTCATAATGAAAACCATGAGTCATGCATAATTATTCATGATAACGCTGTGTGTGAAGAATGATTAGATCGGAATCCAGATTGGAATGTGTGATATAGTTTGTTTTTCTCCATGAACTGATGTACATGTGCGTGTACATGTCTTTCCAGCTGTTTGGATAGAACCGATAATAAGGGTATAGGTCTAAAATTATTTGAACCCGGTGAATAATTTGACTTTGGAAGGGGGTCACTTTGGTATTTTTGAACGCTTGGGGGAAGACAATAGTTTCAATAGATAAAATTATGTATGTATGTGAGAGACTCATCGATGTAAGGCAGGACAAGTTTGAGTAGAAATGCGGGTATGTTATCAGGACCCATGGGCTTTTTATTCTTTAACTGCATTATGTGCGTTCCTACTTCATGTACAGCAAGACGGAGAATATGGAGTGAGTTACTGGATCCAAGTCTTTCTTTACAAAATTCTATTAGGGAAGTCGGACATGTATATTCATTAGATGCTCATATAGTCTGTGAAGTTCGAGTAAGGATGTCTGATAAGGACAGAAAGTGTGTGTTAAATTTGTCGGGAATAGTGTTTGTCGCTGAATTTTGTATCTGTATGCTTTTTATGTACAGTAGTGTCTACTACCCTCCAGTTGGGTGCTGTGGTTTTTGCATCTTAACTGTTTGACTTAAGTTCTCTCTTTTGGCTTTTTCAACTTCATTTCGAAAAATTTCTCTGCTCTTTGTATTCGTGAAATAAATTTGCTTACTTGAGTTGGTCACGTAGAATCATTTCTTGCAGCAATTCTGGTGTTAACCATGGATTCATCTGGGGATGCTTAACTCTTTTTTGATGTGACGATGCGTATTCATTTATGTTGGTGAGGGATGTTTGGTACCACAAAGACAGTGCATCATTGACGTATGAGTCCATCACTGACGTCTAAGTGAAATGGGGAAATGCTCAAGTCAAATAGATATGCTGTTTCATTAAGGTTTTTGAAAGAGCGGTATTTTATGGTCGTGTGACCTTTGGGTGGTGGTTTTGGGAGCCTGGAGGTCCACGTGCAGAAGACTGGACAATGGTAACTAATACCAGAGTGTAACACTGAAACGTCTAATATTGCAAATTTGTTGTTTGTGCATAGATGATCAATAAGAATCACAGATGCTTTAGTTATTCTCGTTGGGGTTTGTACTAACTGAAGGAGGGTATGAAGCGACAGTGTACTTGTCCAAGCTGATATTTGTTTTAACATGTCAATATTAAAGTCTCCTTATAATAGAATATTTGAATTGTTGTGACAGATCTGATACCTCATTTGTACAAAATTGTCATACCATTCGTATGTGAAAGATGGGTTTTTATATAAATTTTTGATTAATAATGGCAGTGATTCTGAGTGTTTTATTTCAATCCAAATACATTCAACAGTATTACTTTCAAAATCTGGTCTGCGTCGGGCAATGTTGACAACTGACTGATGAATGTATGGAGAGAGAGAGAGAGAGAGAGAGAGAGAGAGAGAGAGAGAGACAGACAGACAGACAGAGAGAGAGAGAGAGAGGTTGCCCATGGTACATATATGGAAAAAGGTAATTAAGTTTAGGAAGTGAGTTTACAATCCAAGTACAAACGTTAGTCTGTAAACTATCTTTCCATCCAGACCCACTACCGTTTCCTCATCTTCTGCATTATGACATGGTGGCAAATTTTGGCAGAGGCTATTTTTGGTTTCGCTCTTCACATTTCTTCAGCATCTGTCATTTTTTAAGCGTGAGCAAATCTTTTTCTTCATGAAAGCTACTGATGTTCAGAAAATCGCATAAAAGATGAAAAGTGCATGGAATAACTCCCTTGGGAGAGCGCAGATTTCTGCAAAGATTGAACAGTCCCTTTCATTTTGATTAAACCTTAATTGCAGTTTTTTCCTATAGCCCTAAAACTCGGTGCCGATCCGCACCAACATTCTCGGGTTTGTTTTAGAGGTTTGTACCTAGCCTTGCAGACAGAGAAACAAACAACATCATACCTGCATGAGAATACAACTCCTTGGAACAAGCGTGTCTTCTATTTTGACGTGAAATTTTCATACAGCTCTCTCTCTCTCTCTGACGTTACAGCTCATGACTGTGCAACTAGGAAATTCAAAGTGATTAATATAAAACAGGCTTTTTGTCTAAAAGTATTCACAGAACCATTTTTCTGATGTACCTCTACTCAGGCAAGGGCCATGATGAAGGTGAATATCATCAGTGGCTTACATTTTGGCTTAATCTCTTTGAAGACAATCTCTTTGAGGAGTTAAAACTCAAGATGGCGCTAATAGAAAAGTCACTCTCCTCAATACGTTTTACATACTGACTAAAACTTTTCACAGATATGGGGAGTTTGTATTATACTCCCTGTTTGGCTAGTATACTTACCATGTCAGACCATAGCATTCAACGGCAGTTAGTCAGCTCTGCCAGGCTGAATTTTTGTGGCTAATGTAGTAATAAGACCATCACGTGACGCCCACCCTACTTCCGGCAGCGAAGAAGCTGGTGTAAACTTCCTGTTCCTCATTCAACGAGGCCTATGCGCAAGGTAACCCCGAGAACCATAGCGCTAGTGGGGAAGGTAGGGTGGGCATTAGAGTCTGACATGGTAAGTATACTAGCCAAACAGGGAGTATAATACAGAGGACGTCCGGGAAAGACCGGAGGACACTGGGAAAGACCAGAACCAAGGGCTCTGTGGGCTGGCTCCCCACTTTGCCTTAAACATGTGGCTACTAAAAATAAAAGGAAAAGATGCTCCCAGGATTCACCGAAAGGGGAGAGAATGATGAATCCATCGGTGCTCAACCAATCATGACTGCAAATCCCAAACGGACTATGAACATGGACCAAATGGAATATCCATGTGTCTGTGGAAAGCGTTTCGCTACCACCCGTGGCATGAAGATCCACAGAACAAAGATGGGATGTGTGAAGACTCATCTGAATGAGCAGCAGCGCACTGCATCAGCAGATAAGACGTCGGAAGACCAAGGCCAGGATTTAAACCACAGTGCCAAGGACATCCACGCTGTTGGTTCGGATGAGGAATTTGCACAGGCCCTCGATGCCAGGCGCCTGAAACTCAACCTGCCACGAGCAAACGAAACTGAAGATTGGGAGAAACTGGATGCAAAAATCGTCCAAAGACTCGATGCACTGATAGGGAAAAGCACCCTGGAACACAAACTAGCCACATATGGGGACATTGTGTATGCCACATGTAGAGACGCCTATGGAGCAAAACTACCCAAAGAGAAAACACCTCCAAAGAAATCCAGACGCCAAGAAAAGATGGACAAGATCAGGGTCCAAAAGAAAAACCTCAAGATGCAAATGAAGACCGCACTGCCAGCTGAAAAACAAGGCTTGGAAAAACTGTGGAAAGACCTGAAAGAAAAACACAGTGCCCTCAGCAAAGCGGAATCTGCGAGGAAAAGGAAGAGCAAAAAGAAGAAGACACAAGAGCGCTTCTTCAGAGACCCCTTCCAGTTTGCCAGAACACTGTTTGAGCAGCCAAAATCTGGGACCCTAAGTGTGGACAAAGGAGTTCTTGAGCAGCATCTGAGGAAAACATACTCTGACCCACAGAGCAAAGCACCACTCGACATTCAAGGTCTGGTGTGGCCAACCAACCCTGAGGAACAGTTCAATGGCAAGCCTCCAACGTTGGCGGAAATCAAGAAGGTGGTCGACAAAGCCAGAGCCAAATCATCACCAGGGCCAAACGGAATACCTTACCAGCTTTACAAGAAATGTCCCAAGGTGCTGGAGTGGCTCCACAGGCTGCTGCGATCGGCTTGGAGAAACCAGAAGATCAGCGGCCAGTGGATGACGGCAGATGGTGTGTACATCCCCAAAGAGCAAAACTCAAGTGACATTAGCCAGTTCAGGCCAATATCACTACTGAACGTCGAAGGGAAAATCTTCTTCTCTGTCATGGCAGCAAGGCTGACCAAGTACCTGATGGAAAACAAGTACTTGGATGTGTCAGTCCAGAAAGGTGGCATCCCAGGCGTGGCGGGCTGTGTAGAACACGCCACAATGATCTGGGACGCAATCCAAAAAGCAAAAACAGAAAAGAGAGACCTGGACGTAGTGTGGCTTGATCTGGCAAACGCATATGGATCTGTGCCCCATGAGATGATACAGTTGGCTCTTGAGATGTACCATGTGCCAAAGAACATCCGCGACATGCTCAGGAAGTACTTCAATGGCTTCTCAATGCGGTTCTCTACCAAGGAGTACACAACAGACTGGATCAACTTGGAAGTGGGTATTGCAATGGGCTGTGCAATTTCCCCAATACTGTTCGTGCTGGCAATGGAACTCATCTTGAAAGCAGCAACAAACAACGCGAGACAAACAGACCTTGGCGATGGATACAAGATGCCTCCTCTCAAGGCCTTCATGGATGACACTACAGTGATTTCATCCAGAGAAGACGAGACACGTCATGTGCTGGAGAGGCTGGACGACATAGTTGCCTCATCCAGAATGAAGTTCAAGCCAAAGAAATCACGGAGTCTCTCACTGAGGAAAGGAAAAGTGGCCGGATCTGTGGTCTTCAGTGTTGCCAACCAGGCCATTCCAACAGTCACAGAAGAACCAGTCAAGAGCCTTGGAAGATGGTATGATGATACGCTGAAAGACACACAAAGAGCAATAGAAACCAAGCAGATGGCGGAGGAAGGCTTGGAGACCATTGACCAGTGTGGGCTCCCTGGCAAATACAAGTCTGGTGTCTGCAGTTCATGCTGATACCAAAGCTGCTATGGCCTCTGATGATATACGACATCTGCACCAGCATAGTGGAGGCAATGGAAGCCAAAATCAACAAGTTCACAAGGAAATGGCTTGGTGTCCCACCCTGTCTGACTGACATAGCGCTGTACTGTCGCCAAGCAAAGCTGAAACTACCCCTGAAATCCATCCTGGAGGAATACAAAGCAGGGAAGATCAGACTTCAAAGCATGCTGGAGGACTCAGGAGACAAGGTGGTAGAAGCAATTAAGCCCCAGCTGAAGACAGGCAGAAAATGGAAAGTTCAAGAGGCGATGGATTCTGCAAAAGAAAGTCTCAAGATCAGAGAAATAACAGGACACACACAGACCAACAGACAGGGACTGGGGGTGACCAAAACTGAATGGTGGTCAAAGGCCAAAGGAAAAGCCAAAAGAGGCATGATGATTCAGGAGATGAGAAAAGAAGAAGACCAAAAAAGACTCCAAAAAGCAGTCCAGCAGAGCCAGCAAGGGCAATGGACAACGTGGGAGAATGCACTCCAAAGAAGTCTCACTTGGAATGACATTTGGCACATGGCCCCTCTCAGGATCAGCTTCATTCTCAGATCTGCATATGACCTTCTGCCCTCAAATGCAAACCTGGTGAAGTGGGGGAAAACAGACGATCCTGCATGCCCCCTCTGCCGTGAAAAACAAACAGTGGAGCATGTCCTAAGCTCATGTAAAGTAGCCCTGGCTCAAGGAAGGTACACATGGAGGCACAACCAAGTGCTCAAAGAAATTGTACAAGTAGTCTGGGCTAGTACCAACACCACAAAAGGGAAAATCAGGACTCCAAAAGCACCCGCAACATTCTTCACGGCAGGAGGCAGCAAATCATGGCCAAGAACAACAGTGCCACTCGAAACATGCAGGCAGAGTCTGCTGGACGGGGCAGATGACTGGGAGTGCACTGCAGACCTCCCAGAATGGAAGAGTCACCCAGAGATCATCAGCAAGAGTGGCATGAGACCAGACATAGTAGTCCACTCTAAGTCAACCAAGCAGCTGATCATGATCGAGCTCACGGTGCCATATGAGAACAGAATGGAGGCAGCTCAAATCTACAAGACTGAAAAGTATGCTGATCTGGCAAACAGCCTGAGGAGAGAAGGCTATCAGGTCAAAGTCCTCACTGCAGAAATTGGAGCTAGGGGGTTTGTAGGAACGTCTGCATACAGCCTCATGAAACAGCTCTCAGTTGCAGGGAAGGAAAAAACCAGAGCCCTGAAAGCAATGGCAGAAGCGGCAGAGAGGTGTTCAAGCTGGATCTGGTCAAGGAGGAACAAAAGTGAACTTCATAAGGCTTAATTTCCCTACAAATATCAGGTGTCCCTGTGGCTCAGTGGTTAAAGCGCGAGTCATTAAGTGGAAAATGAGCATGTCCAGAGGGTCATGGGTTCGAATCCCAGCCATGGCTCGTCCCAAGATGGGAAAAAAAGGGGCAGCAGAGGGGCATCCGGAGTCATGAACCGGGTGTGGCCCAACCCCCCTAGAGTGTCAGGAGATAAGGGCCGAAACACTTGCTTGAAGGGGGCTTCTCTTCTGAGGACTCTCTGCTGCCACGCTCTCCACGAGTTTCTTTCTACAAACTCCCCATTTTGGTGTCATATACTTTACCATGTCAGACCATAGCAGAATTCAAAGGAATTGGAGGAGGGCTGAGTGCCCTAATGGTTCTTGGGGTCAGCAGAGGAATAGATATGGCTGCGTTGGCCGCAAAAGAAGTCCGTAGAACCATCAGCCCTGGGCATACGGACCTCCTTTAAATAAGCATTATGAAGGGATTTTCCGAATGCCAGTAGGCTGCCTCCAGGAGGTGGCGCAAGAGGACAGAGCGCTGGATCGCTGTGTGAGTGGCCAGTGCCCTGCCCTCATGGGCCCAGGGAGATAAGACAGGGAGATCCTTATACGCCTGGGCGTAGGCCGATCTGACCGTCTACGAAGCATTTAGCGATAGGGCTGGGAGGAGCGCCTGGGGCGCGAGGGTTTCCCAGGAGTCCACAATGGAGCCAGACGAAGGCCTAAACGAAGAAGACAGGAGATAGAAGTGCCTATCTGGAAGTTGGAAGGCCAGATGGGGGAACAGAGTTGAGCTCCAGGAGGCCATCTCCCCCTTGGACAAGGCTCAGTGCTGGCTCTGTGCAGAGTCGCTAATCCGAAGATTGAGCGAGACCACAGCCCCAGCAGGTAAGTCTACACTGGGCCTGAGCACTGTTCCCCGCCGAGCTGAGGGTTAGCCTGCTGAGGGCCCCATCTGGGTGGAGGAGGATCCCCGCTATGTGTCTCATGCAGAGGATGATTCCCCGCGCGTGGACCAGCGGAGGAGGCCTCATTACGGAGAGAGAGGCTGACAGAGCGAGCTCCCTTTTGCCCCCCCCCCCCCCTCCTGATGCATATCAAGGGCACCGAAGTGTTGTCCGTGGCCAGGGGAACAAGTCGGTGCAAGACCAGGGGTTGGAAGCAGGTGGGGGCAAGCCTGACCGCTTCCAGTTCCCGGACGTCGATGTGGAGATGGGCGGAGTGAGCCTCCCCACTGGGTGTCTCACACTCCCGAGGTATGAGAGTTCTCCAAGTGGGCGACCAGCCTGTGTTGGAGGGGTCTGTGTGCAGGTCCAGTGGTTGGGTAGGGAGGGAAATGGAACCCGGGGGACCAGGTGGCGGGGTTGCGCCACTCTTTCATGGCCTGTGGGAACCAAGGACCCAGGGGATGGACTGAGGCCAGTGGTCGGGGGTCAGAGACCGTCAACAATAGAACTCCCTTGGAGTCGGAGCTTGGGAACAGGCCTAGGAGATGAGGGACGAGAGGAACTCATCATCCCCAGGAGGGAGGCAAGGGTTCTGGGCGGGTGGACCTCTCTCTACGGTGAGTTCACACTTGTAGGGGTTGGTGACAACACTAGTTGGAACAGGACCTTTCAGAGACTTCCAGCCGAGGAACCTACTCCCGGCCTGGGGGGGGGGAGGGGGGGGGGGGGTCGGTGGGAGAGCGCGGGGAAGAAGTATAGAGGAGGGCGTTCGTGGGCCAGGGCCAAAGGAACCCCTCCTGTAGGACCGCTACATCCATGGGCTGAGGCCCATATGTTTCACCGGTGGGCATGCCGGGATAAGGTGCCCGCCCAAGGGGCGAGGGGCCGGGGAGGAGGGTGGGAGGATAGAGGGGTAGCGGTCCGAGTTCTCCCTACTCCAGCTCCCCCCGTAGGTGAGTCCTCCCATCACCTCCGGGGCCATCCCTGCTGGCCGAAACGAAAATTCTGCTGGGGAAGTTTCGTCTTCGGTCGCAAGGGGAATTTTAGAGCGCTTGGTGGGTTGGGGTCTGAAAGGCACCGCTCCGCTAAAGCAATTGTAGTGGCTCCTGGCTGCGCTGTCCGCCACAGCCGAAAGGTGGTGCGAGATCCTGTTGACTAGGAGTCGCATCCTGAGGTCGCTAACCAAGCGGGATATGGTCTCAGGGTGTGTCTCAGAATACTGAGATTAGAACGAAACAGCTTGCACATGTGAAAGCTAAACCCATCAATACGAGTCTTACATTTTGGCCTTCTTCCTTACGCTGAACTCTGAAGCAATCTGAAGCGATCAAAGCTAAGTGAACTTTTGTTATTTTATTCGTTTGTGTCTCACCTGAAGAAGATCTACGAGGTCGAAACGCGTTGTGTTTTGTCTTCTGACTTGTTTGTCCACGTTTCTCTGGGCGGTTCGCTAACATTTATTTAAGATTTGTTTAGATTTCCGCCTGCAGTCGTCTCACTTTGCACTTACATTTTGGCCCAAACTCTTCATAGATGAATCTCTCTGAGGCGTTAGGACTCAAAATGGTGCCATTAGGAAGGCCAAAGTCATCGTCTTTGAGCCCATTGAAGTTACCCAGCAGCCCTGTGGTCTGATTCTGAAAATCACTTGGCATGGTGACAGAAATGTCCAATGACTTGAACCCCACAGAGATGGTCAACTGAGTTCCTGTAACAAAATGGTGATATGTATTAAAATGAATTCCAACCCTTGTCCTATGCATGAACCCACGACTTAAAAAAAATCTAATCGTGCTGCATGCTGTTACATAATCTACTGATATAAGTTAACACACCTGGACATTCACAAACATGCCATGCGTCATTCTGACAAAATGCCGCCCAACTTTGAGCATTCAGAATTTCCGTTGTGATGTAAAAGCACAATACAACCAAAAAAGCACAACACAACGAAAAAATACGAGCCACATTCACTGATATTTAATGCTATGTGGAATTATGTAGAATTGTTTTGCTGTCATTTCTTGCTAAAACTAAACCTGATGGTATGAGAATTATCTTGTTTCCACAAAGAGCAGCTGATCAACACCATGAGAAACAGCAAACAATTGTTTCACGTTATCGCTTGTCTTCTCGACCTTTTGTCAGTTCACCAGAATTCATCCAAACAGTCCGTACATTGTCTAAAGCATTCTTTAACGCCCTCTGAAAGCATGCTGCATCGGGAGCACACACACAAATGCGTAAGCGCGCGCCCGTGCACGCGCGCATGTCTTCAAGCACACAGTCACGCACAAACGCACTTAAATATACTAATAGAATGAACATGTAGGAAAGTGCACGTACAAAAAACAAACAGGATAGACAGACAGACAGACAGACAGACAGACAGGCAGACAGACAGACAGACAAATAGATAAACAGATAGATAGACAGAGAGATAGACAGATTGATAAATAGGTTTTTCCTGCACGACGAGAGAGAGTGAGAGAGCAAAACGTGAAAAGTAGGTAATCAGCATAATTAGCAAATGTCATTAATTTTTTTTTTTTTTTTAATATTATTAAATCATTTTCCAATCAATACATTACAAATGAATAACACAACATTTCAAGAAGAAAAAAAAAAAGGGGGGGGGGGGGGGCACACACACAACAAAAAAGGCCATTGAACAATCAAACATCCTTGTACACAAAGGAAAAGGGGGACTGGGGTCGAGGGGGGGGGGGGGGGGGGGGGCTGAGGGTAAGGGACAGGGGAGGTCCATTGACATTTTCATATCAAACACAAATCAACCTTGATTATATACAAATATTCAACCATTTTTGAAAACATACAGCTGAAGTAGATCTTGATGAATGTGGTGGTTTACAGATAAAATACATATATTTTATTTTGAATTCTAACGTTCAAACTAATCGAGAACTGAATTGTACAGAAACCAAGTTTGTTCAAACTCGCACAAGTTCGATTTGTAAATGCCATGTAACGTTCTAAGTAATATCTGTCACTCAATGATATAACAAAGGTACACATGTACATGTGGTCATGCATTTGGCATTTTACATATGTAGATGTAAAATTTTGCAAATAAAGTGATGGATTCAAAAAGAGCGTCAGTCTGTGTATTCTGCTTAACATCAAACAATACAAGTTCCTTGTCAATCATAAAATCATGACAATGTGAATATTTTCGAGTCAGCAACTGCTGGACATTTGTCCAAAAATCGGTGTGTAATAATATGACAGTTAACAGCATATATATATTGAAAAATGTCTGCTCTTCTTGCTCACAAAATTTATATTTAAAAATGTCATTAATTTCCCAGACCCGAGAGAGAGAGAAAGAGCACGCGAAAGAGAGGGGGCAGGGGAGCGAGTGAATGGAAACAGGAATCAGATCAATTTTACTTAAAGAAGAGAGAGAGAGAGAGAGAGAGAGAGAGAGAGAGAGGAGAGTGGTGTGTGTGTGTGTGGTGTGTGTTGTGTATAAGACAGACAGAGAGAGAGAGAGAGAGAGAGAGAGAGAGACAGACAGACAGACAGACAGACAGACAGACAGACTGACTGACTGACAGTCAGACAGACGGTCAGAGACAGACAGACTGATAGGGGAAGGGCGATATAAACACTGTAAACAAATTATTACCCTTTACTATTACATAAAGAAAAAGAATTGGTGCAAGTTTATCATAAGCATCATGTCCAAACGTTTTTCGTTTTACCTGAATTAAAACCGATGACACAACTCTGGTTAGATTTTTTGATCATGATCTCATTGTCTTTAAGCACCTCGTCGTTGCTGGCATTTGCGAACTGACTGGTGTATTCCTCAGCACCAGTTCTGATGACCAGGACTAGGCAATAAACACAAGTCACATTGTGAGCAAACAGAAACAGGCAATAATCACAAGTCACGTTGAGAACATAGTCTTCGGTAGCACACTGTTCACACACGCTCTGGTACAGAAAATCGTGCAGAGCAACATGCATAATAACGGCAACATTCTTGGACGACATCATTTATGTAAGTGGCAATGATTGAAAATGACCCAAAATGGTGAATAAAGACTAAAACACAATTGATGACTGAGCAAGTGCATGATAAATTGGGAAGACACCTGGGAAACACCTGAACTTTTCCAAGGTCGAACAGATCTTAGATCCACCCTTTCAATATCCTTTTTCTTTTTTTCTTTTTTTTTTTTTTGTATGGTCTGAAAGAATTTCTTCCTATGAACGTTTCTGACAGGAAATGGATATAAAAGCCGAAATATACACAAACCGAAACAAAAAAACCAAACACACACACACAAAGTCGCATTCGCTATATAACACAATATGGAGCAGGTATCTAAAATTTCAACAAATATGTTTTCATCTGACAATACATACAGCAAACATAAAAAATGCACAAAACAATACTCTTGGGCTCATGATCTGCATAAAAAACAACCAATGGAATCTACAATATACAAAGTCAGCATGAAAATGACTATGGAATATACAAAGTATCAACGAAAAGTTTCAATATTCCATTCAAATTGATTGCTTTACATATACTTTTCAATTTCAGCAACAATTTTGTAATAATCTCACTGAATCTGCACCAAATTTTCACAAATTTGTCATTGGACCATTTTCCATCTTTTTACCGTACTTGATAAAAAATGAAGCAAAGCAGTTTTTGTCCAATCAAATGTGAAATAATCCTGCTGAATGGACATGGACCTGCTGTTCAAACCCCTAGAAGGGATCTGCACCAACACTGAATGGATTCGTTCGTGGATGCTCTCCATTTTCAACCATATTTTCTGTTAATCTTGCACAATCATGTTGACCTACCAATTTGCAAACAAATCAAGTGATGTGGGTAAAACATAAAATTCTCAGATAGGCTATTGATAAGTTAATTAACATGATGACCAATCACGTAATAAATCAATGGAGTTACTTTTGAGGGAAAAACATAAAATAAGGTTCAGTTTCATCAAGGTGTTGCTGCATGCGAACTAGTCCATATACATTAATGATAAGATATTAAAAAAAAAAAAAGGTCGCATGGATACCACTTAGCTGATATCTGACTTGCGCATCGGCCCAACATGCTGGACAGACATTACTTACCTAACTTACATTTTTTTTTTTTTTTTTTTTTTTTCAACATTTCATTTAATGCATTAAAGGAAAATACAATGCATCTATGTTCATTATAGTGAAAAAAGGCCATGAATAACTTACATTTGTATGTGGGACAAACGTTTTTCATATGGGTACAAAGTTCATTATGATTTCCTTTTCCGTCTTTCTTTCTGTCTTTCTTTCTTTTCCCTGATTATTCTTTCCCTCTCTCCCTCCCTCCCTCCCTCTCTCTCTCTCTCTCTCTCTCTCTTCTTCTGCTTCTTCTAATCTGTGTTACTTTCCAGAAATCATTCACGTTTCCAATACTTTGTATCTTCATTTATGTATGGCGTGCATACTTGACAATATCTGTGTGTGTGTGTGTGTGTGTGTGTGTGTGTGTGTGTGTGTGTGTTTGGCGATTGTGGTGGTGGTGGTGTGTATTGTGTGTGGTGTGGTGTTTTTTTTTTTTTTTTTTTTTTTTTTTTTTCCCCACACGTCGAAAGGGTTAATTTATTACCATTGAAGAAGTTTTTTTAGGAGTACAGCTTTTTTTTTTTTTCATGTACATAATTATTGTTTGAGGAAAGCATTGTTAACAATCACTGAAGAAAACATCATTGTCATCAGACCAATCAATCATGTACATAATTATTATGTTTGAGGAAAGCGTTGTTAACAATCCCTCTTCAACCCCTCCCTTCCTCCCTCCCCCTCTCCCTCCCCCCTCCCTCTCCCCCTCCCTTTTTTGAACTGAAACCATTTATTGTCAAATGTTATTTGCTCTTTTTCACTATCTTTTTCACGATGTTACAATTGTTACAATTGAAAAAGGAGCCTTTTACGTAGATCAGTTTCTCTTTCAAACAGAACTGTGATATCATATTCATACCCGTATCGAAATTTGCTTATTATCATTTTTGTGATCAAAATTGTATGGTTTACAAATTTCACAAACGGGCATTTTACATCATTCGGTTTATATCCAAAAAGTACATCTGTCTCCTGTAAGGAAACTTTTATTTGTTTGTTTAAATATGTATCCACTACAGTCCTTCCATACTTTTTTTATTTTTTGGCACCTAAAGAAAAAATGTTCAATGTAGTCATTTTCATTACAGAAAGAGCACTTGATGGAATTCTTAATACCCATTTTGAATAGCAGAATATTGGTTGGATAGATGTTATGAAGAAGCTTCCAATGTAGTAGTCTCAGTCTTTCTTCTTTAGTGCATTTATTTGCAATTAACCAATTATGCTCTGTTAGAACTAGTCCGTATTTTTGTTGCCAAAACTTTTGACCACATGGCTCTATTATCGACTTTGATAAACTAAGTCGAATAATTCTAGGGGTTATTTTCTTTTGTACTTTTACCTCTCTAAATTGATCATCATTGTAAGACTGTATTAATAATTCAGCTGTTCGCGCTCTTAGGGCCGTACGCAGTGCATTGTACTCAAATTGTCTCGTTGCTTTTATACTAATCTTTTGGCATAGAGTTTCAAATGATATTACTGCGCCATCTTTAACAATATCCCCAATAAAACAGATTCCTGCGCAGACCCAATCTTTAAAAAATAATGGTTTGTTTCTAAATACTATCCGTGTGTTATTCCATATATTATTGTGATTTATTTCAATTAGTTTGCTATTTTTTAGGTTTTGCATATTATCAATCCAAGTAGCGAGAACCTGTTTCCAGAATTCAGACTTTATGTAGCCAAAGCCCAGAAAACAATTTCACGTTAGTATCTGACAAGAAGCACGATAAGTTAACACCAAGCTTGGAGAAAAGAAATCTAGGAAACATCGACCAGATCTCTCCACTGGATTGTAATAAACTGACAGCCCAGTTTATAATAAAAGAAGTTTGCATCGTTTTTAAATCGATCATATTGAGCCCACCTTTACCTGTCTCATTACAAAGAACTACCCGCTTTACTTTCTCGAACGCTCGGGTATTTGAAAATTTCTTTTTCCAGAGAAATCTAAACAACATTGTGTTAAGTTTATTAAGCACATGCGGTGGTAGTATTAATGACTGCATAACATGCACAAACTGTGAAATCAGAAATGTCTTGATTACACAGAGTTTTCCACTAATGCTAAGATTTCTTTTTGACCAAGATACCATTATTTGCTGGATTTTTTCTAATCTCGAGGACCAATTTTCTTCAATCTGTGAAGCTGGTATCGAGTTACAGAAAACAATTCCAACAATTTTTACTTTATCTTTAAATCTTATATCATATAGATTTTCTTTATGTGTTTTCATTCTGCCAAGCCACATTGCCTCTGTTTTGTTTTTATTCATTACTAGATTAGTAAATTCAGAGAATTTATCTATCATATCAAGAGCTCTTTTCATTTCATCTTTATCACGAATAAATAGTGTGATATCGTCTGCATAGAGTAATACCTTTAGAAGAGGGGTAGGGATACCTCAGAGGCTGCGATAGGCATTTCAAGGCCCTTAAGCTGATTATCGTCTCTTATTTTGATGGCCAGCATTTCTAAGGCTATTATGAAGGCAAGTGGAGAGAATGGACATCCTTGTCTTATGCCTGTCTTAACTGGAAAACTCTCTGATAACCAACCTAAGTAACTGATACTACTCTCGGTATTTGTACCTAATACTTTTACCCATCTGACAAAGTATTCCCCAAAGCCAAATTGTTGGAAAGCCCAAACAATAAATTCCTTTGACACTGAGTCAAAAGCACGGCGGTAATCAACTGCCAACAGAATACCTGGCTTATCTAGTGTGTTCATCATATCTATAACATCATCAATTAGTCTAACCATTGTACTGATTTTTCTTCCTTTTATAAATCCAACCTGGTTTTCATTGATAATACAGGTGATTATCTTTGTTAGGTGTAAAGCAAAACACTTAGCAATTATTTTATAATCTGTATTTGTGAGAGATATTGGGCGCCAATTGGCCAGTTCATCACGTGGAAGTTTTTTACCTTTGTGTAGGAGGGTAATTACAGCTTGTTTTTGCGTAGCTGACATCTCGCCTTTGAGATAAGCCATATTGAATGATTCATATATCATATTGTTCAATTTAGACCAAAAGAACTTTAGGAAACTGGTTGTAATTCCATCTGGTCCAGGTGCTGAGTTATTCTTTATTGCTTGTAGGGAAATTGCAATCTCCGCAAGCGAGAGTTCAGAGTCAAGGTTCAACTTTTGTTCTTCTGTTAATTTAGGGATTCGGGTTCCATTCATGAAATCGTTTGCTATATTAGCATCGAATTGTCTAGCTGTGCTATACATTTCTCTGTAGAACCGTGTTTGTTCTCTCATAATTCCTTCCTGTGATGTTATAACATCTCCCTGAGGAGTTTTTAAGGAGTCCATTATTTTTGCACTGGCTCTTGCCTTTTCCAGATTGAGAAAGTATTTAGTATTTTTTTCCCCCTCTTCTATGAATTTAATTCTAGATCTTATTTGTGCACTTCTGGCTTCTTGACAAGCAAATGTTTCTAAGGTTCGTTTTAGCGATTCTATTTTATTCATAAATTGTAGGTTACCAGGTTCTGCAGACAAAGCCTTTTCAGCATCATTCAATTGAAGCTGTACTTCTTTGAGGTGGTTTCTCTGTTTTTTTCTTTTTTCTGTGCTGTATGCAATACAGAACTCCCGTATTTTGATTTTACACAAGTCCCATTTTATCTGAGCGTCTAAATAGTTGCATTCTTCAGTGAATTTTTCAATCATTGAGTTCATATCTTGAATAAATTGTGCATCATGTAATAAACTATCGTTAAATTTCCAATAGGAAGGGCCTTTATTGATATGTGACACTCTGTATTTTAATTCAACTAGTCTGTGATCAGTATGTGGCACCGAAACGATGTCACATGACAAAACTTTGTCAAAATACTGTCTGTTGCCAGAATGTAATCCAGTCTCCTGGCAGTAAACGGATTTCTGCGACTCCAACTATATTCTTTTCCATCGGGGTGATGTAGCCGCCATACATCATTCAGAGCAGAGTTAAAAACCATGCTCTGAAAAACTTCAACATCTCTCACCCCGTGTGGCTGTCCACTAATGATGTCTACGTCATTATTCAACACGCAGTTAAAGTCGCCACAGAGAATATGTTCACCCTCTAGTGATTCAATATATTTAGTTAATTCATCATAAAAGGTTTTCTTTTCTTTTGAAGCATTCGGTGCATATGCATTGATTATATTTACCTCACGTTGGTCGTCATTGTAAGTTACCGTGACAATTCGTTCTGTTTTGTGTATACAATCTACTTGATGGGGGAAACACTTTCTGATCAAAGTGATCTGACCTTTGCTTTGATTGGAGGAGGGAGAGCAAAATAATGTACCACCCCACTCCTTTTCCCACAAGTCTCTATCTTTATCTAGAATAAAAGATTCTTGCAAACAGATGATATCATACTTATTTTGCTTTAAGTATCTAAAGATACTTTTTCTTTTCAAGTTATTACGAAGGCCGTTCACATTGAGTGAGCAAATTGTTATCGAATTCATTTTCAGTTAATCTTGATATTGTCACCATCTTTTAGCCTGTGTGGCGTTTATAAAAAAAAATAAATAAATAAAAAAAAGAAGGGGGGGGGGGGGGGGGGGCGAGGGGAAATCTAGGTGAAGTTCCATAATCGTTGTCTATAAACAAAGCGTTACCAATCCCATGGGAGGCATCTCAGTTTCTGCTGTCCCACTCATGTGAGCGAATTATCCGCTGTCTGAGTGTGGTTGGCTTTGGTGGTGGTTTGTCCATCATCAATGAGCGCCGGGTTATCTTTGTGGAAATCTTTCCAGGCTGAAGTTTTCCGCGAGTTGGTGACCTTCTTTGACAGTTTACCTGGGCTGTCTGAGGATGACGGGGAATTTCGTCTTTTTCTTGAAGCTGGAGTGCCAGATCTTGTCCGCACTTCGTGAGCAGTTGTGACTCGTGGAGATCTGGGTCTGCTCCTGTCGGGTTGTTCTGGCTGCTCCCCTGTTGTGGTTGCAGTGGTGGCTGTTGGGGATGTAGTGCTGTCATCTTCCTCGTCGTGATGCACATCTAGTTCTTTGCTGGATGGGGTTCAGTGTTGGACTCCGCCGATAGTGAAACAGGGGCTTCTTTTTCGGGCTGAGTCAGGTCACACTGAGGAGACCCTTTCTTGTGTCCTGGTTTTCCACAGTTCATGCAGACGATGTCGTTTGGGCAGTCACTGACAGAATGACCTTTTTGAAGACATTTTCTGCAGTCTGATTGCTCCCGTTTCTGCATTTCCTTCTGCTCAAAGTGAAACAGAGTGGCTTTAAAGGGGCCCATTTCGAGGCGCTTTGGCAGAGGTTTCTCAGGAACTTCAATGTAGATGAATCTACGTCCTGTGAGCCAACGCGTGAGTGCCCCAGAACGGTCCCTGTCACGCTCCATGCGGAGTGCTGAGCGTACGTTGATCCCCAGTTTCTTAAGTGCGTCATGAATCTCCTCGTTTGCGAATGAGAGGGGAAGATTTCCTATGGTCAGTTTGGTTGTTTTTATTTCTCTGTCGCCGTCTTTAGTGGACACAATGAGTGGGTTTTTATCGCACACAGTCACTAGCATTCCTCGCAATACAATACCTTGGAGGAGGAGTTTTGTGCGGGCATCCATTGAGTTTGGATAAATTCTCCACACCCCAAGTTTCTGGGCTCCGAGAATCGTGCCATAACCTGTTTTTTTTTCACACGCACCACAAATGTCAGACACACTGTATGTGTTATCAGCTTCACCCGGAAGGCTTTTTGAATGGATGAAAACCGGCAAAATATTCGAATTGAGTTAGCCATGATTGACATTTTTTTTTTTTCAAAGTCAGCTATCGGCGATAATGCAGGAAAAAAAGAAAAAGAACACACATACACACAAAAAACTGTAGTGGAAAAAAAAGGCTGTACCGTAACACTGTAGGCCAAACTGCGATGGGAAGGGAAAAGCCCTCCGAAAAAAAAGACAAATCAGTGTGTGAACTGTCAAGGAAGGGAAAAGAAACCTCGCGCTGAACACTGTAGAAGTAAAAGCACGCAAACGCAGAGCTCACGAAAAACCCAACCGACTTTGGTGGATGTCAGCTGTGAACTCTACCTAACTTACATTGCTTGCACCACAATCCTACTTGAGTGTGTGTGTGTGTGTGTGTGTGTGTGTGTGTGTGTGTGTGTGTGTCCATGTGCACGTATGTGTGTATGTGTAACTGTATGTGGGTAAGTGTGAGTGGGTGGGCCCATGTGTGTGTGCAAACGTATGCGGAGTGTGCATGGATGTGCATGTGTTTTAGCGCATGTGCATGGATATGCATGTGCAATCTATGGGTTTGTGTCAGTGAGTAAGCTCCTGCATGCATACATGTGCGCATATGTGTACATATATGTGTGCGTAGCTATGCCTATGTATATGGTCATATATGTATATGTGTGTATGTGTGTGCACGTGCGCGCATGTGTGTATGTTTGTGTGCGACCGCGTGCGTGCGTGCGAGTGTGTGCGTGCGTGCGCGTACATGCCTACATGTGTGTCTTGTGTGTGTACGTGTGTGTGTGTGCGTGTGTCTGTCTGTCCCTCTGTTTTGTTTTGTTTTTTTTGTCTTTCTCTGTATGTCTCTGTCTGTTTGTCTGAATGTGTGCGCTTATTCATGGATACTTCACTGGTGCACACTTACAAGTGCACACTGTTTGCAGTAAAAACACGGGATCGTGGGAGATTAAAGTTTTATACTCCAGTTGACGTGTGTTCAGTCACTTGCGTCTGCTATTAGAAAGGCAGTGTTGACCTTGAGATGATTCCAGTATTTGGTTGGTTGGTTGTTTGGTTGCTCTTCCTTTAAGTCTGGATGTGCGGCTACTTCTTCTGTTGTTGATGAGCTCTGCAAGGTGCTACATGATATAGTTGCTTCGATTTTGTTTGTCGAGCTGATTTTTTAGGTTTCTTATCACATCACATCAGCCAGTTCTCACCTGCCAGTGCCTGTTCTCTCATTTCCTTTAACATCTGCATGTCCTGTGAGGTACATCCATATGAATTTTTCAATAGAAGGCTGCCCATTACTTCTCGCAAGTAAAATTGAGTAGACGATGGTTACTCTGATTAATAATTTTCTTCTCAGAACATTTATTAAGTATTTCAGGAAGTATCACAAACTAAAGTACATTTATGATGAACCAAGCAGAAAATACCATGTTCCCAAAACATCTAGGCAGCGGAAAGCATCCCAATAACATCTTGTTGAACCCGAGACTACACAAACATAATCTCGCCGATCCAGAGACAAAGCTTTATTTGTGTCTGACTCGGATTTCCGGTTTATTCCGGAAATCTTACATCCCTACTTTGGTGACTGAACTGCTAATATATATATATATAACAAAGTCTCTTTTTTTTGTAGAGCTTTTCCACCTTCATCAAAATTTCTGCATTGGTTTTGCTTCTTTGGCCATTCTCGGCAGTATTTTTCAAGCTCTGATGTGACTGCAGTTTTGTAGAAGTCTTTGAAGTGGTCAGGATATTTCACCTAACTTACTTCCTTAGAGTCTGATAGCTGGCGCACAAACTGTATCTTGACTTCTGCTTGTCCTACATATGATTTTCCACGTCCCAGACGAGTGCCTTTTGTTTCCTTGACTGCCGCATACATTGGGTTTTGGGGATTTTAAAGTGCTCTCAGATATGCTTTCACATATTTTAGCTTGTGTCTGACCTGCATTTAAAAAAGGTTTAAGTAGGTAATGCATAATTTTAATTGGTGTATCCTTTGTAGTTCCCAAAGTCAATCTCATTGCTTTATTTTGAGTACACTGAGTGATAAAGTCAGTTGAGATAGCGTTGTTTAGTGCCTTTAGCTGCCATTGCTTTTATGGTAGACAGACCCTTCTTGCATTTAAGTACGATATTTCAAATATATTTTTTAAAGGTCAGCATTCTTTTAAAGCCTATACCTAAGTTGAAGCAGTTATCAGTTGATTCGACTTTGTTTTATTGAATGAAACTGGTGAAGGAAATTGTACTGATGGTTTGATGTTGACGATGCAGACCAGTATCTGGGCTTTTTGTAGAGCTGATGGACGATCTAATTTCTTAAAACAACTGAGCAACGTTCTCCAGTTGTTGCTGGATTGCTTTCATTCTTTCTTAAGCATTCTTTGATGTTTTGCAGATCAGACCATCACCGGCTAGTGTCAATACTCGAGTCATTCCATTTCTGTTGAGGTCTGCAAGGCCTTTAGTGTAAACACTGTCCTAAACAGAAAAGTGAGAAGAACCTCGATGTAGTCCCACAGAGTGTTAACGAGGTTTAAACATTCTGCCTCCAAATTGTAGAATGACGGTTCGCTCTTAAAGTGTTGCGGCAATCCATCGTGATAGTGTCCCACTGACAACATAGTCGTGCAGTAGTTCCAAGAGATGCGAAAACTTGACTTTATTGTATGCATCTTCCTACTGCCATCATCATCATAAAAGATCATCATCAGCTAAGTAGCTACTGCATATTCACTATGCAGAATATGGTTAGGAAACCCTATGGAACACATCATAGAAAGAAAACTCGTAAGAGACCTTAAAGATAAGCAAAGCTTCCCTCCCAACCAAGGGGCTATATAACAGGTAAAATTATATAGGTAAACGTGGCTTGTGAACTAAATAAAATATTCCAAACAAAGGAAGAAACACGACATATAAAAACATCATCCAGTATACTTAAAATTGGTAAAATACTAGACAACATCACAGACGTTAGCACTATTTTACACTTTGTGTCTTGATGTTATGACTTTGAATATTCTTTGATCACATTAGTATTTACAAAATGTATTTGAATTATAAACATAACAAATATATGCCTTCAGCTATAAATGTAGAAATGAACCGAAATTACATTAGTTTAGAATGCATGTTAGTTATCTGAATCAAAATTTGAATATGAAAAATACTTGTATGCACTGATTTATCCCATCCAAATGTTGCTGCAGAGTTCTTTACCTATCCACTTTTCTTTGACTAATACATATTGTTTACGACGTCCAATAAAAGACTATTGTTTAGTTTGAGTAGATGAATATTAGTTTTGTTTCGGATTGATGTCCATTTTCATACAAACTCCGAGTTCCTTAGCTTGGATCCACAAGTTTTTATGAAAGCAGTGAAATCAATAAAAACGCAGACACCTCAGAAGAGGAAGTGTGACAGCAAAATTCTAAGTGTTTGATGACATTCAGAAAATTATGGCTCAACATGTAACTTCATCGCTGATCTCTATGTAGCAAATGTGTGTTAATTACTTAAGATACACACTTCATCGATGTGAAAAAAGAAAGAAAGAGAAGCAGAACAGCAAAATGTCATACTTTATCACCGCAAAATCAGAACTGTAATAGGCTGTGCAGTGTTAGATCATTGATCGTTTGGCTGATTGGCTGTTCCTCTCTCAATTCGTATATCTGGGGTTTTCGTTTTGAAATTGGCTTATGTTCATTTCCTACACCAACAATCATGATGCTTGTTTCTGGATATATCATTTCCTTTAAAGAAGCAAAAGGACACATAAGCGATATCTTTGAAATCCACTTACTGTCGCGAGCGGACCCTTGCAGACCAACGAACACATCCGTTCCGTTTTCTCTCGGGCTCCAAAAGCAGTGAAGACGGTGGCGTTAGTCGTGTACCCAGTGTCATTGATCGCCAGGTCTGTCCGGCACTGCAGCGTGAAATCATCACTGTGGATCAGGACGTACTCTCCCCAGCCATTGAACGTATACTGCTTCCCGTCCAGAGTGGTAATGTGTGGGTCCCCCCATGTCCAAACTGAATCAACACGTGGTAGAGTGGTTTTAAAGAAAAATGCAACTTCCTTGTCACTGTGCCCAAAGCAATTATCTGTGGTCAACACTTTTTTCGATGATGGTATTAACAATATGAATTTGTACAATTACTCAAATTCCACTCTTTCTTTCTATATTCCTATCTGTCTTTTTTTCTGTGCGACCACACATATTCTTAATACATAAACGTCACGTTGTGTTACTTTCTATATTTCACTGAAAAGTAAAAATGTTACATGTCAGCAAATTTTTACTGCGATGTGAAAGATCAAAATATTTAAGACGAGAAATGAATGGTGAAGGTACTGCTCAAATTCCCTGAACACAAAACCTGCACATACCTTTCGGAAAAATTATGTTGATGCTGGTATACAGTACGCATTGCAGCACACAGTAAAGAATTTCACGGTAGGTCAGAAATCAACAATGATCTCAGCAACATCATACAATACCATTCTTATCAATATTTTTAACTCTATGGTACGGTTATGCGCTGTTTATGTTTTATCCTCAATGTCTGTTTCCCCACAAATTCAATTAGCTTCTAACATAATCCAAGAATCTGTAAAATAATGGTGCTCACTCTGGCAAGTAAATTATTGTGCTTTTGCCTTTCAGAATGTTATGATATAACAGAGTAATTGGGGACTGATTTTTGTACAGCACTTATAACCATCTCAAGACTTCTGATTTTCTTCCAGGAAAGATGGATTGTATGAATAAATTTATTGGATTGGTTGGCATGGAAGTACACATATATACAAACTAATGTGCAATTGCTTGAGCATACAGTGAACAAAAAGTTTAAAAGGCTATTAAATAGACGGATGAAATGGCAGCATGGAACGTCGGCAGGTATGGTCAATGATTCTGAACAATGAACACAGCAAGAGTGAAACCATGCCACAATGACACGGAGTAAAGACTCGAAAGCTTACTGATTATAAAAGGAAGTCTTCTACTGCAACGGCCGACAGGCCGAAGTTCATAATACTTGTTGCAGCAGCCGCTACGTTGGGAACAGCAGACATCATGAGCGTATTTGTCTTCTAGCAGGTACATGGTTCGAAATAAAGTTGCACTGAAAACTGTCGCTGACCCTGCGTATGGCCCGTCTTCGATACATTGTCCAAAAGTCCACCAGCTGAGGCTGTAGCAGCATATCTTTAACATACATCACATGATTTTATGAGAAACATTGGTAAGCAAAAGCAAAAATCGTACGCTGCACTTTTCATTTATTTCTTCGCCAAAGATGGAGTATGGCTGCCTTAATGGCAGGATAAAAAAACGGTCATACACACAAAACTCCACCACCTGTCTATACAGGCAGTGTCCGCAAAGTATCAGCCTGCGTACGCAGAAAGAAAGAAAAAGAATTTATTTCTTAAGTTCATTTGTTGATGCCCCCTGTTTCTACAGAGTTTCTATTGTGGCGTGACCGACTGTCACGCGGTGTAACTGGATGGCCAGGGTGGGCTTGAGAGCCATGTTTAGCAACCAGCCTCGGAGGAGGACAACTCTAATCTGAAACCCGGGTAGATGGAGCTTGTTAGCTTTGCCAGGCAATTCATCTAGGAAAAGGACACTCTGATGTAAAACCTACGACCAGATGACCTCGCCGTCACCATCCCAGCTTCTTAGGCCATGGCAGATAACTCCGGGTTTAAAGGGTGGCTTTTCAGTGCACACTGCATTCCACCCAAGGCCTCCGCTGTGCAGGCTCAAAGGGTACGTCCACGTCCACTAACTATTCAAAGTCCTGCAGCTATGGGAAAGGGGGAAAACGGCAGGTGGAAGATGACACTGGAAGCTGCAGTCTCAATCCTCCATGCAGGTGGTTCAGGATACTGGTTGTCTGACGCTGACCTGGTGATGACAAGATCGTTCACCCTGAATGACCAAGTAGCCTTTTCTAAGGACAGCACTGCTTGCTCCACACAGAGAGGGGCCTTAAAATATGGCTGAACAAACTTTGTCTTCTACAACCCCCCCCCCCCCACCATTTGGCTGGCCATGGGCAACGGGCATCATTTTAAGCGGCTGAATAACATCAAAGAAGGTGAGTTACAAGCCTACCAAGGGAATGAAAGGACTGAAACCTGTATGCTGGAACATTAGAGCCATGTTTGATGCAGTTGACAGCAGCCGTCCAGATGGTCACACTGCACTTGTTGCGATGAACTGTCCAGACTAAATGTTGACATTACTGCTGTCAGCAAAGTCTGCTTCCCTAAGGAAGAAAGCCTCCAAGAATACGGCACCGGATACACCATCTACTGGTCAGGCAAACCAGCAACAGAGAGACCCCTTTCAAGTGTTGGTTTATGGTCAGGAACTCCATTGCTTCCAAGCTTGAAAAGCTGCCAACAAGTCATTCTGACTGCATCATCACTAAGCGCCTCCCACTGAGAAACTAAAAAAATGTGTCACGCTCTTCAGTGTGTTCTCCCTGACTCTTCAAGCAGATCCTGCAGAAAAGGACAAATTCTACTCTGATCTGCGTAGTCTGCTACAAAGCACCCTGCAGATGACAAGGACATAATACATGACAACTTCAATGCCAGAGTGGGCCGAGATTCAGAAGCCTGGACAGGTGTATTCGGGAAACACGGTGTTGGAAACTGCAACAATAGGCGCTTGCTACTCGAGCTCTGCACGGAGCAACAACTCGTCATTACGAACGCCATCTTCCAGCAGAAAGACAGTCTGAAGACTATCTGGATGCATCCTTAGTCCAAACATTGGCACCTTCTCGATTACATATTAGTGAGCCAGCGTGACCTGCAACACGTCTTGCACACCAAATTGATGCCTAGTGCAGAAAGCTACACCGACCATCGCCTCGTTCGCTGCAAACTTGAGCCCCACTTCAAACCCAAACTAAAGAAAAGAGGCGCCTTGAGGAAAAAGCTCAAGGTTGACCGATTCTAGTCAGCTGAAATGAAAGCCGAGGCTTGAAGCAGCAAGACACCCCACTGATCCCTCTCCTGAAACGCTTTTGGAACAAAACTGCCATTCTGCTGACAGCTGAGGAAGCCCTTGGCTTGACCACAAGAAAAGACATTGTCCACCCAATTCCTACACATCTCTCTCTCTCTCTCCCTCCCTCCCTCTCTCTCTCGGTGCACACACACACACACACACATATGCCTGCGTGCGTGCGTGCGTGCGTCTGTGTGACAAGGGTGTGTGAATGTTGTGTGTGTGTGTGTGTGTGTGTGTGTGTGTGTGTGTGTGTGTGTGTGTGTGTGTGTGTGTGCTACATGTATATGATTATTTGTGTGAAATGGCTGTCAGATGATGATACGAGTCATGTTTTAAACTGTAATTTTGAAATAGGTATTAACTGTGATAACGACACTGCCACATCTTTCGAAGGCATGAGAAAATAAGAAACATGGACTGCCTTCATCGACTGACAGCATAAGTTTATGGCGTTAAATTTAACAGTAGCAATAATAACCATAGAGGATTATTCATTTCACAAGACCAGAAAACCTCCTAAAGTTACTTTATACAGACTGACCTACTTGACAGACACAGACACAGACACAGACATACACACACATTCATGCATGCCCACATATGACCTCATACACACGTTTAGTACAAACTCAGTCCTTTGCGCCAGTGCAAGCACACCTACCTTACGCAAAAGAGCATACTTAAAATATGTACAAACAATCACAAACTAAGAGGTACACATAAACACACGCACACGCACACACACACACACACGTACACACACTCACCACCACCACCACCACCAATAACAACAGTAATAACAACAACAATAACGACAACAACAACAACAATAACCCAGCTGGCAAACCTTGCCGTGTTGCCCCACTAGCCAGCTGACGACTCTGCTCATGGAATAGCACACCACCCTGTACTCGTCCCGGAAGTGTAAATAGCGCCAGCGGCCCCAAGAAAACCACAGAACCCACAAGCTGCACGGGCACTGGGGCAGACGCTGGAAGTCATACCAGTGTGTTTTCTCCCTGTCGTACCACTCCATACACTTCTTTTCTGGATTGTCTGCGTATCCCATTTCGTACAGCCACTCTCCTGCCAAGCCTGAAGACAGGTAAATATTGCACCCAGTAGATAAACAACAGCGATGTCTTTTGTTTCAAAGCTGTCGGTGTGTTTGTTATCTTTTGCATACTCTAAACTGCCGTTCAAACTTCCACAGACATTAGCAATTCCTCCAAGAAATGACAGGCTATAAAGTCGCTGTTGTCTATCATCTCCACTCTGTGTTTCTTAAGAACATTAAACTACAAAACACCTGCTCATGTAGAAACTGTTCGCCTCTCGCCCTTATATGATCAACGTTTCCCTACAGAATGTCTATGTCTGTAAGCGTTACTCGGTCAGGCCAAACGGTCCACCTTTCACCCCCCCCCCCCCCCCCCCCACACAATGAATTTGTAATATGTATTTTTGGTGCTTTAGAGTGTATAGATCACGAAAAATCATGTTAACATAAAAAATCTTGGGACTCACTGTCCCTTCTTCTGGCTTAATTTTGAAGGGTACCCCATCTCAGGTGCCGCGGCTGCTTTTCGTCGGTCCAAAACGGTCCATACGTTTGGTGATCACCTGTGTCTTTGTTATTTAAGCTACAAGAATTTCCTTTATGTTTATGTTGACAGTAAAGCCTTCTGCACAATATGCAATAATCAAAACAACAATATATGCAATAAGGTGACCGCAGTGAAGCTACGTGCATACCCACAGTCTGTCACACGTTGGGAACTGTGAATCTGCCAAAGTGTTTGCAATAAACCGTCTCTCTTGAAAACTGTGCAACTTATTAGAAACAAAGTACACCACAGTTTCAAAGAACAGTCTCTTGTAATTCTTTTGAGCTATGCCACATTACCATGGGCCTATTCTGCTCTCCTCTGTCACCGGGTTATCTTCCCTACCCCCTATTTGGCTTCGATGCGAATTTAATTTTTACAAATTCATATTGGTCTTTTTATTGAAAAAAAAGTTTATGTGTACTTTCCAAGTGTGAGCGCATAAGTGTGTGTGTGTGGTGTGTGTGTGTGTGTGTGGGTGTGGGTGTGTTGATGATGATTGTTCTCTGATGCTCGCATTGGAAGGCATTTTCTGAACAAACTGCTACTGAGAGGTGATTTTGAGGAGAACTCAGGCCCCAATTCCCAGAAAAGCAGTGACAAACAAAACACAGACAATGTCAACATAGACTGAATACCGACTAAGGATAGCAGTGCCATTCGTCCTGAAATTGCAACGGAAATCCTGTTAACGCTTAGAGAACAAAAAGAATTGAAACAGAACAGAGAACAGAATTCCATTATACATAGCAAGCTGTTCGATATTAAGTCAGAAGCAGTATCGGAGAAATGCAAAGAGATCAACGATCGCTGTGGCCAAGTGGTAGCAGAGCAAAACAGACTGTCAGTTGCTGTGGAAAGCATGTCTGTTGATCTGCATCAACTGTATGACAGGATGGCAGAGGGTAGGGAGGAGACACAGAACTTACCAGCAACAGTAACCAGATTAGTGGAGCAATTAGTGAAAATGACAGAAAAGCTCGACAGACAGGAAAGTTCAAAGTTCAAACCTCCACTGGATTCTTCTCCGGAAATAACAGCAGCATGTCAGATCAGGAAATACCAGCGTGGGCTGCCTTCATTTCACAGTTTGGGCAGAACCCGGCAAAGAAGACGACATTGGACTACTACCCTGTGATCCATCACCCAATCACCGAGTACAAGACAGTCCAGGAGTGCTTGCGACTTGCAGAGGAGGCCACGTGAGAGGTTGGACAAGAGTACGTTTGATCTTGGGGTTTGTATAAAAGCCTACCAGATCGTCTGGAACCAACCTGACCGGTACAAGAAGCATAGCATTCTGATCCGTACTTTCCACCTTGCCTGTGCATAGCTAAAGATGCTTGGGAAAAAGCTGGATGGTTCCTGGTTTGGAGATATCCTTCTGGAGGCAAGCCTGATCTCTTCTGGTTCTCTGCAAGGGGTACTGTCTGGCAAACATTATGAACGAGTATTGTTCTGCCATAAGACACTGCTTGAGAGTCTAAAACGCTTGCTGCTGGAAAGATATCTTGAAATCAGAGATGAAGACACGTCATTTCCAACACTGTCACAAGACAGCATGATCAAACTCCAGACAGCCTCATGTTTTTTCTCAAAAGAGACATTGACTGAGCTTCAGCAAGATGAAGCTATCGCCAGTTTCATTGCAGAGTACAAACAGTTCAGAGACAGAGTCAGAGAAGGAGCCTTTGGACCAACTGCACAATTCTGGTTGTACATCGATCATGTATGGCTTGTCCTAGTGCTCCTTCAACGACTTCCTGCTCTACGCACAAATGATGTCCCAAATGCCAGACCTCTTCTTCAGTTTCCGTGGACAAAACTACGCACGCTACTTGACCTTCTTCTCAGTCGTCTTTGCAAGCATTGACTTGTCACATCCTGGCGCCAAGGAGATGCTGCAGAGAGGTGCTTTCAGCGTGGCAAGGTCCTTCATTCCCGGCAATCGCTGTGCAGTGGACAAGACCATGGAAGAAACATTCGTGAAGCACGCCAAAAGCCAAGGAGGAGCTGGCGGTGGTGGCGCTGGTCTCATGGGACTCTGTCCAACCAAGAGGCCTACCAAAGATGGGTCAGGACAACCCATGAGAGGTCAAAGTATCTTCATGCAACTCTCGACATGGCTGGCATGGCACAAGGTGATGAGGTTGGCAGTAGACATCGTGACTTGCGTCCTTCTGAGATACTGAAGAGCGAAAGCAACGTCATGAAGGCTCAGGATGCAATCAAAAGTTTCATCGACCCCTTCTGTGAGGGAGCCTCGGTCAAACTCATCGCCCTGTCATCTGGAGCATCTGTCCCAGGCGGCATTCAGCATGACGTGTTGAGGGCACAAAAAGCTGGTAAAGCCGCAAAGGAGGCGTTCATCACGCAGAGACTGATGGCAAATGACCATTTCTTTGAACCAGTCAAGCGGCTAAACTTGAAAACGATGGCATCGATGAACAAGACTGTCCACATGAAGACTACCGAGAAGAAGGTTGTGGAATACAAACAACAAGGGAACCTTGCCTTTCAACTCCTTGTGAAAGCATGGGAAGCAGGTGCTCAACTCGATCTGAAATGGTTGATGACATACCAACTTACTCCTGTACATTACAGTATTGCCACTGCTGACGATTTCCTTGCCAAGACCGACAAAGCAAAAGGGTTCAACTACCTCACCAAAGATATGGAAGATGCCGCTCTACCTCCCCATGACGCGACGCTGGTTGTGATCGATGGCAATGCAGTGTTTCACTGTTTGCAACAGCTTCCTTCCAATTTCAGGGAGATCAGCCAGAAGATATTTGACATGCTGCCAAAGGGAACGGATGTGGTGTTCAGCACAGACAAGTACAAAACGGACTCAATCAAAGCAATGGAAAGGAAAAGGAGAGGCACTGGTGATAAGATCATCGTGAAAGGAGAAAGCACCAAGCGTCCTGCAGACTGGAAGACGTTTCTGTCAAACGACGAAAACAAGAAGCAGTTCAGCCAAGTATCACTCGACGTTTGGAGCAAAGATGAGAATGCGCCAAAATTCAAGGACAGAAAAGTCATGCTGATATTATGTGAGGGAGAATCCTTCCTGGTGCAATCGGCAGATGAGCTGATGACAACAAGGATGCCAATCGCAATGCTCAAATCCACACACAAAGCGACGGATTCCAGAGTTGCCCTCTACTGTGCGTACGCTGAACGGAATGGCTACAGGTTCGTCCGCGTCAAGAGTCCTGACTTGGACATTTTCTTCATTCTCCTGCATTTCGCTCTGCAGCTGAAGGACATGGTGATTCTGTTCGACACAGGAATAGGGAACAAACAACGGCTCATCAACGTCACTGACATCGCAAAAGCATACGGGCGACAGCACTGCACTGCCTTCCTGGCTCTTCATGCTTATACCGGCTACAACACAACAAGTGCGTTCAAGGCCATTGGGAAAATTAAACCCATCAAAGTTCTTCAGCAGAATCCAAGATTTGTGGAAACAATTGCCCACCTTGGAGATACATGGGCCATCGCTGAAGAAGTCAAAGCCGATCTTGAGACCTTCACTTGTGTCATGTACGGCAGACATTGTTTCACCAGTGACCTCCGGCACCAGCTACTCAAGGACAGATGTGGAGATGAGCCATTGAATGCAAACCACAACGTTGACATGGTAAGCATGCCTCCATGCAAACAAACTCTTCAAGAGCACATCAAACGGAGCACCTATTAAGTTGCCATTTGGAAGAGGGCTCTCGAGCCCATGTCTGATGTTCCAGCAGCAAGCAATGGGCATGGATGGATTGACGTTGATGGCACCTTGGAACTAATGTGGTCCGCTGAAGAGGGGCACGTCATCCTGCCCGCAGATATGGTTGACTTCCTTGTGGACTTTCCAGACTCTGACGACGACGAAGAAGAAGCTGTCATATCCTACGTATCAGAAGAGTCGCTTTCTACTTGTGCCGAGTGAAGTGACTCATAATGATGAGATTGTGGTTGATTTAAATACAGTCTGGCAGATGTCGCCATGAAACAGAATGCCTTCCAATGCCAGCATCTGAGAACAATCATTATCAACACACACACACACACGCACGCACACACGCACGCATGCACGCACGCACGCACACACACACACACATATATGTGCTCACACTTGGAAAGTACACACAAACTTTTTTTTCAATAGAAAGACCAATATGAATTTGTAAAAAATTAAATTTGCGTCGAAGCCAAACCCGGCGACAGAGGAGAGCAGAATAGGTCCATGGTAATATGGCATAGCTCAAAAGAATTACAAGAGACTGTTCTTTGAAACTGTGGTGTACTTTGTTTCTAAGTTGCACAGTTTTTGAGAGAGACGGTTTATTGCAAACACTTTGGCAGATTCACAGTTCGCAACGTGTGACAGACGGTGGGTACACACGTAGCTTCACTGCGGTCGCTTTTGCATATATTGTCGTTCTGATTATTGCGTATTGTACAGAAGGCATTACTGTCAACAAAAACATAAAGGAAATTCTTGTAGTTTAAATAACAAAGACACAGGTGATCACCAAACTTATGGAACGTTTTCGACCAACGAAAAGCAGCCGCGGCACCTGAGATGGGGTACCCTTCAAAATTAAGCCAGAAGAAGGGACAGTGAGTCCCAAGATTTTTTACGTTAACATGATTTTTCGTGATCTATACACTCTAAAGCACAAAAAAATACATATGACAAATCCATTTGGGGGTGGGGTGGGGTGTGAAAGGTGGACCGTTTCTCCTGACCGAGTATGTAGATCTTATAGTCTTGGTGGTGGAGGGGGTTATGTCTTTTGTGTGATACAAAATGAAAATGTGAGAACAACAAAATAGGAGTGTGCACTGTGGTCATTTGCACAAGACAGAAAACAATACTGGGACACAGACTAAACAGTCCATCCCTCTGTGGGGTCATTCTGCATAACAGGATTTTTTTTTCTTTTTTTTTTTTTTTTTTGCTGTCCCAACCTCTGTGCCACCTCAGAGGGAGTGCACACACGCCGCTCATTCCGACACCTTGTCCGCAGCCACAGCCCGGTCGGCCCCGCTGCAGCCCCGGCACCGGCAATCCACAGGGAGCAGTCAATGTCAAGAGGCAACCCACCGGAGGAGACACTGCACTGCTGCCGAGTCACTTCGGTGGTGTTCAGTGGCGCCTGTTCTGATCTAACATACGCAGGACACCACCTACTAAGCCCCCTACTGACGACAATAATTGCTTAGTCGCGGAGCCGGCGTGAGTGAGCTCTCCCTCCGGAGGGCGCCACCACGTCCGCCCAACGACAGACCCCATGGACTCGCCGATACCGGTGACCCCGACGGAACCAAACCAAGGCCACAGACGTAGAGAGGACATCGAAATTGAGGTCACCATGAGAGCAGGGCATGAAGGGCCACAGAATCTGAGACTTTTTTTTTTATGCTGATCGATGAGAATGAGGATGATGAAGATGATGCTACGGATTTCCATTTCGGTCTGAGACTACATGACAGGGCTGTACTCTACGCTTCCTTTCATAATATATCCCGGCGTCAACCAGGCCCGAGAGATACAGGCACCTGCAGTGTTGGTCAGGAAATTTGAGCAACACTCTCAGAAACGCATCCATTAAGTGGATGAAACTCGACTGTGTGGTCCCAGTCTTCCCAACTGAGTCCGCAGCAAACTCAACTCTGGGTAGGAGCCGGTCGGGGCAGGAAAACCCACATGACTCTGATGGGATTCGAACCCACGACCTCCCAGCCGGGAGTCCGCGACACTAACCACTTCGCCACGGCGGCTGGTGCATAACAGGATATATCCTGGATGTAGCTATAATTATTCTGTTCTTGGATCTGCTACGTTGACAGAGCATAGTAAATGTATTCTATGTGAATCCAAGAACAGGGCATCGCGTGACTGCAGCCTTCTACATCATCACAGCTAAATTCTTGACAGACCGTAAGTCTTGATGATGCACTATTCCTCGAACGTACAGGGATTTGTGTAGGGATGACAATGTTGAATACTATAAATGGAAACAGTCATTGAACGACTAAACTAACCTGTGTTTCCCTTGATCGTGTCCATCCTATCAAAAGCATCATTTGTGTTGGAAAGCCCATTGACATATTGTTGTCCTCGCCGTCCATTGCAGAAGCCCATGACGATCGGGTGGTTTTGCAGCACCGACGACTTCCATTTCATCAATCCCTTTGCGTACCTCACCAAGCTGAAGGACCGACTGCCATCTGAGATGAGGACCAGCTGTACCGTGGCCTGCTCTTCCTGCCACAGCATTCAATTCTGTTCACCACGTAAACCAGTACCGTCGCCTGCCCTTCCTCACACATTTAAATCCATGTTCACTCTGAGAACTAGCCTTACTACGACTTATTCTTTATCCTACAAAATACTACCCTGTTCACAATTCAGACCAATTGAACTGAGGTCTGCTTTTCCTGTCAAATTATACACCACTGTGCATTAAAAGGACCAGCTGTACTGTGGACTGCTCTCTCCTCCACACCATACAATTCTCATCACAATACCGCAGCCTGTTCTCCCTACCACATTGTACAATCTTGTACATTTCCAAGATCCAGTTGTACAGTGGCCTACTTTCCCTATCACAACAAAACAAATCTTTTCTAATGGAGAACTAGCTGTCTGACGGCGTGCCGTTTCTGCTATGTCATACAACAATATGCATTATGAGAGCCATGTAAACTGTGGCCCGTTCGCTCTGCCACACCACACAATACTGTACATTGTAAGGGACGGCCTTATTGTGATTTGCTCTCCATGCCGCACCATACAATCCTTTTTACTGCCAGGATCAGCTGCGCTATGAACTATTCTCCCTACCATTTTCACACCCCTGTCCACTGTGAGAACCCGGGGCCAGTAAACAGTTAAATAAGCGTTTGTCCAATGACTGTGATGTCCACTGATCAAGACGTCCGCTGTTGTGTGTCCTACTTTCCATGTTAGTCAATAATCATAACTATTTTTTTTTTTTACAAGTGACCATGACCTTTCACACACTACACGCTGACACCATAGTTACTGCTCGTCACTTTCAGGCATGTAAGGATTTCCAAAATTTCCCGATAACGACTTGAAAGTAAGCTTTATACGCTGAAAACAATGGACTGGCAGACATGCTGTGATTTGAGTCGACTAACCTCGGCAGAGGACAGGGTCTTTCACTGCATGTCAATAAACCATGGTCAAGTGACTTCTGTGGACGACTAGACTCAGTCAACCAAAGAATTGTGTTTTACTCTCTTGACCATGGTCAATGGATCGTACTTGTTTGCTTATTAGATCCATCCCCCGTGCTGTTGCCTGCCCTCCCTCCCACATCATATATCCTTGGTCACTATGAGGACCAGCTTACTGTATCCCGTTACCTCTACCACATCATATATCCTTGATCACCATGAGGACCAGCTCTACTGTACCCACTAGCTCTGCCACGTTATACACCCCTGTTCACTATGAGGGCCAGCTGTCCTGAACCCGGTATCCCTACGACATATACCCTTGTTCACTATGAGGACCAGCTGTTCTGTACCAACTATCCCTACCATGTTATACAATCTTTTTTTTTTACTATGAGGACCAGCCACTGTACTCGATATCCCTACCACGTCATAATATAACCCTTTTTCACTATGAGGACCAGCTGAATTGTACCTGCTGTCCTAATCACGTCATATACCCTTGTTCACTATGAGGACCAGTTGTACTGTATTCTGTTTTCCCTCCCACATCTCTCCCACATCCTCGTTTACAATGAGGAGCATCTGCACCATGGCCTCCTCTCCATCCCACATTATACATCCTTGTTAATTAGGTGGACTAACTGTACTGCAGCCTGCTCTCGCTCCCTGTCAAACACTGTTTACTTTGATGATCAGCTGAACTGTGTCCGGCTCTCTCTGCCGCACCATACACTTCTGTAAATAATGAAGGTCGATTGTGTTATAGACTGCTCTCACTGCCACACCATACAGCACCAAAATCTATGAAAGACGTCTCTACTGTAGACTGCTCTCCCTGCTACACGATGTATCACCTCTCACTATGAGAACCAGCTGTACTGTAGACTGCTCTCACTGCCATATAATACACCCCCTGATCATTATGAACACTACCTCTACTATGGCCTACTCGTTACCATACTATATATCACTTTCATTACGAGGACTACTTGCACTGCAGCTTGCTCTCCCTGGCAGACCGTGCATTCTCTTTATTTTGAAGATTATTGTCCTGTGGCTTGCTCTCCCTACCACACCATACAAATTTGTTCAATCTCACCAGTATTTGTACTTTGACCTGTTCTCTTGCAACACCATACGTCCTTTTTGACTATGAGAGCGGGCTGTACCACGGTCTGCTCTACCTTCCACTTCATATACCCATGTTCACTATGCTAACCAACTGCACTGTGGCTGTTCTACATTCCATATTATGTATCCCTGCTCACTGTTCTAAGCAGCTGCATTACAGCCTGTTAAACATTCCATATCATATACCCTTGTTCACTATGCCGACCAGCAGCACAGCAGCCTGTTCTCCGTTCCATACTATTCACTCCTGTTCACCACACCAACCAGCTGCGCTGTGGCCTGCTCTCCCATATCAATATACCCCTGTTCACCACACCAACCAGCTGCGCTGTAGCCTGCTCTCCCATATCAATATACCCTGTTCACTATGCCAACCAGCTGCGCTGTAGCCTGCTCTCCCATATCAATATACCCCTGTTCACCACACCAACCAGCTGCGTTGTAGCCTGCTCTCCCATATCAATATACCCCTGTTCACCACACCAACCAGCTGCGCTGTGGCCTGCTCTCCCATATCAATATACCCTTTTCACTATACCAACCAGCTGCGCTGTAGCCTGCTCTCCCATATCAATATACCCCTGTTCACTACAGCAACTAGCCACACTATGGTTAGCTCTCCCATATCAATATACCCTGTTCACCACACCAACCAGCTGCGCTGTAGCCTGCTCTCCCATATCAATATACCCCTGTTCACCACACCAACCAGCTGCGCTGTAGCCTGCTCGCCCATATCAATATACCCCTGTTCACTACACCAACCAGCTGCGCTGTAGCCTGCTCTCTCCCATATCAATATACCCCTTTTCACTATACCAACCAGCTGCGCTGTGGTCAGCTCTCCCATATCAATATACCCCTGTTCACTACACCAACCAGCTGTGCTGTGGTCAGCTCTCCCATATCAATATATCCCTGTTCACTATACCAACCAACTGCGCTGTGGCCATCTCTCCCATATCAATATACCCTGTTAACTACACCAACCAGCAGCGCTGTGGTCAGCTCTCCCCTATCAATATGCCCCTGTTCACTATGCCAACCAGCTGCGCTGTGGTCAGCTCTCCCATATCATTATTCCCCTGTTCACTACACCAACCAGCTGCCCTGTAGCCTGCTCTCCCATATCAATATACCCCTGTTCACTAACCAACCAGCTGCGCTGTGGCCAGCTCTCCATATCAATATACCCCTGTTCACCACACCAACCAGCTGCGCTGTGGCCTGCTCTCCCATGTCAATATACCCTGTTCACTATGCCAACCAGCTGCGCTGTGGCCAGCTCGCCCATATCACTATACCCCTGTTCACTACACCAACCAGCTGTGCTGTGGCCAGCTCTCCCATATCAATATACCCCTTTTCACTATGCCAACCAGCTGCGCTGTGGTCAGCTCTCCCGTATCAGTATGCCCTGTTCACTATGCCAACCAGCTGCGCTGTGGTCAGCTCTCCCAAATCAATATACCCCTGTTCACTACACCAACCAGCTGCGCTGTGGCCTGCTCTCCCATATCAATATACACCTGTTCACTACACCAACCAGCTGCACTGTGGTCAGCTCTCCAATATCAATGTACCCCTTTTTACTATGCCAACCAGCTGCGCTGTGGTCAGCTCTCCCATATCAATATACCCCTTTTCACTATGCCAACCAGCTGCGCTGTGGCCAGCTCTCCCATATCAATATACCCTTTTCACTATGCCAACCAGCTGCGCTGTGGCCAGCTCTCCCATATCAATATACCCTTTTCACTATGCCAACCAGCTGCGCTGTGGCCTGCTCTCCCATATCAATATATACTTCCTGTCAACTACACCAACCAGCTGCGCTGTGGCCAGCTCTCCCGTATCAATATACCCCTTTTCACTATGCCTACCAGCTGCACTGTGGCCAGCTCTCCCATATCAATATACCCTTTTCACTATGCCAACCAGCTGCGCTGTGGCCAGCTCTTCCATATCAATATACCCCTTTTCGCTATGCCAACCAGCTGCGCTGTGGCCTGCTCTCCCATATCAATATACCCCTTTTCACTACACCAACCAGCTGCGCTGTGGCCTGCTCTCCCATATTAATATACCCCTGTTCACTACACCAACTAGCCACACTATGGTTAGCTCTCCCATATCAATATACCCCTGTTCACTACACCAACCAGCTGCGCTGTGGCCTGCTCTCCCATATCAATATACCCCTTTTCACTATGCCAACCAGCTGCGCTGTGGCCAGCTCTCCCATATCAATATACTCCTGTCAACTACACCAACCAGCTGCACTGTGGCCAGCTCTCCCGTATCAATATACCCCTTTTCACTATGCCAACCAGCTGCACTGTGGCCAGCTCTCCCATATCAATATACCCCTTTTCACTATGCCAACCAGCTGCGCTGTGGCCAGCTCTCCCATATCAATATACCCCTTTTCGCTATGCCAACCAGCTGCGCTGTAGCTTGCTCTCCCATATCAATATACCCCTGTTCACTACACCAACTAGCCACACTATGGTTAGCTCTCCCATATCAATATACCCCTTTTCACTATGCCAACCAGCTGTGCTGTGGCCTGCTCTCCCATATCAATATATCCCTTTTCACTATGCCAACCAGCTGCGCTGTGGCCAGCTCTCCCATATCAATATACCCCTTTTCACTACACCAACTAGCCACACTATGGTTAGCTCTCCCATATCAATATACCCCTGTTCACTACACCAACCAGCTGTGCTGTAGCCTGCTCTCCATATCAATATACCCCTTTTCACTATGCCTACCAGCTGCGCTGCGGCCTGCTCTCCCATATCAATATACCCCTTTTCACTACACCAACCAGCTGCGCTGTGGCCTGCTCTCCCATATCAATATACCCCTGTTCACTACACCAACTAGCCACACTATGGTTAGCTCTCCCATATCAATATACCCTGTTCACTACACCAACCAGCTGTGCTATGGCCTGCTCTCCCATATCAATATACCCCTTTTCACTATCCCAACCAGCTGCGCTGTGGCCAGCTCTCCCATATCAATATACCCCTTTTCACTATGCCAACCAGCTGCGCTGTAGCCTGCTCTCCCATATCAATATACCCCTGTTCACTACACCAACTAGCCACACTATGGTTAGCTCTCCCATATCAATATACCCCTGTTCACTATGCCAACCAGCTGTGCTGTGGCTTGCTCTCCCATATCAATATATCCCTTTTCACTATGCCAACCAGCTGCGCTGTGGCCAGCTCTTCCATATCAATATACCCCTTTTCACTACACCAACTAGCCGCACTATGGTTAGCTCTCCCATATCAATATACCCCTGTTCACTACACCAACCAGCTGCGCTGTGGCCTGCTCTCCCATATCAATATACCCCTTTTCACTATGCCTACTAGCTGCGCTGCGGCCTGCTCTCCCATATCAATATACCCTGTTCACTATACCAACCAGCTGTGCTATGGCCTGCTCTCCCATATCAATATACTCCTTTTCACTATGCCAACCAGCTGCGCTGTGGCCAGCTCTCCCATATCAATATGCCCCTGCTCACTACACCAGCCAGCGGCACTGTGATCAGCTCTCCCTTCCATATTTATATTCTCCAGTTCACTACGCCAACCAGATACGCTGTGGCCTGCCCTCACTTCCACACCAAACACTACTGTTTTACAACCAACTGTATCATATATTCTTTGCTCCCCCTAACACCACACAACCCTGTTAACAAAGACAATCAGCTGTTCTGCTGCTCGTCCTGCTATGCATACTGCCTTTTGCATCATTGGAACTAGCTGTACAGCGCTCTCCATACCCACTATACAACTTGGTCGTTATGAGCACTATCTGAATTGTGGTCTGCTGTCTGTAACATCCTATAACCCTGTTCGCGTTAAGGACCGGATGAACTAAAGGCTGCTGTCATTGCCACGCTACACAACAACGAAGTAGACCTGTTTTCCCTGAAACTGCTAGGGTGTACTTTTCAACTAAAATGAGTTACAGACTGCGTGCACACATCTTCCAAATTTTTCTAAAAGCGTACGGAGGGGGGATAGTGTATTCCAAACATTCGTAAAAGCAGGAGGACAAGGGTGCTGATCGTTTTCATCTATCATCACATGGCAAAGGGTAGATGGATACCTGATCCCTAGTCCCTGCCGTAAAAATACTTTCTCCCAATACAAGTTACTTCCAAACCTGATTCATTAGCATACTTTAGCAGAAATTCAGGCTCTCATGCCAGAATTTTTCGATACTTCAGGGCCCGTAGTCCCTGCTATTATTCCAACCTATCGGCATGTCGTCCAAGTCACAGTTAGATGCAGCCAGATGCGATTTTGCGCATAAGAGTAAGCGATAGTTGTTGCTCATGGGTCATATTACACTAACACAATAGTTACACAGCACAAGTGCAATTACCGCTCAAGAACTTCATCTCCGATTTTTTCCCCATCGTATTATCGTATTTGTCCAAACATGTATACGCAATACAACAAAATCGTATGGGTAAACAGGTCCATTAAACACTATGACAACTAACCATATTGTGGCCTGCCTTGATTTTCATTTTTTAATGACATTTATGTTCCCTGCATGGACAGCTTATATATACAACCAGTATAACCAAATACATGCAGTTAATGCAAGTCGGGTGAATGCATTTTATGAGCAACAGAATTCGATGCATGACAGTTTTGGTTGATCTTGCTACGTCTTCTAGCGAGTTTCTCTTGTGCAGTTTTGTCATTTTCTACATATACTTTGTACGGAGTCATGTCTTGTTTTCTTAGATCCGAAATATTAGCCATTTTCTTGAACCTGGTTTTACCAAAGGCTGACGTAAAATAAAGAATATGGAATGGCTCAGTCTGAAGTTCAGTATTCACACACATCTGACGAAGGTTCAGCAACAGCAAGTCTCTCTGTGAATACGTTGATCTGGAAGTGTCAAAACAAGAAAAACTTACAGACAAATGAAATATACAAACTAGAAGCGTACTCGGGAAAGTGCAGACCCCCCAACAAGGTGAAATGAATCTTGATTCAACGCCCTACTTGCGTGTGAATGAAGATAAGTGACTGCTCGTTCAGTTTCGTTGTCCTGAGTGTTTTGTATCTTGCCTGAAGAAGACCTTAGAGGTCAAAATGCGTTGTGTTTTGTCTTGTGATTCATTTGTCTACGTTTTCTTGGCAGTTCACTATTAATTACATTTAAATTTTTTTCCCAGAGTTCATTTTCAATGGTTCTTTTTTTTTTTTTTTAACTTTTTTTAAATTGCTTTAAACAGAATGACAATAAGATAAGATAATGTTGCTTATAGCCCAGCCGACCGCAAGGGGCCACATCAGGGCTGTCACCACGTTAAAATCAACTCACAAGTAGAATGACAATAACAAATACACAAAAGAAATCATAATCATTATAAGTGAATCAAACATAAAGCTCAGCTCAAAACACAGTGGACAGTGCATGGGCAAACAAGACCTATATCAACCATATGTAGTGTAACACACAAATATTAAATATTTGATTACATGCGGGAACAAAAGTGGCCATTTTTCAGAAGAGAAAAAAAAATGATCACCTGAAATTAAGTGTATGCTGATCATACAGAGAACAGGTGGGCAAAGGATAATGATTGTCAGGCGAATCAAATGAATTGACACAATCCGATACAATTGTTTATTATACGTATAACTGTATTTTGTAAAGTATATTATTGACTGATTAGTCATCAGATAATAATGGTGTGTATGTTATCCATTTGTTAGAGAAATGTACCTGGTTTAGTAGTAAACAGGCATTATATTCTTCGATTTTATATCTGAATTTTAATTTTTTTCAGGAAAACAAATATCTGTGGATTTTGTTTCACTAGTTTACAAGTTGTACAAATAGTATTTTGCAAACAATATTAAGAAAGAAAAGATGCTGTCTGTAAAAATGTTACTGTCATAACTGAGCAACACAAATGATTCTGTTAATCATACATTTCTTGCATTTATACACCTTTCTTTCATTAAATCAATGAGATTGTTCCAAAAAACCTGTACGATGTCACATTTCCAAAACATGTGATCAATACTATCCTTGTGCATTCCACAGAAATTACAAGTATCGTGATCAACTATTCCAATTTCCCTTAGGATAATGTTCGTACCTAGGCATCGATGTACAATCTTCAACTGAAACCATTTAAGCTTTACATCATTTATTTTATGTATATAATGGAAGCGAGATTTCCAGTCATGGACTGTTGAGAGCTTCAAGTCCCATTTGTAACAGCATTTTGGTCTCAGATTATTTTCTACCAGTATATCATAGTACATTTTTGAGCCTTTGTTAATTGCAAATATGTTCCTAAAACAAAGTGATTCGTTTAGATATTTATTATCCTTGATCGTAATATTATACTTTTTTACGCAATCGTTTATTGCCGATGTATAATCAGCAAAAGTAATGAAGTCAATGTTCACATTATATTTTTCTTTGAACCGCATATGCGACAAAATCATCCCATTATCATCAAAAACTGTGCAAGATTGTAGATACTTTTGTTTGTAAGCTCTCTGGAAACAATAAATTTCTTCCCTACTTGAATTCGCTTATTGTAAAAAATCGGCTCGGCAAGAAGTTCAGCGGAATTCTTAGGTGTACATTTATAATAGAAAACATTCATTGCCTCGAAGACATCCTTCCAAAAGTGATTGTATTTTGCAAAACTGGAGACAAACTCAGGACCAAATTTATTAATCAGAGGCCATTTTGGAAAGTTTTTCAACAAAATATGTTTCCATTTATGAGTTGATTTTTCCGCTTTCCTAATCCAAGACAGCTTTAAAGATAAAACAAATATCTTTAAGTCAGGAATACCAATGCCACCATTTTTAATACTTTTGTGTGAAATTTTGCGGCTAATTAAAAAAGTAATTTTATCTGTCTTGTTATTCCGAACGAATTTGTAACAGATGTGTTGACATGTCTGAAAAAATACATCAGGTGGGTTCGGTAAAAGTAACCATAAATGAGTCAATTTTGAAAGAATAATTGATTTTAGTATGGCAACTCTGCCAAGAGGAGTTATCTGACGTTTTACCCACACTTTGAATAAATGCTTTATATCTGTCAATCTTTCCGAATAATTTATGTTCATACATTCTCTAAGATCGTTCATAAACCACATTCTAAGTATTTTAAATTTTGATGGATTCCAATCCATTCCCAAATGTTCCATGTAATGGACTTCACTAGTTTTTCTGCTTCCCAACCAAATAGCGCTAGTTTTGCCTTTGTTCATATGGAGGCTTGACACACACCCAAACCGAGCAAGAACATCAATACAAGTTTCAAAAGACTTTCTATCCCCTGCAAGTAGGAATTCAGTGTCATCAGCGTATTGAGACAATTTGTATTCAATGTTATTCATTCTGATCCCGTGAATATCTGGATTTTCTCTTACCATTATGGCTAGCACCTCGACACAAAGTACAAACAAATAGGGGGATATGGGTTCTCCTTGTCTGCATCCTCTTTTAACTTCCAGCCAATCTGATACCTGACCATTTACAATAACACAGGATTTTATATTGTTATAAAACACATTTATCCATCTGCATATATCTTCTTGAAATCCAAAAGCTTTTAATACTTTAAACATAAATTCCCAATTAACTGAGTCAAAAGCTTTTTCAAAATCTATGTTCAGTAATAATCCTGGTAAATTGTGCTTATCTAAGTAGGCTATTGTGTCATAAATTAATCTCAAATTATCACCTATGTATCTATTTCTAATAAATCCTGTTTGGTCTTCATTAATAACATGTGGCAGTACATTTTTCAAACGATTAGCAATGCAAGAAGATCCACTTTTATAAATGACATTTAAAAGTGAGATAGGTCTCCAATTCTTTATGTATTGTCTGGGCCTGTCACCTTTAGGAATGCACGTAATGATACCTTCCCTCTGTGCACAAGATAGTTCCCCCTTCCTGAAACTTGCATTTAGGGCTCTAACAACAAATATTCCTATCTTTTTCCAAAAAACTTTAAAGAACTCTGCACTAAAACCATCTGTGCCTGGACTTTTATTATGTTTCATATTATTCAGGGCACAAGTAGCTTCTTCTATTGTAATTTCACCCTCCAATTCACTTGCCTCTGTATCATCCAAGCATGGAACATTATTGACTAAATCTTTAATTTCACAATTTTGTACACCACTTTCAGCATATAAAGACTTTTAAAATCTCTGTACTCTTGGATAATGTCTTTCTGATTCACTAAAATATTGTCTTGCTGGTCTACGAGTCTTGGCATATTTTTACTAACATAATGACGTTTTTCTAAACTGCAAAAATAGCCACTTACTTTCTCTCCGTCAGCTATCCATCTGGCCCTCGACCTCAATAGTACTCCTTTTATTCTTTTTTCCCGTATCTCTTTTAATTGTTCTTTTCTGACTTCCATAGCCCTAACGTCTTGTTCACTCTTACTTTCAATTTTATCTATACTATGAACATCTTGTTCCAACCGTTTTTCTTCTTCTGTTGTTTTCTTTTTTTTCATCGTAGCATATGAGGTAGTTTTTGACCGTATCTTCATCAGTAGGAAATCTAAGAACACGTCATCAGAGATGGAAAATTGAATCTCTTCATCAGGTATTTCATTATTATTTGTGTTTATCGAGTACTCTCCTTTAACATTCTTTATTTCAGCATTTATTTCATCTAGATATAGTTTATCCTTCAAAAGAGATGTATTGAACATCCAAAAAGTGTTAAGTTTCACATTTTCTTTAAATTTTAGTTTTAGTAGGATAGTGGAGTGATCTGTTCTATATCCACAGTCAATATCTGCATCATCTACAAACGAAACCACTGAATCCGAGATGAGAAAGAAGTCTAACCTTGCTTGCTGAAAAGGGCTGGTTCTTCTCCAGGTAAAACGGAGACATTCTTGGTTTAATTCTCACCAAATATCATTTAAATCGAGGCCTTCCATCATGCTTTCAACTGTGTCCTTTGATTTAGGATTATTCATGTGTTTATAATTATGGTAATCCCTCAACGGGTCAAGTACCAAATTGAAATCTCCACCCATTATAATATTTTATACATTAAGTTCCCTTATCTTCAGTTTAATATTGTTATAAAACTCAGGGTCATCTTTATTTGGCCTGTATACGTTAACAAAAAGGAAGGTGATGTTTTGTATTTGAATAACAACCATAAAAACTCAAAATTATTATTAAACATTATCGCAACACCTCTTGCATTTGATGTATTACTTGAAAAATATCCTTGATAACCCCATTCCGCTAAAACATATTTCTCCATTTTTTTCTCAAAATGCGTGTCTTGTAAGAAATAGACAGAACAGTTTTTGTTTCTCAAATAATGAAAGACATCTCGTCTTTTCTGGGGTCCATTCAGACCTTGGCAGTTAACCGATAATATAGATATGTTACTATCCATTATTTACACAGAAGGGAAAAAAATTGTATCGTTCTGCTAGGTCCAACATCAAAATATACTTACATACATTAAACAAAACAAGAACCATTTGTCCAACCAACTGATAGCTGATGATTACATGAGGTAAGAAAAAACAATTCCCAGTCCCAAAGGAACAAAATAGCACACACAAAAATCTGAAAGATTTAAAACAAAAGATTAAGAAACACATGTCTGTGGACATAATATACCCTCACAGACAGAAAAAATGAATAAACGAGAATGATGTATTAAACAAAAATAAATAAATCCACTTGACAAGCGTTGGCATTCTTCGGGGCCCTTGAACATATTTTTCACAATCAAATAAGAACAAAACAGCACTTTGCCAGGTAAATGTCACAGAGGCAGAAACAAAAAACATAATCTGCAGCAGATTAAGACAGTTGGTGTGGTCAAGAATACAGGGTAAAGGTGATGAAGGGAGGGGAACACACACACACACACACACACACACACAAATGTGTGTGTGCGTGCACGCGCGTGTTCTGGTGCGCGCCATCTGTGTTTAAAACATTATGTTCATATCAATGATGTAGCCTACATCACAATTGATCGCACATCAACATTGATGGCACACCAACACAAAGTAATTCATATCTTATCTAATTGTAAAACACACACACACACACACACACACAAAATCAACATTTTATTCAAACACACACACACACACACACACACACACACACACACACACAGATCATGATTTCCAGTTTCAGTATCCCAGCGACAGTATAAAAAGGCTACTGCAAAACCATGTGTGCTGTCAAAACTTTCAACATCAAACAGCCTTCCAACAATAAGCCATGCCCTTTCTTCCAGTGCTCACTCAAAATACAGAGAGGAAGAAATGAATCCTGCCACCACATCAACTTGGGAGCGGAGGGGAGGGGAGGGGGCAGGGGGAGGGAAGAGGGGAAGGAAATCCTGTCACAAAAACAACTAGGAAACCAATGAATAGATGCAAACAATGAGCATTTTCACCAGACAAATACACGAAGGACAAAGCCGCTGGGTCTCCACAATCTGAAATTTCACTGGCAAGGAAAACCACAAAATGAGCAAAAGTACATGATCATGACAAACAATGCAAAGCCTCAAACTACAAAGACAATTGTTAAAGAAAATATGAAAGTGTGTAAGGAAAAAAGAATCAGGATTTGTTTTGCTTTACATTCCAAATCTTTTTAGGTCTAAATACCTTCATTACAACATGTATAAATATCGAGGTGGGTGGTTTTCTTTTTTTCTTTTTTTTTTTTTGTCCTCCTCCCTCCCTCCATGTGTGTTTATTATTCCCAAATTGTGTGCGCATATGTGTGCGTGCATGCGCGCGCGGACTGCACACACGCGTGCAGGTGAGCTAGCATGTACATGTGTTCGAGGGGTATGTATGTTCGTGCGCGCACGCATGTCCGCGCACACGCACACCAGAAAAGGATAAGATACATTTTAAAAGCTATTAAAAAAACAAACAAACAAACAAAAACAAAAAACTATTCAAAGATGAAATGCAGCAAACAACACATCCTGCAGTTCCATTTGGAAATCATAGTAAACGCACTGTCAGCCTGTGATGTAATCATTAGTGGAAGTATCATGCCATCTCTCTTGCAAACAAAGTATCAATATTTGTGTCAGTGTCTATTTTCAGAGCTTTTCCATTTTTTAATTTAGTTAGGATTTTGCCGTTGCTCGACCAGGACGCCATGGTTGCTGAGTGGGAGTGTGCTTTTTGCAGAAGTTTGTAATTAGTCTGGGTTAGATCTTCACTTACAGTCACCCCTGTTTGTTTCAACTTCCTGCAGGAAGCGAGCACCAAACCTCTCTGTCGTTGGGAGAAGAACCTCACAATGATGGGACGTGGTCTCCCGCCCGCCGTGGTCACCCTCCTTGACCGGATGGGCAATCTCCACATCGGCAGAGGACACAGGCACCCCCAGCTGCTTGGTAAACACATCAACGACCTTTTTTACACAGTCATCAACGCTTCCTGCTCCCTCATCCTCGCGGACACCAAACACCCTCAGATTCCAGTTCCGCCCATGCTGCTCCTGGTCGTTGACGGCGCGCCTGACATCGCTGGCTTCTTTAGAGTGTTGGGTCAACTGCCTCCTCAGTTCAGTGTTCTCCTCCCGCAGCCTGACCACCTCCGTCTTCATAGTATCTTTTTCATTTTGGAGTTCAAAAACCGAGCTCTCTAGCTGCTCAATTCGATTTGTAAAAAACACAGTTTTTCAATCTCGTCTTTAACAATTTGCTGCACATCTTCTTTTGTTGAGAGCTTGGCCATGTCGTCTATACTGTCTGTGTCCTGTCGTTTTTTCTTACTAGATTGTTTCGTCCTACTTACAGTCTCAGGGCTGACACAAGAGTCACTTGTTGAAGATGATGAAGGTTTCCTTTTGTCCCCTCTCCCAACTGAGAAATATTTTGATATCGCACTACTCATAGCTCTTCATATTTTTCTTCATACTTTTGTGTCCATTTCCCGATCCACACCATGACAAAAAAAGAAAAAGCACTAAGCACTGTTGTTCTCCATGTTCACATGCCAATAATGGGCCCCTTTCAATGTCTACCTTCACTGCATCAGTCCGTTGTCAGGAGACAAATACTGAGTGACACAGCCTACTTCACGCCAGGGATAAACCTTTTCACAAATTAGGACAAGGAAACGATCCCAAACGCCAGTGTGAATTCACATGTGAAAAATCCAGTCCGGAAAAGTAGGAAGAAAACTCAATGGAGCGCAGCGACACGGCGGCACGTCCTGCCGCAATGGTGAATGGAAGTCAAGTCATTTTCAATGGTTCTTGTAGCTCTACCGCTTGACCAAACGATAAATCTGAAAAAGCACTTCACAGGTTTATCCTTCTGTTGCAGCCTGCATTTTCATGTGGCTCCGCCGTTTGACCAGGCTGCACAGCATAAATCAGCATCGACATTTCACACGTTTGTCATTGTGCTGCAGGCTACCCTTTTATCCCGCCTGGCCGCTTGACTAGGCTCCCTACCATAAATCTGGATTAACATATCACACCTTTTTACGGCACGTTCTACCTACAACGTTGATTAATAGTCGGTTCAGCGACTCGACCCGGATTGGCACTCAAGATCTAACCAACATTTAACGGGTTCTTCTCTGGGCCACATTCTGTCTTTTTGGCAAAGATTGCTTCAAATGGGCATAGACGTTTTTACGTAATTTGCAGACAGTCAAACAAACAAACGGATGAGGGTGAAACTATAACCTGCTTGATGGACGTAATTAACATGCACAGGACAAATTAATGTCAAGTGCTCAAGCCTTATAATAGATTTTGGGGATATTCGCTCTCTGTAAAACATATATCTTGTGTTCTTTCTTAAAATGCGAATGCCACCATATCAAACACAAACGCCTCTGGCTTCAAATCATCAGACCAAGAATATTTTAGTATTGTACTGGACCGTGTCAGCTTTTGTAATCTCTTTCGTTCAGAAGTCAGTCCATAAATCTGTGCGTTCGAATTCAGTGGCATTTTATTGTTCAAATCTACTACTTTCCATAGTGATCGTTTTGTGTGTGTGTGTGTGTGTGTGTGTGTGTGTGTGTGTGTGTGTGTGTGTGTGTGTGTGCGTGTGTACATGATGAGCGACTTCAACGGGCCTCAGATGTTAGCAGCCAAACCAACTAATATCACTGTGAAGTGTGTTCCACTTGTATGTGTATGCAGAACAGGAAGACCGCTGTTCTTCTCTTCTGAACAGATATGGACAGAACACAGCCCTACCATGAGCCAGCTCTACGAATAGGGCAGCTGGGCAAGGTTCACAGAATCAGCTGAGGACTATTTCCCTATGCACATCTGCTCTGCCAACAACTATCTAGTGGTGTATTTTTTTCTTGGTTAGGTATACTTGTCGACTAGATGCCCTTTTCGTTCTCGGTGATTGTGAAAATGTATGGTTGTGTATAGGCATGTATCTATGCATGAATTCATTTTGTGCAAGAGCTAGTCTTATAGGTGATACATCTGCATGCAAAATGTAGATATGTGCTTCCATGTGCACACGCATATGCAAATGTGTGTGTGCGTGTGTGTGTGTGTGTGTGTGTGTGTGTGTGTGTGTGTGTGTGTGTGTGTGTGTGTGTGTGTGTATTTGTGTGTGAATGCATACATCTGTTTTTGTGTATACATGTGGATATACTTGTACAATAGTTTCACATCAAAATAGGATAAACTTCTTTTAACTCACGCTGGCATTTTTCAGATCAAGAACATTCTGTGAAATTCATATTTCTCTCGAACATCAATGTGTGATTGTGGTGGATGTATAGTTTTGGATGTTAGTATCGAGTGTGGCTTTGAGTTTTGGAGTAATGACAAATTTCAACTTCTAATTACATGTGGCTGGATTACTGTCAATCACCAACCTGTGAGACAAAGTCAATAAATGAAGACACTGTTTTCATCTATTCTCATCTATTATTTATTATTATTATGAATACTTATATAGCGCCTATCCTTGGTTAGAGACCAAGCTCTAAGCGCTTTACTATCCACACTCGTTTACACAACGGGCTGCCAACCTGGGTATAGCCGACTGAAGAGCTGCTGGCGCTTCATTCAGTCCATTCCCGTGTCATCCATTCAATTTCGTTCACTCATTTTCCTTACTTCCTTCATTCTTCCATTTCTCACCCAGAGTGCATGTTAGGTGTAACGTGTCATCCATACCAACGGCCAAACTGGCCTTCTCTTCCGAAAGTTGGTGATGGGATTTTACGTGTGTGCAAGATGTTATGCGTGCGTTCACACACGGAACCTCGGTTTATAGTTTCATTTGAAGGACTCATTTTCTGGTAGTTACATGCGGAAGCATTCTGTGCGTATTGTATTCCTGTGAAAAGACATAAAGAACATTACCGATGAATAACTGTGCCGGTGAGACACACGATCCCAGGTGACAACAACAACAAGGCTGGCAGAATACTCATTGTACTCTGTGAGGTTACGTATGTCTTCGCTTGCTCTGTTCAGAATGGTCATATTTTCCATGTAAAGTTGAAAATAAACTCCTGCAAGAAACAAGAAAAATGAAAACATTAGGGAACCATGTGTGATTTTTTTTTTTTTATGTGATTGCTGTTTTAGCTGAACACAATAGTATCTACATGTAGTAAAAGACAATGTTCAACAACACATTGCTCTGTGTCTAGTTAATTGAATTGTGAAGGGAATAGTTGCTCAGTCAAGCAAATGTTTATATGTATTAGATAGTAAGATGCACAATTATTCGATCAAGCAACGGCATTTATGTTCAATCAATCAATGCAACATGCAGCTGGTAATATTCCAGATCATTCTATTACCGATGATAAGCAAGTATATTAATGTATTCAATGCAAACAAAAATAAAGTAACTGAACAATCTTTGACACGTACACATCTGTCTGTCTTCCTCAGGTCATTATCTTGTTTCATGTCACATGAATTCGGACAAAGACACGGGCACACATGTCTTCACTTGGTGGTCTTTTTCTCGTCAATAATTCCTGTATTTAAACCGACATTAGATTTTAAAGATGCAAAAGAAGTCAGAACACGTACACGCTGATTCAGTTTTGTCAAGAGGGTGTCACTACAGGCAGACTATCTATGTGTGCTACACCACATCTGCTTAGCCATAAGGCCAAAATATTCACAAGTTTTAGCGAAATACATTAGTAAGTGAATAAACAAATAAAACCGACTCTACAAAGAGATCTCATAGATGAGACATACATATGCAAAACCACAAAATAATTATTACTTCCCAAATAAAGATGCATGACTTTTTAACTATCAAACAAAAAAGTCAGAAGAGAGATACGGAAAATACTGGGATAATATGTGATTGTGTTTGTTACTAGATCTCGTAGTATTTGAGTGTAAGAAAGACGCTTATCCTCATCTTTGTACGTATGTATATTGCAGATACATTGTACACGTTAGTGTTGAGCTAGTATTCATGTGTGGAAGGTGTGACCTAGAGAACGCGAATGGTAACTGATGTGTGTGACAGTTCGTGAATGTGTGCGCATGCTAATGTAGTGTGTTCGTTAATGCATCAATACATTTGTATTGGGTCTAGAAATTAGGACACTTGAGCTCAATCTGGTTAGGCCTCTGTTCATCATTCATTAAAGAATTGTTTTAAGTTGATGGTAATCTGTGATAAGAACAAAAGAACACACACGGCAAAAATTACAATAAGACAAACATACAGGTGGACTGTGTGCATGACTGCATGTATGCTTGTCGTCTTTAGCAGCCATGATAAAAGCCATGAAACACCCGCGTATGGTCAAAGAGCAAAATGATATGATAATAATGACAACAACAAAATAATTAGACAATAGAAACTGACCGCTGCCAATGCTGGCGTTGGGTTTTGCAATGTCAGTGTTGTAAGCGTAGATCACCTTCCTGGTTGCTTTAATCCTGAAGGCTTTCCCTCTGTCGCGTCTGCCAAAGCTGACCAGGCCTTTATTTGCGATCTGGGATCAACAGATATCCTTCATATTTCTGTGCATATCTTCATACAATGGCAAATATTCCGCCTACCTGTTTCTTAGGCAACAAGAATATTCTCACTGTTATCAACAAATCGACTCATTCTACTCTTCTCAATGTCTGTATTTTTCAAAGTAACTTATGTGAATTATGAAATATGCAGAGGGGGGGGGGGGGGGGGGGGTATTTTCTTACGTTTTATTTACTGGAGGGTTGGATGGAGAGGGGCTACTGCAGCCGAACTGTTGATCTTAGAAGCATTGCTTATCTTGGAAGCATGCCGTGTAAACGGAGCGCTGGATGGAAAGTACGTGAGTGTGTCTAGAAAGCTTTACTTGGCATTGGCTACGATCGTGGCTCAAATATTAATTTCATTCGCAAATGAACAGTTCCACATCTTGTGTACGCAGACAGATGGCATCTACAATCTGCATGGAAGAGTAAGCTAAACATATCATGTCCATCTCCAACTTTCAAAAAAAAATGTTATTGGTTGAAGCCGTAGAGGATTTAGTTCCATTGTAAAGTCTTCCGCTGAAGCCAGTCCCCCATCCCATCAGGTTCAGTAGGGGACAGAGCACTTAATGAAGAAAAGGTGTGTAGGGGACACAGTACTTAGTGAAGAAAAAGTGTAGAAACCTGTCGGACAAAAAATGCACCATAGTATCTAAATCACTCTGTGACACCTAAGTAACGTGCAACCACGTACAAGGACTCAGTCATCGACATAGATTAACACTTCTAGAAATTTTAGTCACAAGATAGACTTTGATGTTAGTATCAACAAAATGCAGTCAATGCCAGAAAACGACCGGGTCTTTTACTAAAATTGGCATTAAAAGAATGCCATAAAAAAAATCCATTACCATATAAAAGGCCAGTTATCACACATTCACAATACAGTTTTACTTTTTGGTTTCGGCCTCAACAATGCCACAAAATCTCTTTCATTTTAAGCGACCTCATTTCGAATGAATTACATTGAATCGGATTTACGCTTATGCCTGTGCACTCCTCAAAAGTAAATTACTTCAGTCCTATTCTACTCGGGAAAAACTACTAGAGGCTAGATGTACCTATCACAGGCCAGTCGTTGTCTTTCCTTTACATTCAACTTTTTGTCACCTCACGTGTCATTACATAGAACACACACACACACACACACACACACACTATACTTTAGCTTGTGCCGTCGCAACGCCTCGAAAGACGACACCATTGACCAGGCTATACTTCGAGACAACTGACCACCTTCCCGGTGATAAGCCAAACACCTTGTATTGTTCGTTATCTTCTCTATATCAAGTTCTCTTCACAAAACAGCAAGCTGTTCATTAATGTTGGTCATAGCACAAGAGGATGAAACTGACCAAAATGAGACTTGAAATCCTCCTCTCAATAGTTCTTTTTATGTACATTCGACATATTTTTACATATATAAAAACACATTCCACACGACTATGAATCTTAAGCAATTCTTACAGAATAATTCTTTGGAAGAAACCATTCAGAAAGGGTAATGATGGTGTTTACTTATCCTAGACAGGGTTTCTTAAAGAAAAATCCACTTTGAAGCTTTGAAAGTTACATTGATGCATACCCACAAAAATATGATGATCCTGTCAGGTAAACTTACTAATATTTTGTATATGTTTTAAAATACAAGTAACAAATCTAATACTCCATTTTCTTGATGACGATCACACACGTATAGTACTACAGGCAGCAGCTGAGGCTCCCACTTACAAATCCACGGTATTCCAGCTTCTCTCCCACTGCGAAGCCATATTCTAGGGGAAAATACTGGACAGCCTGATGATTTCGTTTCAACACAGAATCACGGTTGCCAGCACCATAGGGATATAGTTCTGCAACAAACAAAAAATCCTTATATGTATTGACTGAGTAATTTATATTGATTCTCAAAAGTGCGACAAACATGCTTGACAACAATACCTGCTCACTTTCACCTAATACAGCCAAAGGAAAATCATAGACAAAGTCAAATCTGATTATCTGGATATCAAACCGTAAAATGGCTCCAGTTTCTATGACAATAATGTAGTGTTAGTATAGTCATAATGGTATCTGCTCTCATCTAGTTTTCAAGATATTGTCATGATAAAAATGATGGAAAATTATCACACAGTGTAGTTCTTCAAAAGGACGACCGTCGATCAACACGCTTCACACACGTTTGGGAAAAAACATCTACAAATCAATGAACAACAAAAAAATAACAAATATGCACTTTGTTACATAACAGAGATAGTGAGGAAATTCCTGCATATACACTTGCACAGTGTTACTCGTCGTTTAATCTAACAACGACAAGAATAAGAGAAAGTCACTTACCCAGTACAGACCTGTCTAGCACCCTAAATACTGAGCAATAGTAGAACTCATCTTCAGAAGTTTAATAGATGTGCACAGTAGTATGAACGTGGCGACATTTTCTTCCTTGTACAAACCAAGACAGGATTTTTAGCTAACTTTATTTCAGTTAATTTCCACATTTTCATGATTCATACAATACAAAAGGCGAGAAAGAAAACATGGGGAAAATATATCAGCAAAAATGTTAAAATTTTTCTGTTTTTCCTGTTAATGTCTCTGACATTAAGTTGGCTGTGTGTGCAAACAAAAATCAAAATATTCATTTGGATAGACATACTTTCACACAAGTTTGTCAATATGCAAATATGAATTAAACTGCATTGACTTGCAGTACGAAATCACTAAAAAGTAATGGTTTGTATGCTAACCACTTGGCACAGAATTCTCCATTTTTTAAATTTGAATATGCAATGTATTCCTCAATTATGTACCGACTCTTTACTTTATTTATTAGAATACACTTCTTTGTGGAATGCTGGTTCGTATTTTGCAAATGTATATGTAGTGCTTCATGAAAAGTATTACACATTGAAAGGTGATATCGCTAGAACTTACTGTATCATTGCCAAAAAGTACCAGTGGCTTTCTTAAACGCACACTTTTTTTCCGTTCACACATCTCTTTTATTAAACCAGTAAGAGTGTTCCAGAATAATTGAACGTAATGACATTTCCAGAATATATCATCAATACTATCCTCATTTTCTCCACAGAAATTACAGTTGTTATTGTTTACTATACTAATATTCCACAAGACAATATTTTTGCATAAATATCTATGTATTATTTTTATGTGAAACCATTGCAGTTTTAAATCAGCTGACTTTTGTGTATATGGAAAAGAACATTTTGTGTCACGAACGGCTAAGAGCTCAGTCTCCTATTTTTTGCAGCGTTTTGGTGTTGTATTATTTGTGATAAATATATTATAGTGCAATCTACAACATTAACTGACAGCAAATTGTTATTTAAAACACGATGATGAGTTTAAGCGTTCGTCGTTTTTCATGTTAATGCCAGACGTTTTACGTAATCAGCTATTACAGATTTATAACCAGCAAAAGTCTCAAAATTTTATGTCTGAATGAATGCAAATGCCCCTTTTTACAAAAACGTAGCCAAGGCAAAGTAATTTGATCGATGGTTTGTAAATGTCACGATCTGTTACAATGTTTGAATATCCTTTAAACTACCTCTACTTTTAAAGAAGAAAAGCAAAATAGGTGAGGAGAAAATACTGAAAGTTAACAAAAATACTCATCTACAAAGCTTTCGATGGGGTAGAAGTCTACAGGTACACTATACCTTGGGGTGCTGATCTGTCCTAGATCGTTGCATGGCAATTTCGTTAAAACATAAACAATCATCAATTCCCCCACGGCCAGTCGAAATATCTGTCAAACGGCTCAAAGCTCAAAGAAGACAAAGGCTTGTCCCTTCATACTGGGCTTCAGCAAAGCACATTTTTACCCCTTCGACTTCGACAGATTTTGCTGACTTGCGACCACCGCCGTTTTTATTTCTAGAACCAGAGCCAGCGTCCTTTCCGACTGGTCTTTTTTGTCAGAGACTTACATTCAGTATTATTTTCGTGCTGCATCTTTAACGCCATTTTTCTGTGCGAGTGCAGAAACTTCCACCACCAGTATCACATGACTGCCATTCCGGTGTGGCCCACATGTGGGAAAAAAAAACACCTCAGGCAACCCCCCCCCCCCCCCCCCCCCCACCACCACATCCCCCTGAAATGAAATAGAAAGTTTCCCGGTCAGCAGAATCGTGTGTGTGTGCGTGTGCGTGTGCGTGTGTGTGTGTGTGTGCGTGCGTGTGTGTTTGTGTGTATGTGTTTGTGTGTGTGTTCGAATCTTTTAAATAACACTTGCCCGTAATATTGTAATCTGTGAGTTTGAACCATAAACATTATGGGCGAATCTAATTCTCTGTGCAAGCTTCAGTAGAACACACACACCACACACACACACACACACACACACACACACACACACACACAGAGCGATATATCAACATACCTCTATCAGGTATCAGGTATGGGCCCTAAGCCTCGCGGCTTATTATGGGCTCCCTCACTTGCTTCCAGTCGTTGGCAAATGTGGTCTATTTTGTGCACCAATGTGTGCTTGAAAAAAATTTGTCTATTTTGCCTTTGAAATCATCCAAGCTGGTACTCAGGACTATATCATCACTAAGCCTATTCTAGTCTTGAAAGACTCTTCTAGAGAAATTGATACTTTCTACAATCTTTTATTCCATTTAATTTTTTTAACTTAAAGGTGTGTCCACGTGTTCTGTTACCTTTATTAAAGGTCACTAATTCGTTTATGTCAATGTTGTCCTTTCCCTTGATAAGTCTGTACATCTGAATCAGGTCCCCTCTTCTTCGTCGGTAGCTTAGTGAAAACAAATTCAAATGTTCAGTCTGTCTTCATATGTTAAGTCCTTTATGTATGACACTAGCCTTGTCGCTCTTCTCTGTACTGCCTCTAGGGTTGTTATATGTTTCTTTAACCATGGTGCCCAGATTATTTGTGCATATTCCAGTATTGGTCTGACCAATGTTGCATATAATGTTCTAAACATATCCTCATCCATGTATGAAAAAGATCTTCTTATTAGTCCAATCATCATGTTTGCTTTTTGGGCAATGTTTTGTATATGGGTATCAAACTTTAAGTCCGAATTGAATGTCACACCGATGTCCTTTTCAGCATCAGTCTCTGTCACATCAACCAGTCTCCTTTATTATCTCTCATATTATATATCACTTTTGGGTTTTTACTTCCCATATGTAATACCTTACATTTTTGTACATTAAAACTCATTTGCCACTTTTTTGACCATTCCACAGCTTTTCCAAGATCCTCTTGTAGTTCAATACCTGGTTTACCAAATATCTTTGTGTCATCGGCAAAAATTTTACAGTAACTTTTAATACTGTCTGGCAGATCATTTATAAAAATGATAAACAGCAACGGACCTAAGATACTACCTTGAGGTATGCCGCTCCTCACCTTTGCCCAGTCCGAGTATGCCCCCTCAACCCTTACCCTTTGTTGTCTATCTGCTAAGAAATCCTTAATAAAATCAAGAAGTGGGCCACTGATTCCAGCTGCTTTTATTTTCATCATTAGCCTTTTATGTGGAACTTTATCAAAAGCCTTTTGAAAGTCAAGGTATAAAATATCTGTACTCTCTCCCATGTCCTCTCTACTGGATAAGATTTCTGTTACTTGTAGTAGTTGTGTTACGCACGATCTACCTTTTCTAAAGCCATGCTGGCAATCATTGAAGTAATTCTTCTCTTCCAATAAAGAGTATACATGTTCCTTAACAAAGCTTTCTGCCACTTTACAAAGTACACATGTTAGACTGACGGGTCTATAGTTTCCCGGCTGGCTACGCTCCCCTTTTTTAAAGATACAAGTAATGTTTGCCTTCCTCCAGTCTTCTGGTACCTTTCCAGTACTAAAACATTTATTAAATAATATGCACAATGGGTGAGCTAATTCATTTGATAGCTCTTTAAGGACTCTTGGGTGTATATCATCGGGGCCTTTGGATTTATTCTGATTTAATTTTCCCAATTTTTGTTTCACAGCTTCTGGTGTAACTAGAATCTCATTTAAATATTCCCCTACAATCACTTCTACGTTAGGGACATTTGTGCAGTCCTCCTGTGTAAATACTCCACAGAAGAAATCATGGAACCGGAAAATCCATTGCTTAACATAGACTTCCGTGTCATTAGCAATATACAAGACATCACGTGCAAACTGGGGCACATTATGCTTAGGGTAAGGGTGCGGCCACATGAAAAGCGGTTGAGCTGCGCTGTAGCCGCGCTGCAGAAATAGTAATAGGGGTTATTGCTGGAGTGGCCACACGATTCGCTACCACCGCGCGTTACCGCGAGCCCACTGCTAGCGTCGAGCGGTGGTAATGTTCCAAACAATTATCACCGCTCAAAGCTCGAGCGGCGGTTGCCGGCCAAAAATAGATGTGATGCAATGGGTTTTTTTTTTTGTTTACGTCCCTTGTGTCTTTTTTTCGCAACGTCAGTGCTTGCAGAAGAAGCTCCTTTTGAAAATGTCCTCATATGCAGACCAAACCTTGGAATTCATCACTTTGGTTCAAGACCAGGTCCAGCAGTGTTGCAAAAGTGGTTGGTAGCATTCTGAAGTAGGAAAGAAACCTTTCAGCATCTTGCTTGAGGTCGGGAACCAAATGGTGATATTCTCCATACACACTCCGTTGCGTGTTAATGGGATGGACCCAATAATCTCGGTCATCAACAAGAATTCCTCGCTGTATACATGGCGATGGTTCAGACAACTCTGAAAGTAGGAGATACCTCCTCTCTGCCATTTTGATTCTGTCTCGTACAGCTGTAAACAGATATTACAACAAACCGTGCACAGCTAGCGGCAGGCTAGCATACAACTAGCTACGGCAGCTATTCATGTGGCCACGCAAGCTTTAACCAGCAGCGCAGCTGGCTGCTCGCTGGCTAGCCGCTAGCTATCGCCGCTTTTGGTGTGGCCACCCACCGCTCACTGCTCAACAGCTCGCTTACCGCTAACGCACAGTGCGGCTACAGCGCAGCTTGTCATCTGGCCGAACCCTAAGGTACTTTTTTAATCTTCGATTCTGGTTGAACTGTTTCGTCGGATTGATACATCGTTATAGTAGTGTGGTAGTAGTAGTAGTAGTAGTAATAGGGACCGGCTTTTTTTTTAGCCTTAGGCCTTACGGCCTGTTTGCGTCCCCTCATTATTTTTCAATTTAATTTCGGTCTGGTTGCATGCCTATCTTATAAATAACATTATATTCAATCCACACTAAAGGAAAGATCTTTCAATTTTGGGTCTTCATCTAGGAGTTTTTTTAAAGCTGTTGATGTCAGGTGCATATTTGGTGTTAGTAGGCAGTGCATTCCAATAATTAGCAATTCTGAAGGTAAAACAAGACTTTCTTTTGTTAGTATGGCAATGTCTGATAAAAATCTTGCCTTCATTATTTCTCGTGCAATCCACTTCTGAGAATTTGAAAAGCGCATGCACATTAACATCGTCATAATTATGGAATATTTTAAAAAATTGAATCAGGTCTCCTCTGATCCTCCTTCCTTTCAGTGAGTATAATTGGAGATAATGTAATCTTTCTTTATAGTTTAAATTACTACATTCTTTCAGGATTTTAGTAGCTCGCCTTTGTACATTTTCTATCATTTTTGACTGTCTCTTGAGATGGGGACTCCAAATTACATTAGCGTATTCGAGATGGGGCCTAACAAATGCTTTAAATAATTTGACAAATGTCTCCTTTTCTAGAAAGGTAAAAGTTCTCCTGATGAGTCCCATCATCTGATTTGCTTTGTTCACAACTCGCTGGATGTGAGGATCAAAGGATAGATCTTTATCAAAGGTTACTCCAGATCTGTTTCTTCATCACATGTATTTATTTTCTGCAATTCGTTGTTCACAATCATAGTATATTCAAACTGTTTATTCTTTTTGCCAATGTGCATCACCTTACATTTTGCTACATTGAAGTAAAGGTTCCATTCCTCTGACCATTCTTGTAGCTTGTTTATGTCCTGTTGGATCTTTATGCTGTTTGTCGCCTTATCATATATTTTTGTGTCATCTGCAAATATTTTGCATGTGGTTTGAGTCATGTCCGGTAAATCATTAATGAACACAGTGAATAATATGGGCCCTAGGATACTACCCTGTGGAACTCCACTTAGGACCTCAGATGTCTTGGATCTCTCTTCTCCCACTCTCACTAACTGTGACCTTCCTTTAAGAAAACTCTGATCCAGTTTAGAACATTACCATTTACTCCATACGCTTTTAGTTTAGTTAGCAGCCTTTCGTGGGGGACAGAATCAAATGCCTTTCTAAAATCCAAGTACATTATATCAATTGGCTCCCCATTATCTACCAATTCTGTTAGGTTGTCTATTACTTCTAGTAGTTGTGTGACACATGATCTCTCTTTCCTAAATCCATGTTGGCATTTAGCATATAAGTCATTTTCAGTAAAATGAGCAACTACCACATCCCTTACAAAGCTCTCTAAAATCTTACATGCAATACAAGTCAAACTCACCGGCCTGTAATTACCTGGGTCTGTTTTGGAACCTATTTCAAATATAGCTGTGACCTCTGCAGTCTTCCAATCTCTAGGCAAGGACCCTGTTTCTAAGGATTTGTTAAATATATTACATAGTGGACTAGCTATCTCATCACTTACTTCTTTTAACACTCGTGGTGGAGTGAGATCGGGACCTTGAGACTTGTTAGGGTTTAACTCTTTCAATTTGCTTTTAACTGCATGCGTGGTTACCCTTACATCACATATAGATACACCATCAGATCGGGAACACTCTGGTAAGTTTGGGACGCTACTTAGGTCCTCACGTGTAAAAACGCTAGAGAAGAAGTCGTTTAGCGTTTCTGCCTTTTCTTTATTGTTATCTACCAAACTTCCATCTTTCCTTTTCAATGTGCCTATTCCAGTGTTTATTTTTATCTTTTCTTTAACATATTTCCAGAACATTTTGGGGTTACTTTTACTTTCTTTACCTATTTCTCTTTCGTAATTTTTACGGCTTCTCTTAATAAGTCTGTTGCTTAAATTCCTTATTTCAATATATCTTAAGTAATCCCGTCCTGATTTGGTGCACAAGTATCTTTTGACCATCTTATATTTCTTTTTGATTGTTTTAAATGCTTTTCCATCCATCCATATCGGCTTTATGTTTTTTACTGAACCTATTTTCACTTTTGGAATGCACTCTTCCATACCTGTTGTTAGTACTCCTTTGAGGTGATTCCAACTATCTTCTACATTCATTTGGTCCATAGTTGTCCAATCGTGGTTACTTATAATACTTCTCAGTTGATTATAATTTCCTTTGTTTAGATTGAAAATATATCTTGCCTTTGGTTTCATGTTGTAGTTTGTTAATACATAAAATTCAAAGGACAATACATCATGGTCACTTTTTCCAACTGGATCCTGGTGTGTAATATCTGAAATAAGATTATCCTCATTCACTAATATCCAGTCATCCAAAGTTGGGTTCTGTCCTGTTCTCCTCCTTGTTGGTTTGTTTACTTTCTGCATCAAGTATGCATCATTGATTCTTTCCACAATTTGCTCACCTTTCTCCCCTGACCACTTTCCATCCCATCTGACAAATGGGTAATTGAAATCACCCATAATCAATACTTCGTCAAATTTTAACATTATATCAGATTTTAACAGGTCAAACATTTTTTCATCATTAGCTTCGTTGCAGCTTAATGAGGCAGGTGACACAGAACAAAACAATCAAACAATGACAGCCCCCAAAATCGTACTAAATACAGCGTACAGGATGGTCACCCAAGATAACCTCGATGATTACATAAAATTGCAAAAGTAAGATATGGGAATCTAGAGTTTTATTTATAGAAGAAGCCTATGTTAAAAATCCATCATGGCATGTAAATGGATGACAGCAATGTCCCCCCGCCCAACACACACACACACTTCTGTCTGATTAGATTCAAATCAATGATACTATGGAAACCAATGTAAAAACTACGAGATCTTGAAACACAAGAATATCTCTTTGTCAGGAACGTTAAACATCTGAGCACACAACAGATTCCCTCCACCCACCCCTTTATCCCTCATTCCTCGAAAAAGGTTCTGTTGAGTCTGAACAGGACTCCCCTCAACCAAACTCTATGATAATAAATGGACCGGAAACTACTCCACCACGTGCAAACGTATGAATCACTCACTGGTACAAAAAGTATACCGCGAAAAGTCATTAACTGAAATACAACTGGTACAAAAAGTATTCCGCGAAAAAACATTAACAGAAAAACAATGTTCACAAAAGGATATCGGTTTCTTTTAGCTGAGCCGAAATAACGGATTGTTTCAAAGCCGTCGCTATACAGGGGAAGAAGAATTCACTTCTGTCAAAGAAATGAACGGTTTTACACCGGTATATAGAACACTGTACAACATGTTGACCATACTGCTGACCATCAGGTAGATAAAACTAGGGCGTCTACGTGCGCAGACTGCCGTCTAATTCTACCTTTTTCTTGTAAATCGTAAAACAACTTTAATCAGGAAAGCGTGTCAATGCATTAAAGTACATTAAAAGGTCATATTAGCAAACAGTATTTGTAGAATAATCTCCCTTGTGCATTCTCGTTGTGTTACGCTTGACGTGAAGTTTCCTTGGTTACAAAGATTAAAACTAACGCTCTTTGCCATGCCGATTTGTCTGCTTATTTACGTTTGTAGTAAACGTTAGATGGTGTCAAGAGTGTCAGAAAATAAAAGAAAATTCAGCTGAAAACCGATCGTTTATATGACTGAAAGAGTTCAAAACGCAGAAACTCAGCAGAGGGGTCCAAAGAAGCAGTTCACAGCAAACGTACCAGCAACATTAAAGAGTATCTGGTCGGCAAACTTGCGGCAAAGCTGGAAAAGATTCAAAAGGCAATTTGAACATTACGCTGTGGCTAGTGGGTTAAATAAAAAGGAAGATCAAGCTTGCGATCAGCTCGCTGTTTTTTCTAGCAACTTTTGGGCCAGATGCCTGTGAAATTTATGACTACTGGCAGTTGAACTTGAAGCTAAATGAACAATCTGATGAACGTCATGGGCACATTTATAGGGGACACTCACGAAGCTTTTGAATCCTATAAATTTCATCTTAGAATACAGGAGGCATCAGAACCGATTGAGACATACATAGCAGCACTAAGAAAGCCAAGTGAAACATGCACGTTCGATATTTTTGATGAAAGGTTGATCAGGGACCAAATAGTCATTGGCGTAAGAGAAGGGCTGAAAGAAAAATTCCAACTAGACAACTAGCTGACACTAGATAAATATTTGACCATTGGAAGAGTTTTTGACAGCCCTAAGCTGCAACTGCAGTCAATGTGCAGCGCTTGTTTGATAAAAAGTAGGTCGGAAACAACGGAAACATGCCTTCAAAACTTCACAGAAGAAAGGCAGAAAGGCTGCAAATTTAACTGGCAGAACAAAGAAATGTCCTAGATGCGGAAAATGTCCATTCCATAGTACGCAAGATTGTCCAGCAAAAGATGCTCGATCCATAAAATGCAACAAGAAAGACCACTATGCTGCTATGTGTAGAACCAGGAGTGATGCTGGACATTTAGAAGAGGAGAATGGCAACTTACTTGGAGCAATAACTGAAGAACCATCACTATGTGAGGTAGTAAACTGGCATGCAGATGTCAAACTGACTATCGCTACACGCAATCGTATTGTAAATTTCCGAATCGACACTGGTGCAAACGTGACCGTCGTATCATAAAGACTGACAAGCAGTTATCTGGACCTGTCCAAAACAAAATAAAGGTTTTTGGTAGAGAACCCATGCAATATTGTCAGTGGGGGAACATCATCTGGTCAAGACCTGTAAGCTGTGGCAGACCTGAAAGAACCATTACAAGGAAGACCGGCGATCGAGTCACTGAACCTAATCGAGAGAATGAACTTTGTCACCGATGAGAATCATCGGGACAGCCAGGAGTTCCCAGAATTTGTACATACTTGGGAAAGATGAAAAATATCTACACTATAAGATTGCAAGAAAATACTGCCCGTTTGCCATCACCACTTCCCACTTCCAATGAAAGAAAAAGTGGAGGAAGAACTAAACGATAAAAAAAAACAGAGGCAAAAGACATCACCCTTCCAGTAGAGACCGGGGTACACCAATTGTGGCTGTTTCAAAACCCAATGGAAAAATCAGATTATGCAATGGAAGTATACGTCGGCGGAATTTTCCACTCTCCACAACAGATCAATTACTTGCCCAATTCGATGGTGCCACAGTATTTACAAAGCTGGACTGAACAGTGAACTCACAAGATACCACTCGATAAAAACAGTCATGAACTGACCACTCCTATCCATCCTTTTGGAAGATACTGTAATAAACGTCTGCCTTTTGTCATCAGCTCAGGTCCGGAAGTGTTCAATCGAGAGATGACTCGCATCCTAGAAGGAATACTTGGTGGTCATCTGCGGCATCGACGATGTTCTAGTCAGTGGAAAAGATCAACAAGAGCATGACAGTCAACTGAGAGTCGTCCTACAGAGGATGAAAGCTGGTGTCACACTGAATAAAAAAAGCGTTTTATTTTCAGCTGACTCAGTGAAGTTCCTTGGCCACGTAATATCACGTAAAGGAATTCAGATGGATCTAGAAAAAGTCCAAGCTATTTCCAACCTCCCAGGACCCACAAACATCCTTGAACTGCGACGTCTTCTGGGAATGGTGAACCATCTAGGAAAATTCTCACCTCACATGGCTGACACCACAAAACCAGTGTGGGATTAGCTGAAAAAGGAAACAGATTGGACTTGGGATAAACCTCAAGAAAAAGCACTGAAACCCTACAAAATTCACTGAGCTCAACACCTGCGCTTACACATTGTAGTCCAGTCAAGCCTACAAAGGTTTCAGTAGATGCTTCTTCGTTTGGTCTGGGACGAGGCGTTCTGCTTCAAGCATCCAAATGGAAGCCGGTGTTTTACACTTCAAGATCTTTCACAAAGATAAGTCCAAGTGGATAAAGAAGCCTTGGCTGTGACTTGCTCCTGTGAAAAGTTTGCAGCCTATCTGCTCGGACTCCAAAAAACTTCTGTTGGCACTGTTGAAGACTAAACTACTGGATGAACTCACTCTAAGGATACAATAGTTTCGCATGAGACCAGTGCAGTTTTCCTACGATATTGTGTATACATCAGGGGAAAATCTCGTGACTGCAGACACTCTGTCAAGGGCTCTTTGGTACACTCCAACTGAACAGGACCACTTAATGGAGGCTGAGACAAATCCGTTTGTCTATTCAGTCATTGAAGGGATACCGCGAGTGACGCAAGGCTGGAAGAGATTCGACAGAAGCAGCTCTCTGATAACATCTATAGAAGATCATGAACTTTTGCAAGTTGGAACACTGGCTAGACAAAGTGAAAAAGGATGTCCACCTGCGATAATACTGGCTTGCTCGTAAAGACTTGCAGTTCAGCAAGGGCTTCTGCCGTTCCAGAGTCTTTGGTTATACCTGCTAAACTTCAAGATGACATCTTACAGAGAATTCATCAATGACATCAAGGTTTGGAGCACTAGCCCGAGGTTGCGTTTGGCGGCATGGACTTTTGAAGAAAATTGAAGAAGTTGTTGGAGCATGTGCAACATGTGAGAAAGACAAAAAATACTCAGCAGAATCGCTGCAGCTAACCAGAACACCCGACTACCCATGGCAGAAGTTTGTTCTGGATCTTTTTGAGCTGAATGGACAATCCTATCTTACAGCGGTGGACTGCTACTCTCGTTGGATAGAGATGTTTAAAATCGACTACATCAGCAGCCGTAGTCTAACAATGCCGTAGTCTAACAATGCAAGTCTACATTTGCAAGATTTGGAATTCCAGAAGTAGTAATATCGAACAACGGTCCACAGTTCAACTCACGAGAATTCTTTAAATTCTAACTGGAATTCTCATTTACTCACATCATCATTAGTCCATACCATCCACAGGAAAATGGTGAAGCAGAAAGGGCAGTCCAAACCGTGAAAAATCTGTTGAAAAAGTTCACAGACCCCTTCATTGCCCTTTTGAACTACCGCAACCCATCCCCCTCCCCTTCAACATACCTAAGCCCAGCTGAACTTTTGATGAGCCAGAAACTCAGAACCTGTGCGCCTACTCTTGCCAATAAGCATATTCCTTTCAAATAAAAAATTCAAAGAGTTCAAAAGGAGGACGCACACTTCAAAAAACAGCAAAAACATTACTTGGATCAGCGGCATCGAGCAAGAGAACTCGCAAAACTTTGCAAAGATCAACCTGTCTGGGTGAAGACATCCTCAACCAACAAAGCAACTGTTTAAAAAATTCTCCACCACAGTCTGTTGTTGTTCAGAAGGACAGAGGCATACAACATGGCAACCGCCATCATCTCCGACAAAGAAACGAAAAGCAAATGCCAGCCCAGTTTGCTACACCAAAAGCTTCCTCAACCATTTCAAAGCAGAACCTGGAGACTCACCATGCTTCCCAGTCCTGAAGAGGCTGCTGACCAAATGGCAACATCATTAGTCCATCAACCAACTGAGCATCCTGGACGTCAACCACTCACTTGTTGAGAAGGCCTATCAGAAGACTGTTTACACCAAGTCAGGCTCGAAAGTTCAGGCACTTCAGAGATTTGACCTGTGACAGAATTGTACACCCACTTTGCCTGGGCGTGTTCGATTTTGGCAAAGGCAATTTGACAGTCAAGACACGAATTTGACATAGAGTCAAGATGAAAAACAATCCGGATATAATCTGCATCTCAGAAATGGATATGAACTTTAAATTTGGACGAAATTATTGTCCATTGATTAGGCTTGAAACAATCTGTGTCATTTGTTGCTCACCAACACGATGAATTTTTGTTATTTTCGTTTAAACATTAATTACCTTCAAAACAATGTTCATCAGAAAGGGAGATGTAGAATAACCTCCTTGTGCATTCTTGTTTTGTATCACGTTTGACGTGATGCTTCCATGGATATCGAGATTAAAATCAACGCTTTTTACCACGCCGACTCGTCTTCTTATTCAGGTTTGTAGTAAACATTAGTGTACTGAAGAACAGACCTAGACAGTCACTGCCCATCTCTGTTGCAAAAACAGTCACTGATTAATTGGTGATCAAAAAGAAATGGCAGTTTAGAAATTTAACAAGAGAAAAAGTGTAAAGACTGTACACCAAAGGCAGGTGAACGGGCCGTCAAAGCTGAAAAATGGAGAATAGTGAACGACAATGGAAAAAAAGAAAAGTCAAAGACTGAAAAAATTAACATCCTTCGAACAAAACCCCAAGAAGACGAGGATACAATTCATTTTGAAAAATCCCACACACCTTCCCCCTCCCACATGTATTCCTATGGGGTCAACAACAAAATGTGTACAGATTTTCAAGAACCTATGTAAGTGAATGGGCCATAAAGCCAGACAAATAATGGACGACGGTAAAGAACCAGAAAAATAAAAATGACAAAATGCAGAGCCAAAGATAGGAAAAAAACAAGAGAAAAGAAAATTCCCAGCGCTTCTGAAGACGGAAATGCGGCATCTCCCTGGGCTAGAGAGGTGAGGGAAGGCATATCCACACACACACACACACACACATACACACACACACATATATGCGCGCGCGCCGGCGCGCACAGAGAGAGAGAGAGAGAGAGAGAGAGAGAGAGATTACATTACTAAACGTACTTACGCCATTCATCTGAAATTGTTTTTAAATCTGTAAATGATCCCACAAAATTAGAGAATAATATCTTTCGAAGTCTCGACTACTGACTGAAATCTTCGTCACATGCACACCTATCAATTTGTGGATTTTTAGCGTAAACAAGCACACAGACAAACAAACACATGGTATTTGTAAAACATCTTGATATAATTAATGATGGTTACATAACAATACAGTGGATAATTTGTTTTATCCGATAAAAAAAAAAAAACTCATTACCGGTGTAATCCGTGTTTTCACTGAACAATAGTATGCCTTTTTGATATCTGTATGTGTTGAGGTTACTATAGGAAAGTAGAACTGACTTTTTCTCTAACGAACCCGACGGTACTGAGTGCTGAATAACAAAGGACACACAAACAATGTCCAAACAATTCAAGTCTGAAAGACAATTATGGTTGAAAGCAGAGTAATCATAAAAAGCAAGAACAAGTGGGACAACACAATACAATACCCAGACTACAGAAAGGATAAAAGGTAGAAAGATATGAAGCGGACTTGGATGAGATGAAGCTTTGAGTATAGCAAGAAATACCGGTAAAAAAAAAAAAAAACAAGTCCACATGCTCGAACTTCAAATTCTGAAAAGCCGTAAGGTGATGACAGTAACACGAAGTCACCAGAGAGATGAACTGACCTCATAACGCCCCAATTATTCCCTGGATCTTGGAAGTGCAATGACATTTATCTGTGCTTGTCAAGAACCTGGCCTTAGGACGAGAAAACTGACCACCGGGCCTTTTCCTCCTAATGCTACGAAAAATAGAGACAAAAGAAGGTGGGCAGGGGAAAGGGCGAGTGGAACGTGGGTCAGGGATGAAGAAGATCCCTGCTTGCAGTCCTTCCTGCTGTCAATAGGACTCTTCCTGTGGTCAACTGGTCATTCCTCATCGTTACCGGGCCTTTCCCCAGAGTCAGCTACAAGGAAGGCAAGAAAACGATACACCCCCAATACATCCTATAGCAATGTAAATAACTCATCCTACAACGCCTTGAGACGACTACTTATCTTTATAGCTGCTGATTCAATTCCCGGCAGCGCCATGGGAAAAAAGTCTGGGAGCAGACGGGCATCTAGGAGTCATGACTTGCATGCAGTATATCTCTCATGAAGTGTAAGGAGTTCAGGACCAAAACAACTGATGTGTCTGTGTATCATTAAAGGAATAAAGGGGCGGAGATAGAGTGAAGAGCTGGAGGATTCCATGAACAGAGCTGCCAACCTCTGAAGAGACTTTAGAGGACTGTTTTTTTTTAACTTAAGAAGAATTTCTGACAGTTGAGAGTAAAAAGAAATCGCTACCACATGCAAAACAAAGCAATGACATTCCAGACACTTAATTTCTTTCCTCTTGTCAAGTGCTTTCATGGAATCACTATCTCAACAATACATTTTTGCTCTTGTACATTTTTGAAGAACACTGTCTATAAGCTTCATCTTATGACTTGGCCTATTTTTGCACTTCAGAATCATCAGTGCCTCTGTTTTGTCTTGACCCAAGGAAAGACGAACATTTGTAAGGTTCTTCCTGACAAGGCTGAAAAATTTCACAGGCAGAATTGTTCACTGGGATCAGCAGCACTCCCATCTTAACAGCAGAGAGCAACCCAAATCTGCACTTCTGTTCTAATTTCTTTTTCTTCTTTTCTGCCTCAGGGTTGATTGGTCCATCAGGTCAATTGGACATGATGGCACCGGTAGAAGCTGAACCGGGAATAAGTTTCTAAATAGCTCTTTGGCTTTATGTACGGCAGATGTGCAAGCCCTGCGAAAAATGAACGCTTTTTTCGCTAACCGAGTTATTTGACGTCGAGCGGAATATTTATCGGGATGACGCGCTTTCGAGCATAATAAATTCCGCCGAAAGAGGGATGGTTGGCAGCTCTGCATGAAGATAGAATCTTCAGAATCATGTTAAAGCAGATGAATTACACAATTACAGACAGTTATAGTAGAACCGTTCATGTTTAAAGGGGTCACCGCCTATCCCCAGAGTCAGCCAAAAGACACCCAAGAAAAAATACACCAGAGGGTGCGAGTGGGACCCAGAGATGTACGTTTCTGAACAGCTGAACCAACCAACTGGGAGCAATCCTGCACCACCCTTGGAAGCATCTTTGTGTTGACATAGGGTGCAGGCACGCACAAAGCAGTCCATTCTCGCGTCAGGGGATATAACTGCTCCCTGGAAGGTGTCATTGTGTAATGGCTACTCGATATGACAGACCCTCCATGGGAGCAATCCCATGGGTGCACCAACCCATATTTCATGACTGCAGAGACCGCCGGCGACAGATGCCACTGTCAAACAACTGCCAGGTGCATTCCACGGCCTCTCTTGCCGTTCTGCTGACAGGTGAAATTTCGACATGAGATCATACATGCCCTCTGAAGAGAATCCATGGTTTCAGTCTTTCCTGCTGACAACAGGACTTTCCCTGCGCTCGGTGGGTCTCTCCTCACCGTCGCTGGGCCTTTCCCCATAGTCAGCCAAAGGCAGACAAGAAACCAATACATCCCAATACATCCTCTAGCAAGGAAAATAAGACATCTAACAAGGCAACGCCTTGAGACGACCACTCATTCTTATCACTGCTGATTAATTCCTGGCAGCACCATGGAAAAAATTCTGGCTGGAGGACCATTGGGAGTCAAGACGTGGACACGGTATATCCCCGTAAAGTGTAAGGAGTTCAGGGCCAAAACAACAAATGTGTCTGTTTCCAGGTCGAAAGATGTGTGTATCGTTTGATGGATAAAAGGGTGTGATGGAGTGAAAATAAGGACAATTTCATGAAGAAAGGATCTTCAGATTTAACATTAAACCAAATGTATTATACAATCACATACATTATAGCAGAACTGTTTATGCTGAAAGGGGTCTTACTGGTAGTTGGGGTCACAGTTGAAAATCCTTGTGTAGTGAGATGAGCTGGAGTGGTGGATGTGGTTGCACTAGAAACTGGAACAGACGTGGTAATCTGGGTGGTATCTGAAAGTTCTGGTGTAGTGGAATAGTCTGAAGTAGTAGATGTGGCCACACTACCAGCTGAAACAGAAACTGTAGATGGGTTAACATCCACAAGTCCTGATGTAGTTGAATCGTATGCAGTGGCAGATGTGGTCACACTTGGAGATGGAATGGAACTGGTCGATGGGGTGATGTCTCCAAGTCCTGGTGTAGTAGAATAGTCTGGAGACATAGATGTGGTCATGCCTGGTGCTGGAACAAAAGTGGTCAATGGGGTGACGTCTCCAAGTTCTGGTCCCGCATCTATCACATGTTCTTAAATCAAATTAAGAGAATTTCGGCAAGACAGAAGGGTCAGAAATAATGTTAAACCAAATTAGTGACAAAAATACAAACAGTTACAATAAAACGTTTCATACTGAAACAGATCTTACCGGTAGTTGGGGTAACAGCTGAAAGTCCTTGTGTAGTAAGATGCGCTGGAGTGGTAGATGTGGTTACACTGGAAGCTGGAACAGACATAGTTTGGGTGGCATCTGAGAGTCTTTGTGTATCAGAGTAGTCTGGAGTGGCAGAAGGGGTCACACTACCAGCTGGAACAGAAGCTGTAGATGGGGTGACATCCAAAAGTCCTGACGTAGTTGAATAGTATGGAGTGGTAGATGTGGTCACGCTTGGAGATGAAACGGAACTGGTCAATGGGATGTCGTTTCCAGATCCTGTTGTAGTACCATAGTCTGGAGACGTAGATATGGTCATACTTTGATCTGGACTAAAAGTGGTCCATGGGGTGACGTCTCCAGGTCCTGTTGTAGTACCATAGTCTGGAGACGTAGATGTGGTCATACCTTCATCTGGACTAAAAGTGGTCCATGGGGTGACGTCTCCAAGTCCTGTTGTTGTACCATAGTCTGGAGACGTAGATGTGGACATACCTTCATCTGGACTAAAAGTGGTCCATGGGGTGACGTCTCCAAATCCTGTTGTAGTACCATAGTCAGGAGACGTAGATGTGGACATACCTTGATCTGGACTAAAAGTGGTCCATGGGGTGACGTCTCCAGGTACTGTTGTAGTACCATAGTCAGGAGACGTAGATGTGGTCATACCTTCATTTGGACTAAAAGTGGTCCATGGGGTGACGTCTCCAAGTCCTGTTGTAGATGCATAGTCTGGAGACGTAGATGTGGTCATGCCTTGATCTGGACTAAAAGTGGTCCATGGGGTGACGTCTCCAAATCCTGGTGTAGTAGCATAGTCAGGAACGTAGATGTGGTCATACCTTCATCTGGACTAAAAGTGGTCCATGGGGTGACGTCTCCAGGTCCTGTTGTAGTACCATAGTCTGGAGACGTAGATGTGGTCATACCTTGATCTGGACTAAAACTGGTCCATAGGGTGACGTCTCCAGGTCCTGTTGTAGTACCATAGTCAGGAGACGTAGATGTTGTCATACCTGGACCTGGACTAAAAGTGGTCCATGGGGTGACGTCTCCAGGTCCTGGTGTAGTAGCATAGTCAGGAGACGTTGATGTCGTCACACCTGGATATGGACTAAAGGTGGTCCATGGGGAGACGTCTCCAAATCCTGGTGTAGTAGCATAGTCAGGAGACGTTGATGTCGTCACAACTGGATATGGACTAAAGGTGGTCCATGGGGAGACGTCTCCAAATCCTGGTGTAGTAGCATAGTCAGGAGGGTTGATGTCGTCACACCTGGATATGGACTGAAGGTGGTCCATGGGGAGCGTCTCCAAATCCTGTCGTAGTAGCATAGTCAGGAGACGTAGATGTGGTCATACCTTCTCTGGACTAAAAGTGGTCCATGGGGTGGCGTCTCCAAGTCCTGTTGTAGATGCATAGTCGGAGACGTAGATGTGGTCATACCTTGATTGGACTAAAAGTGGTCCAAGGGGTGACGTCTCAGGTCCTGTTGTAGAACCATAGTCTGGAGACGTAGATGTGGCAATACCTTGATCTGGACTAAAAGTGGTCCATGGGGTGACGTCTTCAGGTCCTGTTGTAGTACCATAGTCAGGAGACGTAGATGTGGTCATACCTGATCTGGACTAAAAGTGGTCCATGGGGTGACGTCTCCAGGTCCTGGTGTAGTACCATAGTCAGGAGACGTAGATGTGTCATACCTGGATATGGACTAAAAGTGGTCCATGGGGTGACGTCTCCAGTCCTGGTGTAGTAGCATAGTCAGGAGACGTTGATGTCGTCACAACCTGGATCATGGACTAAAAGGTGGTCCATGGGGAGACGTCTCCATCCTGTTGTAGTAGCATAGTCAGGAGACGTTGATGTGTCATACCTGATATGGACTAACTGAGTGTCCATGGGAGACGTCTCCAAATCCTGTGTAGTAGCATAGTCAGGAGACGTTGATGTCGTCAACACTGGATATGGACTAAAAAGGGGGTCCATGGGGGACGTCTCCAAATCCTGGTGTAGATGCATAGTCGGAGACGTTGATGTCGTCACACCTGGATATGGACTAAAGGTGTGTCCATGGGGAGAGGCTCTCCAAAATCCTGGTGTAGTTGCATAGTCCATCAGGAGAGTAGATGTGTCATACCTGATCTGGACTAAAAGTGGTCCATGGGGTGCGTCTCCAAATCCTGTCGCAGTAGCATAGTCAGGAGACGTAGATTGTCATACTGGACCTGGACTAAAAGTGGTCCATGGGTGACGTCTCCAGGTCCTGTGTAGTAGCATAGTCAGGAGACGTTAGATGTGGTCAACCTGGACCTGGACTAAAGTGGTCCATGGGTGACGTCTCCAGTCCTGGTGTAGTAGCATAGTCAGGAGACGTAGATGTGGGCATACCTGGACTGTACTAAATGGTCCATGGGGTGACGTCTCCAGGTCCTGGTGTAGTAGCATAGTCAGGAGACGTAGATGTGCAACCTGACATGACTAAAGTGGTCCATGGGGAGACGTCTCCAATCCTGGTGTAGTGCATAGTCAGGAGAGTTTTGTCAACCTGAATGGACTAAAGTGTAATGTGGGCGTCTCAAGTTCTGTGAGTAGCATAGTCAGGAGACGTAGATGGTCATAACTGGACCTGGACTAAAAGTGGTCCCGGTGGAAGTCTCCATCCTGTGAGTAGCATAGTCAGGAGACGTAGATGTGGTCATACCTGGACCTGGACTAAAAGTGGTCCATGGGAGACGTCTCCGGTCCAGGTGTAGATGCATAGTCAGGAGACGTAGATGTTGTCATACCGGACCTGACTAAAACGGTCCATGGGGTGGCGTCTCCTGGTCCTGTTGTCATAGCATAGTCAGGAGACGTAGACGTTGTCATACCTAGAACCTGACTAAAAGTGGTCCTGGGTGACGTCCTCCTGGAGTGCTCCAGAGTGTTGTATAGTAGCATAAGTCTGGAGACTGTAAGATGTGGGTCATACCTTGATCTGGACTAAAACGGTCCATGGTGTACGTTTCCCAGGGATCACCTGGTTGTTAGCAGCCCTAGTCAGGAGACGTAGATGTGTCATACCAGGTCCTGGACTAAAAGTGGTCCATGGGGTGGACGGTCTCAGTGCCTGTGTGTAGTAGCATAGTCAGGAGACGTAGATTGTGCATAACAGGACCTGGACTAAAAGTGGTCCATGGGGTGACGTCTCCAGGTCCTGTTGTAGTAGCATAGTCTGGAGCGTAGATGTGGTCATACCAGGCTTGGACTAAAAGTGGTCCATGGGGTGACGTCTCCAGTCCTGTTGTAGTAGCATAGTCAGGAGACGTAGATGTGGTCATACAGGACCTGACTAAAGTGGTCCATGGGGTGACCTGTCCAAGTCCTGTGTAGTAGATAGTGTGGAGACGTAGATGCAGACACACTTTTAGCTGGAAAAAAGTGGTCCGATGGGGTGACGTCTGCAGGTCCTGTGAAGTACATAGTATGGAGTGGTAGATTCGGTATACAGGATGGACCTGAAAGAAGAGGTAGTCCCATGTCTGACACATGAGAGTACCTGTGTGTAATGAGAACTAGCTAGATTGGTTGGTGGGATCACAAGTGAGAGTTGAAATAAATGTGGTGGGACTAGCACCATACACACATATATGTCCTAGTCTGAGGATGTATGGAGACCATGATAATAATATATTGATATTAATATATAATATATATAATAATAAATATCTATGTTAATAAGTACTATTAAGAAAATGGTTATGTCAATTTCGTCAATATACCTTGTTAAATAACGATTAATGAGGTAAGGAATATGGGCTTGTAAGTGGTGACATCTGATCGTGGAGCAGCAGTTTTTAACAAAGTGTTTACAACAGAAGTTTTCGATATACTAGGAGTAGCATCAAATAATTTGTGAAGAAGCAGATGCCACTTGCGAGGAAACTGTTTGATTATTCTGTAAGAAATGGTATCATAGCTTACTGCTACTCTTTTATTGACAACAGAAGCAAGAGCATCTCCTACTCCTACTTCTTTCAAGTCAAAGATTAATTGATGGAAATATTGTTACCGTGGGCAGGGTTTCCATACTGTTCACTTTGCATTATTTCTAGAGCTGATTTGTCCAGATATTAACCCTAGATGTCTACAAAAAAAATTGTCTTTTCTGAGCAGGTTACAACATTTTTACCGAGAATTTTGATAGGACACTGTTGATAGAATAATCCATTTTGCGTTTTCTCTGTTGTGTGAATCCCCATTGTTTGAAAACCCTTCTCATAGAACTTTGACCGATATTTTCTCTTAGCTCGAGCACTCATTCTATTGCTTCTAATTTTCTTGTTAATGATCAGCTTTTGTTTTTCCTTCTACCGTTTTCATTTTTGTCATCTTATCAATGTAAATGTCATCTACACATTCTTTATTCCACCATGCATCGCCAGCGTGGTGTCCATTTCGAACAAGTTTCCTTCTGAGGATTACATATTTAGCTACCGCAATTAATGTCTCTGTAAATTTCTTACAGAATTCTTTAATTCTTCTTTTAGTGTAGACCGTATGTGAAATTTACTGAGTGGAAATCAACAGCTATTTTTATCTGTTGGTCGTCTAATATCATGTTATTGTCGTTACTATTGTTGTCATCATCATCGTTATCATGGTTATCCTTATAATTATCATTTTTATCAGTGTTGTTATTATTGTTTTGTTATCATTATTGTTGTTATCATTATCATCATCATTATTAACACTGTCATCCTCTTTATTACTATTATTATTATCATCATCATCATTATCATCATCATTTTTATTATTATTATCATTTACATCATTATTATTTTTAATATCATTATCATTGTTATAGCTTTGACCAGTCTTCTTTTCAATTTCTTTTCCATCAAGATGAAATTTTGGCAACTTTTGTGATCCAAGACCATTGTTTAAAAAAAAATCTTATGGTCTTTCCTACAGGAAATCTTCGGTGATTGGTTTCACTAATATGTTTAGTCTGTTGAATTCTGTTAGAATTTTGTTTATATTGTTGATGTAACGCGTGCCTGTTTTGTTTTGTTTTTTCCCCTCAAGGAGGCGTTTGTCCAAAGTGCTGTATTATCAGAATACTTAACAATATTTGTAAATTTGGAAAGCCATTTTCGTAAATTATATGCATAATATTAAAAAAAGTACACGTGCTACTATAATTCCTTAAGGTATTTACATATCAACTGGTCTAGGGAAGACAGAATATCCTACTGTTGTTATATTTATTCCCGTCAACAGTGATTTCATTGAATTGTAAATACGACCACTCAAACCAATTTTTCTGAAGTTTAGACAATAACCTCCTATGGAAAATACAATCGTATGATTTTGTGTACATCAGCACAATTGCAAGAACACTCTTTTTGCCGATTGTTGCTTCATGTGTGAGTATGAAATATTAAATGCTATAATGTACATCTACATATCTTGAATGCAGCTTGTGTGACAGGAACGATCTGACATTTCTTCCAAAAATGTGCCTATCTTGCGCTGAAGTGATTGAAGATAAGTGATTGCTCGTTCATTTTTGTTGTAATAATTGTTTTGTATCTCGCCTGAAGAAGACCTAAGAGGTCGAAACGCGCCGTGTTTTGTCTTGTGAGTTTTCTGTCGTCAAATTTATACATCACACAGCTGATTAAGATCCGTTTCTGTTCTCTCCCAGAGATACACAAAACCAGCTACGTATACAAAATAAAGCCAGTGTATTAATTAACCGGTGTTTTACATCATACTGTTACTAGTTGAAGAATAATTCTACCACTTTAAATGGGAATATGTCTACTATGCAAATGTTCTTTTTTTCTCTAATCAGCAACTTAAAAGAGTAGTACAGGTTTGAAGACCATACTGACTGCAAAACGAGCATTATTATTTTGTCACAAAAGAGGATTATGATTTTGTTGCTAAATGGACTCCATATAAGACTTTTCTATTGGTATATGCGGAGATAGCAAACTCATCTGCATCAGTCCAAATGAAATGAGGAATTTACATATGTTGGGTATTGTAGCATCATTTGAATCATAGGGATCAGGACCAGAGTATACTACTATACATATTCATTGCGTCGCAGCCCATCTTCATTTGCTTTTAACTTAAATGATTGAATCAATTTTGAAAGATCTTCATCCGTCTGCTTTATATTCCGTTTGTCGACAGTCTGTTTGTCTGTTTTGCTGTCTGAATGTCCATCTGTCTGTTTGTAAGTCTGTCGCTATATACACCTTTGCCGGTAACTGATCTTAGGTGTGTGCAAGCTTTTTTTTATTTACCTGTTAGTTTTTTCAACCTTTTCTCTCTCTCTCTCTCTCTCTCTGAGTGTGTGTGTGTGTGTGTGTGTGTGTGTGTGTGTGTGTGTGTGTGTATGTGTGTGTGTGTGTGTGTGTGTGTGTGTGTGTGTGTGTTCTTTATTTCCTTTTGTTTTCATTTACAATTACAAAAATACTATAATCCGTACTTACTTTTCATTTGACACATTATTTTAATGAAAACTTTTTAAAGAAGAAACAACATTAACATTAATGCCATCCCACGGGACCTCGATATCACTTGATTTTAATCTCACAGAATATTTCTTGGATGCTTCTACAGACGTGCCTGAAACGTCAACGTCCCTCAACGTCAACGCCCTGTGAGAGGTTGCTGATGCTTTCGTCGAAAAGAAAGGGCAGTCATCCCTGCTGACACTGTCCATTACCTACCTGAAACATGCCCAGATGATGCCAGGCAATTATGTATGCCAAAAGGGTCACTGCATCTTTTTTTTATTCTGAGAGCTCGTCTAATCAGAAGTTTAGACATCTGATAGTTAAAATGGTTTGACAAACCAGATTTGTTGATTTGTACCGTGCAAAAGGGTTTCCTTTGAACTGTTCCATTTTTGTAGTTTAACGTTGTTTCATTGGGAGCTGCAAACTCACAGTACAAAATGCGCGCTTCTTTTTCTGAGACCTTTATAATGTTGTGCTTGGAGGTACATGGCTTGCTACGAACATATCCGAGGCCTTTTGAAAGAACTAAAATCTCAGCGGCAGAAAAAGGATACTCAGCAGGGATTTATGCTCTAGATTGGAAGTGGCGGGAAGTTCGGTAACAATGTGAGGTTGGGATGGTCCACTAGTACCTATAACACCACCTGGTTCAGATGGCTGTGGGGATACAGAGTGCTGAACAGACAAATGTCCACCAATAGCAATAAATGCATTAAGCTTTCTAATTCAAATGAGCTTGAAGTGCTTACAAATAACGACATAAAACATATGGAGTTACACGTGTGGATGAAAACACATACAGATACAAACATACACATGGAAAAAAAAAGAAAATATCACAGAAGGGAGAACCATAGGAAGAAACCCTTTGAACAGTATGGCAGCTGCCCCTAACTCCACCCCCCCCCCCCCCCCTTCCCAGACAAGTATTTCACCATAACTTTCTCACACCCTAAGGGATCAGGCCACAACCAGGTCATGACTTCTAGATGCCGTCCTGAAGTCAGTAATATTTCTTACACTGCAAAGATTTAAACCTCTATCTACTGGATGGGTATGCGTCATGAGACTAATTCACCTTGTGACGAATGTCTAACCCACATTGCTGTCATATACAATCCCCTTTTAGTCATCTTCATAACTGAGTAATCGTTCACCCACTCCCCCCCCCCCCCCCCCCCCCAACATGTTTATTCAGTATTTTTTGCTGCCCTGCCTCGGATCGAGGCACGTTACTTCAATGTTTGTCATGATCATTTGGTGACTCAGTGTTTCCATTATTTCATTTTATGTCTTGATGTTACGGATGGTGTGCGGTGCGTGTTTTGCTGTCTGACTCTCGCTCTCAAAAGTTTGGATGCGTGTAATAATTATTCCCTACGCACACCCACACCAAACGCACATGGATAGCCAGGCAACACACGAGTTAGATTTTTTTTCTTTATAATTATGCTGCCTGAACCATCAAACATACATTCATGTGAACTGGTACAAATCAATACATGTCACTACATAGCATATAGATCAAGATATCAATACATAGGAACTTCAGTCATCAGATATCAGCATATCATAGTATATATCTTGATATCACTCACAGATCTCGCCGGCGCCGTCCACAGTGTCTCACATATGCAGTCAACACACTCGGTTCCACAGTACCCAAGCCACAGTCTACAACACTAAAAGATGACAAATAAGGATAACCAAGGTCCCCACATAATAAGCACAGCCGTTCACAAACACAAGCGATGAAGAAGAAGAAACAGGGTCTCCACACAACAAGCACAATAAATCACGTCAAACTATCAGAAGAAGAACCGCAAATTCACAAAGCACAGCAATCCACAGAAGAAGAGCCGCGATTCATAAAGCACAGCAATCCATAGAAGAAGAACCGCAGATTCACAAAGCACAGCAATCCACAGAAGAAGAGCCGCAAATTCATGAAGCACAGTAAACCATAGAAGCACTGTAGATTTACAAGGCACAGCAACCAATATTGAATCCCCGGAGAACACGATTTCAGCAAAGTCCCATAGAACACAATAAACTTCGATTCCACGTATTGTTGATCTAAAACAAAAATTAATTAGCTTCTCCGTGTATTGATATTACAATGTTCACATCAATAACTTCAGCCCACCGACGCACATGAGGTGGTACAATTAGAGCACATAAATATTCTTGCAGGAGTTTTAAGTCACTCTCGGCGACACAGCATTCACAACATTTCTATAACAATTAAATTTCCTGGTACATATTTCGCTGGTACCGTCATCAGAAGTATCGCACATACACAGTGAATATCAACGTACTACTGACTTGAAAGTCAGCCTCTCCACATAGTAACACTACGGAGAAAACGACGATTAAAACAAAATAAATTAGGCTGGACACCAAAGCCTCGGCCGTTAGTTCTTGCTCTCCTCTTCCGTCAAAATTTTTATTATTTTCATCATGTTCTTATGTCATTTCAAGTTGACGTCATAATTTACGTTGACGTCACACTTGACTTCCCGACTGGAGTCAATACACATTGAAACTTACTTTATTCAATCTCTTTACTTACGTCGTATTGTCTATTGTGTCTAAGTGGTTTCCTTTCCATTCCTTTAGGATCTTCAAGTATAGGCTTTAATAAGTTTCTTTAATTTGACCGTCTATGGATCACTTTCCGGTAACTTATTTCTTGACTTTATTCTCTTCTCTTCCCCTTTTCTGTCCTTCACTAGCTATCTTGGGAGTCATTGCATTGTGATGCTTTCTCCGCGGTTTTGGAAACGCCATAAAATTATAAGTGCTGTCACAACTGCTGAAGACCAGGACCATTGGAAAGGTCCCTTGTACAGGAAAAAAAAGTCGATTCTCCACAGGCACGAGCAAAACCGTTCGGCTCAAATTATGGAACTTAAAATCAATTCTTTCACTGTCAGATAAAGATTTCATATCAATTTTTCATCGTCATCTTTAAAAATCAACCTCCACATCTCCTCCCTCCCAAACCCACTCTCTTTAAGTTACTTTCACAGAAGCTGAGGAGTCGTTCACCCTCAACTGTTTTCCCCATTATATGTTTGTTTCCTTTGTTGTTCTGCCTGAAGAAGATCAGTAACTCGAAGCTCGTTACTACAATGTCTGTTTTGTTCATCTGTTGGCTCAGCATTTCTAATTTTTGTTTTCGTGTTTTGACATTCGTCTACAGTAATTATACCTTGAAATTTCTTTAATCGAGCTGCTTAGTGTGTGTGTGTGTGTGTGTGTGTGTGTGTGTGTGTGTGTGTGTGTGTGTGTGTGTGTGTGTGTGCGTGCGTGCGTGCGTGCGTGCGTGCGTGCGTGCGTGCGTGTGTGGCCTCTTGTGTTTAAGTTTGATTTCCCTTTCATTCCGTCTGAATCTTAAAGCATAGGCTTAAACATCTTTCTTTAATTTTACTACTTACAACTCAATTTTGGGAACATATTTCTTTATGTCGTTCCTTCCCATTCCCCTTATCTATCCTCCACTGGGTGTCACGGGAGACGTCGTATTGAGCTGCTTTCCCCTGCAGCATTGAAAACACCACTCTCTCGGGTGTAACACCACTCTCTCGGGAGCTGTAAAAATACGAACTCAATGATTCTCATTCCTTTTGGCGGAGGATTGTAACATACGCATTTAATCTTTTTCATCCCATCTCCTCTCAGTCCTCACCACTTTAGTTTGTCGTTTTTATAGTGACTGAGGGCTCGATCACTCTCATTTTTTCACACATTCATTTCCTTTGTTGTTGCCATACCTTAAGAAGACAAACAGGTCGAGGCTTATCACTTAAGTGTTTGTCAGATCATCTGGCAGCTCAGTACTTAACATTTGTTTTCATGCTCTGCTTTTGATAACTCAGCTATTGAGTCGATCCATTCAGTCCCTCAATGTCTAAGTACAATAACATGGTACAGATGTGAGAATGAAACATATGGGGAAAAAGGAGGAGAAAGATAAGAAAAAGCACACGCGGGTGTGTAAGTGAAGGTATGTGTGTGTGTGTGTGTGCAACGTATTATTTGTAATACACAGATTGAAAACATGTCGTAGTAAGCATACGTGACTTAACTAACTCAAACTCATCTCCACATCAAAACATTGTCCTCGTACTCCTACTGCTCTCGGACCTCACCTACTCCTTCAAACCCTAAAGTTTTGTTTTACACGCTACGTTAAAATCGCATCATGCTAAATAAATACTCACCGTTCGAACTAGCGTCGGTCACCTGTGCCTGAACCACAATGGGACCGGTCCACAGTATGAAGTAGATCAGCAGGACGCATGACCACACAACTGAAACAATTTTAAGAACCATGCATGATCGGTGGCTCTCTGGTAACAAGAGGACCATGTCACACTTATCCGCTAAACTGCAGTCCTAACAGTCGCGCCATACCCTGAAATGTTACAGCACGTCTTATCTTTTGAAAGATATGCAATCGTAAACAATAATGAATTACTGCGTGTCTTTCTTCCACTTAATGAACGGATAATGATTAATACCCCTGTAAACATTTTTCTTTTGTTAACCATGAAAATAGTTGAACTTTTTGCTGATATGTTTGTGCACCGATATCAAGTGTTTTCAAGTAGTTATACATCCACCTTCCTGGAGGTAAAATGAGTTGGAAAAAATATGCTATAGTAACAATAACAGTGAGCAACGGATAAAAACGGTTTATCAGAATTAAAATGAAAGAACACTTTAACAAATGCACCAATCAAGGCAGCACGTACTAAATCAATTGTTAAGAGTGTAATTAAGTTATTTTGCTGTATTTAGTGAAACTGAAGAAAGCTAAACATTTTGTATGTTTTCGACGACTTAAGATAAAATTGCAAGTAGTAAGCTGCATTCATCTTACAATGCCCATTCCTTGCCTGAGTGTCCACGTGTTTGCAATTTCAGCTTTGTTGTTCCACAACCAAACCTTTTAGTTACTCTAAGGACATACTGATCTTGCATTTGTGTTATAACCTTTTTATGCAAAAACAACATTTCAATGCAAATACACAAGGCATTAGATATTTCAAGTTCACGTGACCCCAAAGCGTTGACATCTGTGCTTTACCCTCCCAATCCAGCACAAAACCTGGTCTGTGAACGTGTCCTTACAAATCTCGGGCTAAAAGACATAAGTTTAGGGTGAAGTTGCCGAAAATGAACGGAGAACATTTGGAAGACTGCATTATAATACAAGGCGAAAACTGCTGCATTTTTTTAACGTTTAAATGATAATTTCTCCCGTCGTTAATTTTCACGTCTTGTGCACATGTGGGTGTACAACGTTCGGAATTCATCTCAAATTATTTGTACCAAGTAAGCATGTAGGCGTCTAAAGTGTACAGAACATAAAAAAAAAAAAAGACTATTGCTAAATAATATGGTTTAGATGAAAGATGGGCAGAGTGAATGACCTATAGTTGTTTTTATTTTTACCTTACTGCAGAAGAAAAATACAGTTAACCACCTTCCTTTTTTAGCGGGACGATTTATTCGCCATCTCACACCTTGCTAGAAGCAAATATGCTGATATTTCTTGGTTGCTCATTATAACTTACACTTTCAAAGTCGCTTTTCTTGTCTTTTTGAAATGCATCGTATATTTTAAGCGGCTAGTGTGGTATCTGCACAACTCTCTCTCTCTCTCTCTCTCTCTCTCTCTCTCTCTCTCTCTCTCTCTCTCTCTCTCTCTGTTCGTGCGCGCGCGCGCGCACTCATGTATGTGTACTCCATTTTTAAAGACAGACGGATAAAAACTTTTTGGACTCCAATCAGACTTCAAAAAGTTTATAGTCAATTTCTGCACTCCGTTCCTTTTTACAACGATATTCAATGTTTTGTGACTTGCTGATTTGACGTTAAAAGCGGACACAGTTGTGGCCAAGTATTTCAGCAAAGTGGTCAACATCGTTGCTTCGAATGCCAACGTGACTAGGAATTCAAGCAAGAAAAATACTATGCTAAAGTAATGTATTAAACAAGTAACAAAATGTTTAGCGCACATCATTTTTCAGTACTAGTACGTTACGATTACTAGTGGCTTCAAGAGCGGAAAGGAAAACAGAAACGGAAAGGAAAACAGAAACGGAAAGGAAAACAGAAACGGAAAGGAAAACAGAAACGCCTACATTCAAAACCCTCTTGAAACTGAGCCTGGTAATCATCTTCAGTGTCAGATATGAAACAGTAAGACTTCTACAGTGTAAGCAAAGCTATCGAGAGGCATACAGTTGGAAGATAGACGATCTGGATAAGATTAACTGAAAGCAACGAAAGTAATGCATTCGTCCGATTTGGATCTGTAGGACATATTTTCTTAAAAGTTTGGAAAACTCTGACAATGCCGTGGCCTAATTCAGCGCAAGTTTTGTAGGCTATGAACTGGTAGCATATTTCCAAAGATAAGCAAGATCAAACGTACATACGGGAATTGAAAATGCCAAAAAGTAAACGTCAAATTATTATTATTATTATGAATACTTAGTTAGCGCCTATTCTCGGCTAGAGACCAAGCTCTAAGCGCTTTACAATCCACACTCGTTTACACAACGGGCTGCCTACCTGGGTAGTGCCGACTGAAGAGCTGCCAGCTGGCGCTTCATTCAGTTGTTTCCCGTGTCATACAGTCAATATCGTCCAATATCGTTCACACAATATCCTTGCTTTCCTGCTTCCTCCATTCTTTCAATTTCTCACGCAGGGTGCATGCTATGTGTAACGTGTCATCCATACCAACGGCCAAACTGGCCAAATACATCAAAAACAAAGCAATTATACAAACTGCACTCTGCAGACGTCTAATATGTGAATACACTGACCCAGATATTCGACAGAGAAGCTGGGTAAACCGTAATATATTGGATCCCCGAATTTAGGCTGTTTAAAAAAATATTCAACTATTCAATGATTTACTTCTGTTCGTAACCAAATATGATTTCCATCATCTAATTTCAGGCCCACCTTACGTTGGCCAAATATCTTCTTTTAATTAAGCCTGGGGCCAAGACATCAATGACCGGCCTTTCATCGACTTGCCTCGCAGTGGGGCATGTAGGATCAATTTCCTTTGCTTTGTCGTTTTCTTTTAAAACAAGTCATCTCAAATGGCAATGACATGCAGAAACTTCGACGCTGAAAAATGAAACGTTTAAAGTACTGGCAGTACTGAAAATTTGACTAACAGTTGTCCATCCGTTGCAATTTTGTATTCTTTGCCGCCCTCCTCCCCCCCGGTTTCTTGAAATACCACAAGTAACTTCTCTCTGAAAGACGGAAACTTCCAATGAAATATTAAGGCCACGCTCA
>CM065715.1:73184056-73189056 GCA_033310375.1 Conus canariensis | reverse complement strand
AGGACGGGGGCACAAAGATAGGCGTATGTGGGCTCACAAAATTCTGGGGCACAATGATACGCACCCGTACATTCAATGTGCGACATCGTACTGCCGGCGATAGTACGTGCCGCAAAAGCAGACATGTATTTTCGCCGGCGACAGCATATAAATCTATGATGCTACAAATCTACCGATATTTGATTTACTGTTCTGTTAGCCTAACACTGTACGGCTTCTGTGTCTGGATCGGAGCAAACCTTTAAATTAAAGTTTGGGCACTACTTCCACCCGACACTTTCTCGCTTTTAAAACTTGTTTTCTCTCTTTCAAAGATTAGCAACAAATACACATTTCCAATTTCATTAGGCCTAACCTAGAATTTAAAAGAAGTCGTTTTACTGTCAGATATAGATCTTACTAAATGTTCTATCTTCACAGATGCCAAAGTTGGAACAGTTCAGCTAATTCAGCTCTGACAAAAAAAAAGTTCTATTCTGGGTTAATAGAGTCCGTTTTGAGGCCCCAAACATTTAGTTTTGTTTCATTATTTGCAGGAATTAGATCTAAGCTTTGGAACAAATTGAAGCCCACTTAGTAAGTGACTTACGTGATGTGCTGCTGTTCCTATCCAGGAGCAAAGTTGGTCTGCTTTTTAGTCAGTGGAACAATCGACCTTATGTAGCTCATGCGCAATAATAAAAATAGAAATTGTTTATGGTTAAAGAGGGGTGTCAGCTCACCTGAGGCTTACTTTTTTCTCGACCGTGTCTTTTTCTGACAATAACATTTCAACTATTCCCAAGAAAATTATTGGCCATTGTTTATTGATTCACTTTTATTCAAATATATCTGAGAATAAAGGAATGGAAACAAATATCGTAAGAACGGTTTCTGTTTTTAGAGAGCCGTTTTCCCTGTGCAAATAATGGTCTGGGCGACAAACTGTTGTGTCATCAGGTGTAGGACTCGCCAACTTCGACCTTCGGGCCGTACATGTTTTTTTTTCCCATCAGTATTTCTAACATTTTAACACAGCCGGTTGAAGAAGTACTGAAATTCTGTCAGTATTATTTCTTGCCCATGTCGAGCGATACAGAAATGGTTGAATTTTATTTTTACGGAAAACATGCCAATCACTAAATTTATTCGAAAGCAGATCGAGCAGCCTTTAAACTCACAATACATACTCTCTCCCTGTGTGTGTGTGTGTGTGTGTGTGTGTGTGTGTGTGTGTGTGTGTGTGCGCGCGCGCGCGCGCGCGCGCGCGTAGGTTCGCGCTCTCTCTCTCTCTCTCTGTGCGCGCGGGCGCGCGCGCGAATGTGTGTGTATGTGCGTGCTGTACGCGCACGCGCGTGTGTAAGTGTGTGTGCGTATGTGTGGGTGTGTGTGCACAATGAGCGTGTGTGAGTGCTAATGTGTGTTCGCGAGTGGGTGTCGGTCGCTGTAAGGATGGTGTGTCACACACCGTTTATGTCTGGTTCGGCAGACATTTAAAACTGTCTAATGCGTGCGCTTCTTGTCAACACTTTTGATTTCATTCATGATATACTTGAATGTGCTGCACGAATGCAAGAAAGTTATGCAATCCCAGATAGAAAATATTCGTTTTAGATTGTTCTTCCTCATACTCAACGAATTTGTTTTCAATAAACAAATAAAGTTGTAATGGGTACACATCTCCATGGCCATCGGATCTGTCATGTCGGCACAGTAAAAATTGCGAAGAAGCCAACAGGATCAATTAACCACGACACTCGACCTGGAGCCACTCAGAAAGTGGGCAACCTGCCCGCCTGTGATTGTGCCTTTTACGCCATACCTCTGACATTTGTGGAGAATCAGGCCGTGGTTCACTTGATCAAAACCTTTCGCAACATATAGACATATAGAAAAGTCAATCAGGCCGTGGTTCACTTGATCAAAACCTTTCGCAAAGGCCATATTAGAACAAAAGTCCGATTTTCTTTTTTTTCGTGAAGTCTGTAGACTCTTTTACAAACTCGAGGAGTTGGGTACACCCATGACTCGGCCGACAGACAAGAGGGAAATATGTTCACAAAATCATCTAAAACAGCATAGCAGAGAGATCGATAGTTCACTTGTGTACGTAACAGACTGTTGTTACGAGGCAGTCGTAACTCCGCGATAGCTATGCGAAGCCACTTTTCGGTATAAATATAAACAATCAAATATAGGGTTGCTTCTTTGACATCTATTTCTTTTAAAAGTTGAAAAAATATTGCACACTATGAGATTTCACAACTTTTCAGGTTGCAATGGAATATCTTCAAAACTGCTGAAAGTGTCCATCGTTCAAATGTTTAAATGCCCGTCATTTCAAATTATTCCTTCAATATCCACCTTGTTTTCTTTCTCGAAATTTTTCAAAGTCAGTTTTTTTTGTGAAAAATATGCGTCTGTGGTACCTTTTTTTGTGATTAGGAGTTCAGACTTTTTTTCCTTTGCCGAAATCTAAAAGTTCAACTTTTAAGTGCTAGATGCCTTCTTCTTGCTTGAACTTACAAGTTCAAGTTAGCACATTCAGTTTCAAATTTACACATTGACCATTTTTACCAAATAGAGTCTTAGTCTTTTGAAAATAGATTATCACATTCACACAGTCTTTCATATTCTTTCTATCGCACAGAATTTATCATCGAAGCGGACTTGTATTTTCTCAGCTCTTCCACTTCCGTTCAGAGGTGGTGTTGAAAATGGGCTCGAGGTTGGACTTGGAGTCCCAGATGACGGGAGAAGTAGAGCTGTAGGCAGTGGGTCAGCTTGCCTCGATGTTCCAGCTGCTGGCTCCGACTCATCTGACACCATTATGATCAGACTCAGGTTGAGACCGCGCGACCTTTTGAATGTGCTTTTTGTTACGTTACATTTCACCATGCGGAGCGTTGATTAGATAGGAACGTCCACTGTAATCGGCTAGATGAACGATCTCGACCTTGGTGTTCCATTTCTCCACTTTGTCGATCTTGATCATGACTGTTGTGTCTGTGTTCTGGGAGTGGTCGTGCACCATGATGCTGATCAAAGTTTTTCTTGTACCACTGTTTTAAAACAGTGTCACGGTCATTGACTTCCCTGTCATGCACCCCTGCAAGTTTCGAGTTTTGTGGCTTCACTGGAACTTTGGTGCGTAACGGTCGTCCTATCAAAGCGACAGGTGGATTGCTTCCAGTGGCAGAATGAGGTATTGTCCTATAGTTCAACATCGCAGTGCATGGGTCAGTGTGCTGCATTATCTTCTTCACTGTTTGCACAGCTCGCTAAGCTTCTCCGTCTGCTTGAGAGAAGTAAGGACAATTGGTGTGGTGTCTGAAACTATAGTCTTTGGCAGAATCAGCTAATTCCTGTAATTCAAGCTCCAGACTATTGTCAGACACAAACTGTTCTGGGATTCCCTGGACACCAAAACACTCGTTTTAACTTCAGGATCATTGGTTGAACTATTCATTGAAGACAAATGTCTCACTTCAATCCTGTGGGAGTAATAGTCAAAAATGACTAAAATGTCTTTGTCGTTGAACCTTAAGATATCAGTTTCTAGCTTTTCCCATGGTCCCTGCGGAAGCTCTGTAGGTTTCAGAGACGCAATACATTATGCTAGTCGATGTTGATATGTCTGACAAGTCTCAACAACACAGGTAAGGTCCTGACTGATGTCTGGCCACCATACTGTCTGTTTGGCATTTTCTCTGCATTGATAAGTCCTTGATGACTCGCATGAACGTTTTTCTTTTCTTTTGTTTTACTCTTTCTAGAATTTCTTTTCGTTGGTTCCCGTTGCACGACAATCCTGTCTTGGGATACGAGAAGTCCATCTGACACTGACAGATCAGACTGTTTGAACATGTAACCACCAAGTGTGGAATGCCCTGTGCGTGCCTGCACCCTATGTGAACACAGCGCAGGCTTCCAAGGGTAGTGCAGGATTGCTCCCAGCTGGTTTGTTCGGCAGTTGAGGAAAACACTTCTCTGGGTCCCACCCGTACCTTCGGGTGTATCTTTTTCACATGATTGCAACGGCTTTGCTTCAATGTTTTTTTCTGTCCCATCTTCTGTGCCACCTCAGTGGCATTGTACCCACGCCGCTCATTTCGTACCCCCGTTCACAGCTACAGATCGGCCAGGCCCACCACAACCCCGGGAAACAGTCAATGTCAAGTTGTCAATCCACCGGAGTAGACACTACACTGCTGCCGAATCACTTCGGTGCTGTTCAGTGGCACCTGTTCTGATCAAATGTACGCAGGACGCCACCTACTAAGTCCCCTACTGATGACATTAATTGCTTAGTCGCGGAGCCGGCACGAGTGAGCTCTCCTCCCGGTGGGCGTCACCACGTCCATCCAACGATAGCCCCCATGAACTTGCCGATACCACCTACCACGACGAAATCAAAGCAAGGACACAGACGTGAAGAGCACATCGAAACCGAGATCGCCGTGAGAGCAGGGCATGGAGGGCCACAGAATTTGGGGCTTTTTTTTATGCTGATTGATGAGAATGAGGATAATGAAGCTGATAATACGGATTTCCATTCCGGTCTGAGACTGCATGACAGGGCTTTACTCTACACTTGCTTTCATAATATATTCCGGCGTCAACCAGGCCCGAGAGATATGGACACCTGCAGTGTTAGGAAATTTGAGCAACACGCCCAGAGATGCATCCATTAAGTGGATGAAACTCGACTGTGTGTTCCCAGTCTTCCCAGTTGAGCCCGTAGCTAACTCAGCTCTGGGAAGGAGCCGGTCGGGGCAGAAAAATCCCATATGATTCTGATGGAAATCGAACCTCCCAGCCGGGAGTTCGCGACGCCAACCACTTCGCCACGGCGGCTGGTAGCTTTGCTTCAAGTTTGTATCGACACATTGTTTTTTTTTTTCTTTCTTTCTTTCTTTCTTTTTTTTTTTTTAAATAATGACAAAACGTAAAATTGCAAAGGGATCTATCTTCTTCATCATAACGCGTTCTGTAAGGCAGGCCTTATTATCAGGAAAACG
>CM065715.1:73169056-73179056 GCA_033310375.1 Conus canariensis | reverse complement strand
GAACTGTTACTCGCTAGGTGAAAGAAAGCTGATTTCTGAGGATGAATTATTACACAAAAACCATTTGTGAAATCTTTGTCTGTTTCTGTCTCTCTGCTTCTCTGTCTCTGTATCTGTCTCCTTCCTCTCTCTCTCTCTCTCTTTCTCTCTCTCTCTCTCTCTCTCTCTCTCTCTCTTTCTCTCTCTCTCTCGCTCTCTGCCTCTCTCTCTCTCTCTCTCTCTCTCTCTCTCTCTCTCTCTCTCTCTCTCTCTCTCTCTCTGTATGAAAGGCACGCATCATTCAGCCTTCACTTCTTCTTCTTCTTCTGCGTACGCAGGCTGATACTCCTGCGGACACTCCCTGTATAGACAGGCGAGGATTAATCCCATCTGCCCAACAAAGGGTGTGGAATTTTGTGTGTATGACCGTTTTTTATCCCGCCATTAAGGCAGCCATACTCCATCTTCGGGGAACACTTGTTCTTCTCTGGAGCCTTAGTGCTAAAAAAGAAATGAAATACTGTTCACCCTATTGCAGCCAAGCCACAGAAACCACAGGAGCTTCATTCCCACAAGAGCCTGTTCGAGTGGATTCCTCTTCAGAAGACCTCATGACAAAAGCTGGTGAAAGGCTTCGGGAAGTTAGTTCGCCGACACATCTAATGACAACGGTCAAAGCAGGACAGGGACCTGGAACATCAGAATCCTCAGCAAAAAAATCAGCTCAAGTGGCAAATGAAATGAGGAGCTATAACATCAGAGCCCTCGGTTTGTGTAAAACAAGATGGAATGGAGATCACCAAACTAGATTGACATGGGGAGGGGGGGGGGCGGAAATAATAAATTCCGGTCACGAAGACCTGGATTAAGTTCACGCCTCTGGAGTGGCATTGCTGATGACCCCAGGGGCTGCAACGGCATTGATGGAAACCTCAGCAAGATCCAGCTTCAAAGGAAAGATGATCACAATCATCCAGTGTTACGGACAAACTGATGTAGCTGAGGAAGAGTTCTACAGTTCCATACAATTTTTGTTTATTGTAGACTAGCAGAGATCGTCATTGTGGTGGCCAAGGTGGGAGGAGACAACACAGATAAAGAACTCGCCATGGGAAAACATGGCACAGGCACCTGTAATGAAAACGAAGAGCTATATACAGACGTCTGCCCCCTCAACGATTGTCACTGGAAGCACGATGTTTGCACGCAAGGAAGTCCACAAGACTTCTGACTTCACCAGATGGAACAGATGGAAAGATGGACAGCCAGACTGATCACATCATAGTTGTCTGCAAATGGAGAAGAAGACTGTTAGATGTCAGGGTGAGACGAGGAGCAGGTGTAGCTACAGATCACCATTTCTCTCTGGTAACAGTGAATACAAAGCTGAAATTGTTCAACTACTATCACGCAGACCCCAACACAAATTCAGTGTGCCGTTTTTGAAGACCAGAGAGAAAAGAGAAGAGTTTAACTGCAATGTCTGGAACGATTTTCAGGCCCTGGCAGGTTTGATGGGAGAAACTGTTGAAGACCACTGGGTGGAACATCAGAACATCTAGAAGGCCACTTGCATGTATTTCCTTGGAAAGAAGGAGAGAGAACATAAAGAATGAATGAATCAGAAACATGGACCAACATGGAAAAGAGCAGAGATGTGAAACAGATCAGCCACTGTCAAGACAGAAGGAAATAGCTGACCTCAGAGCACAGAGCTGGGAAGCCCACCATCAAGGAAAGAAGAGTGCGCGAGATGACAAGGGGCAGTTTGAAGATTACATGACAGATGAAGCCGAAACGGCAAATCAGTAGAACATGAAAAGACTTTACAAAACAAAACAAACTCTTTCAGGAAAACAGGTAACCCCAGGCAAGCAAGTAAAGAACGGAACGGCAGGGCCATCACAGATTCCGCAGAACAGAAATTTTCGCCGGGTGGAGCACAAAGAGGAAGTCTTTCTTCCACCCAAAACTGAAATCAACAAGGCCCTCGAGACCATGAAGAACATCAAGGCTCCAGGTCCAGACAGCACCACAACTGAGGCATTAAAGGAAGAACCAGAACATCAGCAAAGATGCTGCAGCCCTATCCGCGAAAGATATTGGAAAAGGAACAAGTCCCAGCAGACTTGATGTTTTGCTACCTTGTGAACCTGCCCAAGAAAGGTGACCTATCCAGGCACGAAAATGGGGGTGGATTAGACCAAACTTTCATAAACCAGCTGACAACATCACAAGGCAGGCTCTGCATTAGCACCCACAGAAGAGATGAGCTGGGAGGCCAGAACAAACCTGGAGAACTTCGGTCGAACGCAAGGTATAGGCTCTCAACCTAACCTGGGCGCATCTGAAGGGAGCTGCCCACAACCGGGTCTGTCTGCAAGGTGTCGTTGCGGCCCTATGGTCTTCTAGAAGTCTAAGAAATGCAGTCAAGTAAGTCAAAGTCGGCAGTCTATTGCGACCGGGTAAAAGATCTGTGAGCTGTTCAATGACCTAAGTTACTCTGAAGCTAATTGCTCAATATTAATTGCTTATGACGAGGTGTAAGAAGTACGGAAACTAAATAGATTCCGTATTGTTATTCTAGATTTCCTGACCGTTACATGCCTCTATTGTGGGACTGTTCATGCACCCCACTGCGTCTATGAAAACGGGGGCGTTGAATTGACCCAATCACTCCTTTGGCTATCTGGTGCTGCTGGTTTCTGAAATAGAACCTTCTTTCGGCTTGTTTTCCATGTCCTTGTTTCCTCTTAAAAAACGGGGGGAAAGTCAGTGGTATCGTCTTGAAGCACTACTGAAATTTACGCAGTGCGAGCGCGCGCGCGTTTGTGTTCTCAATGTGTGTGTGTGTGTGTGTGTGTGTGTGTGTGTGTGTGTGTGTGTGTGCGCGCGCGCGCGCGCGTGCGTGCGCGTGTGTGTGTGCGTGCGTGCGTGCGTGTGTGTGTGTTCGTGTGCATGCGTGTGTGCGCGTGCGTTCGTGCGTGCTTGTGTGTGCGTGTGAATGTGTGTGTGTGTGTGTGTGCGGTGTGTGTGTGTGTGTGTGTGTGTGTGTGCGCGCGCACACACACACACACACACAAGCACACGTCAACCTGAGGTGGAATAAACTTTCGTGTGCCTGAGAGATTTCTTTTACTTTTGCTTTTAATGTGTACGTTCATTCCCTGAAGTTCAGTGTAATAATTCATTCGGAGGACTTGAAGAGGGGGCAGTGCAAAGTTGAAGAAGGGGTTATAAAGGGTTGGGGCCGGGACAGAATTTTAACAGATTTTACCCCCGAAAAGATATTTCCTCTTACCTGGCTGTCTGTAACTGATTAAACACATGACTCTTGAATGAAGAGAACAAAGCTTTAACCACCGGGCTAATCAGGACCCTACTGAGGTGAATTTAAAACCTGTTCTTGGAGTGGAGTGGAGTGGAGTGTGTACCTCTCCGGTCTCTATTCGCTGTGTGAAAGTCGACCTGCTCTTTCCTAAATAGACTAAGTCGCTGTCATAACAAGTTGGTACAAACCCTATGTGCAGAAATAAATCACAACCTGATACAAAAAGACGCACGCTTTAGGGTTCACTTTTATGGTCAAGTTACCAGACATTCATACTTTTTGTAACGCTTTGATTCATTCTAACATTTCAACATGATACAAGAACACAAAGACTTCTATGACATATCTGAAACTGACGTCAACTGACTGGTTAAATTAACTTTTATCGTACATTTTTCCTATTATATTTCAAAAGTATTCTGCACATGCATCCATTCATACATGTAACACGACATCAAAGCTATTCAATTTACCATCCCTATACATGGCAAGTCTTGTTCGTTGGAATGGTTGCTATGCCAGTAACTTCTGGAAGAAGTCAGTGAACAGGGCAAGGAGGGGCGAGGCGAGACAAAGCAAGGTAAGCAAGACAAAGGTTGTTTCTTGCTCGCCCTGCCCTTTGTGTGGTGTGTTTATATAGTGTCTTATGCTGACTGTCCGCTATTTCTATGACATAATCAAAAGTATGAATAGTAGATGCGTTGAGATATATATGTGCGGTGTTTTCTGTCTTCTACCGTGCTCTCAAAAGAAGTGAACGCATTCAGTGAAGATACTGTGCACTCCTTTCCGCCCAAAACGTACAACTTTCCAAGTAGGGCTGATTGCATAAAGTTTGAAATTTTATCCAGTGTGAACATCTGATAGTCTCCAATGATAATCGGAATGGAAAGTAAAGAGACAGATGAAATCTGTGTATACTGCACTCGTTCAATCTGTCTAACACCGGTTCACGTACTCAGATCTGCAAATGATGTGTTCTTACCGGGTATTTCTTGATAAATCTGAAAATGTTTATTCTTTTCTGCCTCTACCCAGAGTTGAAGTTATACTGAACTAAACTGGATAGAATGCTTTTAGGCAGAATTAGATAAATAGGACCACACAGTCGAGAGATAGGGAGGGAGAGAGAGAGAGAGAGAGAGAGAGAGAGAGAGAGAGAGAGAGAGAGAGAGACAGAGACAGAGACAGAGACAGAGACAGACAGACAGACAGACGGAGAGGGAGGCGGGGAGAGGGGGGGGGGGGAGGGGGGAGAGAGAGAGAGAGGGTGAGAGAGAGAGAGAGAGAGAGAGAGAGAGAGAGAGAGAGAGAGAGAGAATGCAAACACAATTTGTACATTGAACGCATGGAATTTGTTAGTTTTTATGAGAGAGAGAGAGAGACAGACAGACAGACAGACAGACAGACAGACAGACAGACAGACAGACAGACAGACAGACAGACAGACGGACAAACAGAGAGAGAGAGAGAGAGATAATGCAAACACAATCTGCCCATTGAACTCATGGAATTTGTTAATCTTATGTGACAATTTGTTGTTATTCTTTAACAAGGCGATACATTTCAGCCCCCCCCCCCCCCCCCCCCCCCGCCCCTCCTAAAAGAAGGGAAAAATAAAGATCGTAGGGAAACAAGGGAAATACGATGACAAAATGCAAACACACACACACACACACACACACACACACACACACACACACACACACACACACACACACACTCCAACGCACTGAACGAACTGTCAACAAAAAATATAAAAGAACCTGAAAAAAGAAAACGTACATATGATGACAACGATGACAAAGCAGAAAAAGAAGAGGAAAGAAGAATAAGAAGAAGACGAAGACGAAGATGAAGGAGAAGAAGAACAAAACGAAGAAGAAGAAGAAGAAGAAGAAGAAGAAGAAGAAGAAGAAGAAGAAGAAGAAGAAAAAGAAGAAGAAGAAGAGGAGGAGGAGGAGGAGGAGGAGAAGTCGAGGACGAAGAAAGAGAACATGAACAAGAAAAACAAGAAGAACAAAAAGGAGAACAAGATGATGACGACGAGGAAGATGATGAAAAAAAAAAAAAAGCAACTGCAACAAGCACGAACAGGAGATGAAAGCAAAGTGATGGAAAAGGGCAAGAACTGCGCTAAGAATAACACAGCAACAGGAAGAGTAGAACTCAACAACAGCCATATAGCACACAAAAACACAAACACACATCATATGTTGGACTAATTGTGGTCCAGTTCATCCCTGATGAACGTACAGAATGTCTGATTTCCCTTTGAAAAAAAAAAAAAAGGACCACACAGTCGATTTTCATCCACATGAAAAGTGCGTCTCTGCGAGCGTTGCTCAAATTTCCGGACCTAAACTGCAGGTGTCTGCATCTCTCAAGCCTGGTTGACGCTAGGACATAGTATGCAAGTAAGAGAAGAGTACAGCCTGTCAAGTTGTCTCAGCCCGAAATGAAACTTCACAACATATTCATTATCTTCATCCACATCCCCATGGATCAGCATTTAAAAAAAAAATCTTAAATCATGTGGCGCCTGCTGCCTTACTCTCATAGTGACCTCAGTTTCAATTCCCTCTCCACGTCTGTCCTCTTGATGAGTTCATGTCGAAGCCACCGGTATCGGCAGGTTCATCGAGACTATCGTTGGTGGATAGTGGTGGCGCCATGTAGAGTGGCACGCCCATTCACACAAGCTCCACGGGTCGGCAACTATTGTTGTCAGTAAGGGCCTCAGTAGAGGCTGTCCTACGCAGGCGGCACTGAACACCAGCGAAGTGACTTGGCAGAAATGCAGTGTCCACTCTGGTGGGTTGCCTCACAGCGACTTCACATTGACTGCTCCCTGTGTTTGCCGGTGCCCGGGCGGCAGCAGGACAAGCCCGGGTGTGGCTGTGGACAGAGGACCCGGAATGAGCAGCATGGGAGGAATGCATGCTATGACTAGAGTGGCACTGAAGATGGAATGCATGCCATGACTAGAGTGGCACTGAAGATGGGGCAGCGAAAACAAATCCGATTTCCCGCCGATTTTAAAGTAAATCTGTGTTTAAAAAAAAAGAAAAAAAGAAAGAACGAAAAAAAGAAATGGACTACAATTCAAGTCCATAGGATTACAACTTTGTTAGAGTCGGTCATGGATCTCGTTCAACAGTTAAGTACGATGAGAGCTGTCATTCAAATCAAGTTTCACGGTTTTTTTCCATTCTGATGAGTAAAGTTATCTGAAGCTTAATTCAGCTTCAGCTTGGGTTTAGAAATCAAGTTAAGATTCTATTCATGGTTTGAATTTTTGGTTTACTTCATTTTCATCTCAAACAGCTGGAATGATGGGGAAATTCAGACTAATCAGGAAACTCACTGTTAAGTGTGGCCATGTTGCCACAATGAAGAGCCCTTTGCCGGCCTCCAGAACTCTGCTCAGATCTTGACTACGGTGATCACCTCAGGAGAACCGTCACTTTCAGTGCTTCACTCACCGTTACAAATGAGATGACCCAAACCAACACACCACCTTTAAGATTGCCTTCTTCATTAACGATATGCGCAAGAGCGGTTAATGATTATTGGAGTGGTAAACATCACGGCCTGTTTGACTGACGTATTGAGCAAGGCGGCGGCGTGCCGAATTGCTTGAAAAATCTACATCCAGGTGCCCCTCCCACAATCACCTGGCCACCCCCAGCACACCCCTCCCTGCCCTTCTCTCCTCTCCTCTTGCCACGGTACCCTGCAAAACATTGTGGTGTAATTTTAGCTACCTCCCTATTCTGGTTCCAGAAGAAGACAGCATTGAGGTCACACATACACACACACACACACGCTCGCGCGCGCGCACGCGCGCACGCATGCACGCACGCACGCACACACACACACACACACACACACACACACACACACACACACACACACACACACACACACACACCTTTGTCGTCTGTATGTGTCTCGTGACAATAACCAGTAAGATGTAGTCCTCCCTAACCCCACCCTCCACGTGCACCCACCTCCCTCCAGAAGCACACTTTTCACCCTTCAACTTCAATCCCACTAATTCCCGCACTCGCCATTGCTTCAACTTCTCTCAAGCCCCTCGGCCTATTGTTTGTCACGGATGATTTGTCTGTATGTGGAATTCTAGCTGCACGAACTGGTGTGTGTGTGTGTGTGTGTGTGTGTGTGTGTGTGTGTGTGTGTGCGTGCGTGCGTGCGTGCGTGCGTGCGTGCGTGCGAACGCGCGCGCGCGCGCACGTGTGTATGTGTGTATGTGTGTTGGAGGGAGGGGGGTCGCATTTGTACTGTGAGGACGTTCTTTCTTCTGCTTTGTTTTTCTGATCATGTTTTTGTTTATTGATCGAAGCATAGTTTCAGTCGAACTTTGCTACTGACTGTTTCCTTGTGGGTTCTTTCACGTGCGATAACTAGGTCTCCTGTTCTTCTCCGATCCATTCAAAAAATCTTCCTAAGTGTGTGTGGAGATGGTTTCCTAGCCGCCGTGGGATCAGCTGGCGCTGCCCATCTCCTGTCGGGGTATTCTGTTCCGAGCAAGATCAAGGTTTTCATTTCCATTAGCCAGTGAAGAAGACAACCGGCTTACAACATCTCTGGCAAACATAACTGATCTATGTGCATCTTAACGTTCAGAGATTTAGGCATTAGCAAGTTTGCATGCGCGCGCGCACACACACACACATGCACACACACATACACATATATACACACACGCGCGCGCGCGCGCGCGCACGCGCGCGCACACACACACACACACACACACACACACACGCGCGCGCGTACACACACACTGCCTCTCTGTCTAGCCTTCTGTCACCATACACTGCGGGAGTGGAATCCGAGACTGGGCTGAAGACGCTGGTGCTATAGTACACGACTGTTGAAGCCGTCAGCCATCACCTCATATCTGCGATGCCACAGCACGACTATACAAAACAGATCTACATGTATTAGAAATAAGAGATTATGGACACAGTGCTCCTTCCAGGTTGACTTGGGTATTCTTGTACTGATAGTTGTAGCTGATAACCCTGCTTTGCTATCAAAAACTATCGCTGGTTCATGGTCTCCGACATACTACTTTACAAATGGCCATTTCTGCAGCTTGATTAACCACTGATAGAGGCAGGTCAAATGACAGCTTTTTCCAACAAAGAAATGGTATTTTGGGATATGATGTAGGCGAAGTGACATACGAATTCGTGTGGACAGGCTATTACAATTCGGTTCAGCAGAGCGGACAGTGGTTCAATCTCTCTCTCTCTCTCTCTCTCTCTCTCTCTCTCTCTCTCTCTCTTTGACTCCATTTCAAGGAAGCTACTGTGGCCAGTTCTTCAGAAGAATGGTATTAAAGGGAAGCTGTTTCAGTGTATAAGAAGTATGTATTCTAATGTAAAAGCAAAAGTAAGATTCAACAACGAATTCACAGACAGTATTTTGTGCACACAGGGTGTGAAACAGGGAGATGCCTGTAGTCCTGTATTGTTTTCTCTATTTATAAACGAATTAGCATCAGAAATCATTGCGAAGGGACGACATGGAGCGACATTGTCACACGAGACCCTCGAATTATTTATCTTGCTACTGGCTGACGATATCGCTCTGCTATCAGAAACTCCAGTTGGACTCCAAACCCAATTAAATAATCTCCATAGTATAGCCACACGGCTTCAACTCAAGGTAAATATGAAAAAGAGCAGTATTGTGGTTTTTAGAAAAGGGGGATACTTAGCAGCAAGGGAGAGATGGTCTTTGAATGGTGAGGCAATGGATGTAGTGAATTGTTACAAATATCTCGGCATCTGTTTTACCACACGTCTTGGTTTTTCACCTGCCTGTCAGGATCTTGCGAGCAGAGCAAAACGTGCATTACTGTGTATACTGAGAAAACTGTATATGCTTAATAATAATTCTTTACCTGTATTACTCAAACTTTTTGATGCTCAAGTTCAGCCAATCGCACAATATGGAGCCGAGATATGGGGCATGGATAAAGCTGTTATTGAAATAGAAAAAGTTCACCTATTTGCTTTAAAAAGATTCTTGGGGGTGCAGCCTAGAACGCCAAATGATCTTGTATATGGGGATACAGGCCGATATCCTTTGTATATCAACTCATGTTTGCGATGTATTAAATATTGGTTGAAAATTTTACGTATGAATGAGGAAAGATTACCACATAAGGCGTACAAAATGTTGCTTAGTTTAGAATCACGAAATAAGAAATGTTGGGCATCTGACATTCGCGATTTTTTGTATCAAAATGGGTTCGGATTTGTTTGGATTAATCAAGGTGTCGAAAATATCAAAGTCTTTTTAAAAGAACTTCGTCAGAGGCTGATCGATAATAGATGGCAAAAATGGGAGGAACACATTCAAAACAGTGACAGGTATGCTTTTTATAGAACATTTAAGTCGTCTAGAAATTGTGAAGCATATCTTTTGCTTGATGTTGACAGACACTTAAAGAATTATATGACAAAGATGAGATTTGGAATAGCTGATATATGTACACATAAGTATCGGTATACTAATGCTGATGAAGGTGCTAGGATGTGCCCACTGTGTAAGAATGCCACGGAAGATGAGCAGCATTTTTTGTTGTGTTGTCCTGCCTTCCAAGATTTGCGAAATGATTTTATCCCCCCTAAATATCTCAGAAACCCATGTCTG